>OW679202.1:6009090-6431531 GCA_940337035.1 Agriotes lineatus
CCTGTATACGAATATATTTACATTTTGGCAAGTGCATTTTAGTTTGAGAGATGTAGAAACTTGTATCAGGAATAAAACACTCTGATAAATGGATAATAAAAAAATCCATGTGTTACAAATTTATGAGGGACAGTATATGTTATATTATACAGATTGGTGGTGGATAGTGTGAACATAGGTAGTCTATTGAGCTAGAATGCAGTTTATGGGCTTTGTATGCGTTAGACAGAAGTAGACATATATGATTTAAAATCTAGTATCCTAGAATTCAGTGTTTTCTAAAAACAAAACCTTTGATTCTGGGAATACTAGATGTTAATGGCATATAGGTTTGTTTATGTCTAACGCATACAAAGTCCATAAACTGTATTCACACACATTTTATTACTTATGTTCACATTTTCCGCCACCAATCTGCATATTATGATATATAACACTGGAATGGGAAATAATCCTCTTACTCATGATATCACATACAACTATGGATTTCGTCATCTACAAAAATACAATTTAATGGTATAACTAGAATTTTAAAACTTTTTTTGAATAACTGACTACCCACTGCATTCGTATCGAAAAGGTGCCAGAAGAACGTCAAATTACTTTTATCTACTTAGAAATTGTCAAAAAACGAAAAATCGAAAAATTCTATTTTTGTTTATAACTCAAAAACAAAAGACGGTAGCCATTTTGGTTTAAACCATTAAGCTTTTCTCGAAAATAGAGTTCGAGCATGGGGGTCCATTTTTCGAATCTAGGAAAAAAGTACCGAGGAAAAAAGTGCCCTTAAAAAAAGTGCCTGGAAAAAGTGCCGGCGAAGAAAGTGCCGCGGAAAAAAGTACCGGCGGAAAAAAGTGCGGTGGAACTCTTTCTTTTTTCTTCTTTGAATGCACTCCATTTTGGTGTTGCAACAGTTTGGTTTCATCGTTGCAACTTCTTGTCGCATTTTTCAATTAGTGTCCAAATACATGGATGTTTATGTCCTACGAGATTCGAGAATCTATGGTTCCAACCTTCTGTTTGATTATTGGTCCGTTCTCATCGTTTATGGTGGCTTCTCGCACTTTCCATAGGGTTGGCAGAAACATAGGCGGAATATTTCATAGTCTCAGCATGTCCTCTGCATTGCCCCAACTCGCCGAAATGTACCTGATACGTATGTACGTGCAGTCTAAGCAATCAACTAAATCATCTAATTGTGGTGGTATTAGCAAACAGTTGAAAAGAATCGACAAATCTAAAATAAGTGAAATGATCACTTTATATGATAAATTTGTGGAATTATCCAGTATGGAGACGTACTGTATGGTTGAACTACAAAGAGGAAAAAAAAGTTTATTTTGACTTCTCAAAAAAAATCACTCTTTATAAAAACGCTGCTTATTCTCAAACTAAAATGCACTTCTCCAAATTTAAATATCCCTTTCCGTATACGGGGGAGGTTCAAAAATATGAAAATGGCTCAAGAATAAAGCGCTCTTATCATTCAAAATATACAATAATGTTATTTGAAAAAGTTGCTTAGAATTAAAAGTAGGTGTCACATATAAAATCACAGCCACCTGATCTAAAAAAAAAATTCACTGGCTTTTCTTATTATTCTGCTACCCTGCGGATTACAAACACGATACTTCAAAGTTAATTTATTGACGGATACGATAAGAGTGCATTGTCAATTTGAGTTTCGGTCACTTAACCTGAAATTTGTATGGCTCGAAATTGGATGCTAAAAATCTCATATTTCTGTCAACAAAGACACAAGTATCTTAAAAAATTAATATACGCGATCCAAACATCAATAGCAATTCAAAACAATTATAATTTTTAATAGAAATTTTATAAGAAATATTTCAATTAACATTATTGTATATTTTGGTAAATAAGGGTACTTTATTCTTGAGCCATTTTCATATTTTCGAACTCCCCATATACGGAAAGGAATATTTAAATTTTGACAGTGCATTTGTAGTTTGAGAACAAGCATGCTTTTTTTATAGAGTGATTTTTTTTGAGAAGTCAAAAATAAACTTTTTCCCTCATTGTAACCCAATCCGGGACATACTGTATAACAATTTGTATTTTATAATATATTTCGTCATTTGTTACTTACCTTAAAATATTTGTTGGCGCTAATTGCACTTAAGATGGTAGACAATATCCACATGCACTTTAGATAAAATCTTCAAATTGAAATATTTCTACGTATTATCTATAAATATTCCTGTCGATTTGGGAACAGGTAAGCACAATACATGTTCAAATACTGCAATGTAGAAATTTTAAAAATAAAAGTGTAACTTCCAGTTTTTTAAATTTTGTAAACATCCGGTTATTACTTTATTATTATTTTCCCCCATCGACACTTTTTTCCGCTGCATCTTTTTCCGTCGGCACTTTTTCCGCGGAACTTTTTTCCGAGGCACTTTTTTCCAGGCACTTTTTTCCCAGGCACTTTTTCCGCGGCACTTTTTTCCGTCACCTCATTTTTCCATAATCTCATATAGTTATCAAGATTCCCTATGAAAACATCGAAATTGCTTTAACCTGTAGACTCTGCGACAGCGACCACGTTTGTTCACGAAAATAAATTTGAGACCCCTTAGCAAAAGAAAAGATAATTTGGTATCCGAATGTTAAGAATTTGCTAAGCCTTGTAATGTCTATAACGTATTCTGAATTTCCATCCATTGAGTTTTCCGTCGGAATTTTAATGCCTCTACTGTTCTCTCGCGGAAGGCACGTTGGGTTGAAATGACAGAATTGGTTAAATTGCTAGTTATCTGTATACAGAGTGGTGGCGGGAAATGTGAACAAAGGTAATCAAATGAGTTGGAATACAGTTTATGGGCTTCATATATGTTAGACGGAAATAGACATATGATTTAAAATCTAATATCCTAGGATTCAGTGTTTTCTGAAAACGAAACACCTTCATTCTGCGGATACTAGATGTAATCGCATATAATTATTTCTGTTTAATGCATACAAAGCTCATAAACTGTATTCCTGTCCCTCATAAATTTTTAACACATGGAGTTTTTTATCATCCATTTATCAGAAAGTTTTATTCCTGATACAAGTTTCTACATCTTCTCAAACTAAAAATGCACTTGCCAATATGTAAATATATTCGTATACAGGAGAGGTTCACAAATATGAAAATGGTTCAAGAATAAAGTACCCTTATTTTTCAAAATAGACAAAAATGTTATTTGAAGAATTAAAAGTAGGTGTCAAACATAAAGTCACAGTTACTTGCTCCGAAAACATTTTTTCTGGTTTCTCCTATTTTTTTCTTACCACGCTGTGTATTACCAAATGAAATACTTCACAAAGTTAACTTATCAACGGATACGATAAACGTGTACTGTCAAACCTGAGTTTCCCCTCACTTAGCAACCAGGATATTACGTGATTCGAAATCAGTGCAAACAAATTTAATTTTTGTGTCAAATTTTAAATAATTAATAAACGGACAAAATATCAATTTAAAATCAATTATATTTTTTCCGTTGATCGTTTATTTATATGTTTCATTAATGTCTAGAAAATCGTCTATTAATGACCGTTATTAATAAATGATTTTTTAACTCGTATGTTAATCGGCGATTAATAATATCTACAATTAACGCGCTCGCTAGCGCTCGCGCATTAAAATGTCTCGATTATTAATCTCTCTCATTAACATACTTGTTTGTTAAATAACTATTAATAGATATGTTATAACAAATACTTCCAATTAACATTTTTGTGTATTTTGAAAAATAAGAGTACCTTTTTCTCAATCATTTTCGTATTTTCGAACCTCCTTCGTACAGAAGTAAGATATTTACATTTTTGCAAATGCATTTTTAATTTGAGAAACTGCAGAGGTTTTAATCATATATGTAATACTTACTATATTGCTAACGGCCATGAGTGGGAAACTCACGAATAAGTGAGATAGACAACCAACTCTTCAATGTATATGGTGAGCTGTGAGCAAGCGCGGCGGCGTCGTCCGCCCAATGGGAAAGTGGTCAAGTTTAAAATTCGCTTCTAAAGGCGGAGTTCGAATTCTCACGCATGCGCACGAGACGCTTTATACTCTAAGTGAAACTATGTCAGCGCCATATATCTAATACTTACTATATTGCTAGCGGCTATGAGTGGGAAACTTGCCAAGGAAGTGAGACAGACAACCAACTCTTCAATGTATAATGGTGAGCTGTGTGCAAGCGCGGCGGCGTCGTCCGGCCAATGGGAAGTGGTCAAGTTTAAAATTCGCTTCTAGAGGCGGAGTTCGAATTCTCACGCATGCGCACGAGACGCGTTATACTCGAAGTGAGACTATGTCGGCGCCGTAATGTTTTCTGACGTTTCCAGGCCCTACTAGCAATATATGTGTATTATATATATGGTCAGCGCCGTAATGTTTTCGGGCGTTCCGAGGCCCTACTAGCAATATATGTATAATACATATATGGTTTTAATGGACAATAAAATGTTCTGATAAATGGATACCTATATGAAGGACACTATCATATTACGAGCGAGCGAGCAGGTGAGTTACACGTGTGTGTTGGGCTCTGCAATTTTCAGTCAAAACTGGTGTTTGAACGTGCGAAAATTAATCACAAACGTTACGGTGCTATAGAACAAGTAACTGCAATTAACTGTACTAATCTTCAATTAATTGCAATAGTGAATAGTGCCCTTTTTGAAGAAATACAAGCAAAATGTCTGAGTGTCCTTCATGCAATAATAAAATTGGTTCCGTCCGGCAGGCTATTCAATGTGGCCAATGCCAGAAGACTTATCACGGCAAATGTGCTGGTATATCTGCTCATGATGCGGAGTTGATTAATGCAGGTAACAAAACTATTAACTTTAAATGCGTACCTTGCTTATCTTCGACGTCAGCTGATGAAGAAGCAATAACAGTTAAGGATATAATGCGTGAGTTACGTAAATTAACCTCCAAGAATACACTTATGTGTGAATCCATAGAAGCATGTCATTTCATTTAAGAATTGAAGAAACCGATAATGTTCTAAAAGCTCAAGAACTCCGTATTAACCTTTGCTTGGAAAAAATTGAACATCTCAGTTTAGTGAATATTGAAGTAAACAAGGAAAATATTGAGTTGAAAAAACAATTAAACCACCAAGATCAGTATTCTCGTTTAAATTCCGTCGAAATTTATGGAGTTCCTGAAGTTAAGGATGAAGACATTTTTCGTACTGTAAATGTGATTGGCCAAGCATTAAATTTTAATATTGAAGAGCGGATGATCGATGCAGCGCACAGATTGAGATTACCTACAAATAAAAACAACGAACCTAGGGGCATAATCCTCAAGTTTATCAGTCGAATTGATACGGAAAAATTTATTAAAGCAAGAAGAGTGAAACGTGATTTTAATACCGCTCATCTAAGTGATCTCGTATTTGGTCTCGATAAGCTTCCTCCTACACCTGTTTACATCAACCAGTCCTTAACAGCAGAAAATAAGAAGCTATTTGCAAAATGCCGCGAATACAAGAAGGCGAACAGAGTCAAGTATTTATGGATCCGGAATGGGAAGATATTTATGCGTGCTAATGACAACAGTAAAGTATTTCACATTTTTTCAGTGGACAGTCTCAGGGATGTTCACTAGTTATCTGGTGAGTGAATTCAGAATCTATTATGCTGAAATTGGAGGTCTAATCACCAAAGTTTACCGTATTATACATTTTTGTTACTGTGAAAAATACGATCATTTTCATTTAAATAGAGTATTAATTGTTGTATTAACGCCACATAAATTTAATTTGGTTCCTTTACGTAAATTAATTTTATTGTTTATGTTTAGGTGTTACGATAGCGCTATTTATATAGATTTAGGCATGCACGTGCACATTTTGGGTTGTTTACACAGATTTCTAATATTATGTTATCGAAGTATAATGTTAGTTTTGTTTAGAAAAGAGATAACTAAATTATTATTTCTTAACAGGTACTGTTATTTTATATTATTATATGTACGCTATGTATTTATGTATTACAATTTTCCTTTATTTTATTTAGTAGCAAGTTTAGTGGTAAGGGATGACTGATAGCATCATAAGATTTGCTCATTTTAATGCACAATCACTATTGGCTGACTTTACAGAAATCAAGGAGTTTTTGCTGTCCCATAGCTATGATGTGGTGGGTGTGACTGAAACCTGGCTATCTCAACAAGTTTCTGATAATGCAGTTCATGTGAGAGGTTATACGTTTCTACGCAAAGATAGAGTTACTTGCACCTGGGAGGTGGGGTAGGTATTTTTATTAAAAATTCCATAAACTTTTCTATACACCCATCGATACATACTCATGCGGCTATTGAACAATTATGGATAAAATTGAAAATCAGACATACATGTTTAGTGTTTGCGTGTTTACAGAAGGCGGGAGTTTGGATATGCTGCGTTTTTAGATGCCTTGGAGGACTCATCTCAACTGCTACACCTATTTCTGATGAAATAATATGTGTAGGTGACTTTAACATAGATATGTTGAATTTAAATGAGTCTGCTACTGTACAATTCACTTCTACATTAGACGCATTAGGATATAAACAAATTATTCAAGAGCCTACACGCGTTACAAAAACTAGTTCAACATTAATTGATCTAATTCTAGTTAATGATAGAAAAATAATTGAGCATTGTGGTGTAATTAATTTACATGGCATATCTGACCACAGCTTGATTTACTGTGATTACTCTTTAGCTGAAGATTTATCTATAAAACCTTTCTTCTATACTTACCGAGATTTTAATCAATTTAATCCTGAACATTTCCATCTTGACCTTCAGTCAATCCCATGGAATACTATTTATCAATTAAATAATGCAAATGATAAGGGTGCAGTTTTTAAATAGAAATATATTAAATTATTTGAAATGCATACAACAGTAAAGCAGGTTAGAATTACTAAAACAAAAGCTCCCTGGATGACAGAAAATATTAAATTCATGATGTCACTTAGAAATAAAGCATTATCTAGATTTAAAAGAACAAAAAATTGTGCTCACTGGGACTATTACAAGTCCTTACGTAATTATGTAACTTTTGCTATAAGACAAGAAAAAAAAGGCGTATCTGGAGTTCAGCTAATAAACAGGGTCCTAAGGTATTATGGAAGGAATTGAAAACTACCAATATTATCAAAATCACAAGCTGCAGATATTCCCGCACATCTAAACAATGCTGATGAAATTAATAACGCATTTATTAATCTGTTAAATCTTTGAAAACAACTAATAACAATGATCTCTTGCATTTTTATTCAGCTAATAAGTTAAAAACGTTTGAGACCACATTTAAATTCAAAGAAGTGACTGAGAGTGATGTAATGAGGGTCCTTCTTGGTATCAAGACTAACGCTGTTGGTGCTGGATGGCCTTAGTATAAGAATGTTATGTCATTGCTGTCCTTATCTAGTACCATATATAACCCATATTTAAACTATTGTATACTCCATTCTACTTTTCCTGATGGCTGGAAAGTTGCCCACATTATTGCTGTGCCTAAAGTTAAATTACCAACAGATTATAAGGATCTTAGGCCTATTAGTGTTTTACCTTGTCTGTCAAAAGTGCTTGAAAAGCTTATGCGGTTCAGATTCGTCAGTATGTTGATCATCATGGTGTACTCCCTGAAACCCAATCTGGCTTCAGATCGGGCTTCAGTTGCACTACATCTCTTTAAACATAACTGATGATATTCTGGCTGCCGCTGATAAAATGAATTATCTCTAGCAGTAATGCTTGATTATTCGAGGGCTTTTGACACGATAAGCCATGAAGTACTGTTGAGTATCCTAGATTATATTGGTTTTGACATAACAGCTCGAATGTTCATAAAAAATTATCTTACAAATCGCTCTCAAATAGTTGTATTAAATAAAATAAAATCTAAAGCTTGCGTTAACACTTGGTGTTCCTCAAGGATCAATTTTAGGCCTTTGTTATATATCATTTATACCTTCAATTTAAAAACATCTCTAAGATTTTGTGATTACCATTTTTATGCAGATGACACACAACTATTAATCAAATTTAATCCCGATAAAGTAGATGATGTCAATGCTGAAGTTAATTTTGATCTTAAAATCTTATAGAATATTCGGAAAAACATAATCTACAAATTAATGCAAGTAAATGTTATGTGATGTTATTTAGTAGGGCAAAAACTAGAGATGCTAATGTTAATAACATATCTATTAAAATAAGGGATATGTCATTGGAAATTAAAGATTCTTGTAAAAATCTAGGACTTATCATCGATAATAAATTAAGATTTAAGGAGCATATTTCTAGCAAATTACAAAAAATCATATTTAAATTTAAAAATTATCTTTCAGAACCGATTTTCCTTGAATAAAAAAATAAAAACTGTGCTGTGTGAATCACTTGTGCTGTCACAATTCAACTTTTGCGATTCTGTATATGGACCTGGTTTGGATAGCAGTGATATTAAGAGAATTCAGCGTATGCAAAACTCCTGCCTGCGTTTAATTTTTGGTATTAGAAAGCATGAACATATCTCACACAAATTAACTGAAATAGGTGGTTAATATGACAAATAGAAGGTGCTTCATGCTGCTAATTTATATCATAAAATTGTATTTAATAAAATTCCTTCTTATCTTTACAATAAAATAAACTTAGATTTGATGTCCATAATCTTAATGTAAGAAATAAATTTTTAATAACACCGCCGTTTCATAGAACTGCCTTATTTGAAAGATCATTTTCTTATAATATAGCCAGGGTTTACAACGCCTTACCAGGTTATTTAAGCATTGTTCACCAAATAAATTAAAAAAATTTTTTTTAACATTTTGTTCGAAAACAAAATCAAACTTTATAACATCAAATAGTATAATTCAAATCGCGTTATCAGAATAATCAAGTTTAGGCAATTCTGTTCTTAATATAATTTTTTGCTCGTTTAAACTATTACTCCTTAAACTATTACTCTCAAATCTACACACATATTGGCAACTTATTTAAAATCAGTATATCAATTAATAAATACTGCTGGCTCTCGTATTATTATGAATACTAATATAACATATATAAAGGGTTAAGTGGAAGAGCAGATTCCTATCTTCGGATTGTTATCTGAACTTCGCCCCGTTGGAGCGAATACGCAACTCGTGATTGCTGTTGTTGTTCATTACTCGTATTGTACTGCTGATATATTTTCTTTTCTTTATACTATATGTGGGTAATTATGTATTTGTTCCAATAAATGCCATTTATTATTATTATTATTATTATTATTAAATTGAAGTCTCCGGCCTAGACCAAGAAAACAAAAGAAAATCATATAAACAGTAATTTTATTTTTCAACGTAATCCCCGTCAAGTTCAATGCACTTGGTCCACTTATATTCAAGTGCTCTTATTCCATCCTATAATCCCTTTCATCCAACTGGTCAAAATTGACATTTGTGGCAACAATCACATCTTCATCGGACTCGTACTTCTTTTCAGCATGACATTTTTTCAAGTTTGGAAATAACTAAAATCTGAGGGGGCTAAGTGCGGCGAGTAGGGGGCATGGGGTACCAATTCAAACCGCAATTCATTAATTTTTGCCATGGCAATAACTGACTTGTGACAGGGGGCATTATCCTGATGATACAGAATTTTTTTTCTTTGCTAACCCGCATCGTTTTTCAAGAATTTTTTCTCTAGCTGGCAAGTAGGGTAGCATAGTATGCCCCGTTGATTGTTTTACCTTTTTTAAGATAATCCACAAAAAGAATACCCTTGGCATCCAAAAACTGAAGCCAAAACTTTTCCGGTCGACGGAACTGTTTTAGCCTTTTTCGGAGCAGGTTCTCCTTTGGTAGTCCATTGCTTCGATTGCTGCTTCGTTTCTGGTGTATAGTGGTGAATCCACGTCTCGTTCATGGTAATAAATCGTCTCAAAAGATCTACTGGATTGCGTTTAAACAAGTCCAAACACTCCTCCGAAACTGTTTGTCGTGTCAGCTTTTGCTCCAGTGTGAGCAGTCGCGGCACCCATCGCGCAGACAACTTTCTCATCCCCAAAACTTCAGTTAGGATATAATATGTCCGCTCTGTTGAAATGCCACAGTATCTGCTATCTCCATCAACTTCAATCGCCGGTCATTCAGACAATTTTATGAACTCTTTCGATATTTCTGTTGTGGTGGCTGTTTTTGGTCTTCCTGAACGCGGTGCATTTTCTGTACTCCTGCGATCACGTTAAAGTCCGCACCCAAGTTTAACTGTGGTGTATGAAGGGGAAGATTCGCGTAATGTGCCGTAGTAGAATGAGGACAGAAATCCCCCACTCCTTTTAATTCGATTAAGCCACGCCCCCTTAATTCGCGGTTTAATTCGCGGATTTCGCGGTTTGATCTAATTAATTTCGCGGTTTGATCTAATTAATTTCGCGGTTTGATCTAATTAATCACATATGAAGTTTGATATGTAATTTACATATGTGCTACTGATTAATTACGCATTAGATTTTTTATTTGCTTCTGGAATTACGCGTCGGACTTCGGCGGCCATCTTGGATTTCTGGCGGGAATATTGAAATTTGAATTTTTTTCGATTTTTTTCTAAGTTCCATTATTTGAATTTAAATCTCCCGGGTGTCGGCCATCTTGGTGCGCGCGCACTTCTCACGGCGGTTGTTTTTAAATTTGAATTTTCGCGGAATATTTGAAATTCAAACTGGTGGATCTATCTCGCTCTTCGAAGCTACTGTCTCTCTCTTGCATTCACTCGCGGAAATATTTAAATTTAAAAAAATCTCTGGACGAGCGGATTCGAACCCGAGTTTTCTTGGCAGCAGCCTTAGCACCTTACCGTTGCGCTATCGAGGTCTGTTGAACATATAGGAATTGAACAAGACGTCATTTCGCAGCTGTGCCGTCACACCGTTCGAGTTGAAACAAACTATTTTTCAAAAATTTATATTATGAGAATAGGGAATGTTTAACATATTGTGTTTACAGGCAGACACAATTTTTAAAAAAAATATATATGCAACAGCTTTGCTACTAATAATAATTTTATAATTTGCAATATAGTCGTTGTCCCAAGTTTCTGGTTAATTTCCATTCGACCGCGCATAATTTGAAAAGCTATATGAAATAATTACTTTATTTTATAATTAAAACAGCGAAATCACTGCATTACTTTATTCAAAACGCATTATAATATTACGCAATAGCTTCTGGTTAAATTACGCGATTTTTTCTAAGTTCCCATTTTTAAAACAGGTCGAGACTGGTCGCTCTTTGTTCAACCTTGGTAACGTACGAACAGCGATGAGTGGAATTTTTAAAATATTGCCCATCGAACAGCGGAATAATTCTAGAACGAATCGGAGTTTTTATTTGTATAAAATGGCGGTCCGAACACGACGCTGCACAAAACCTGGATTTATCGAAATTTTAAAATAATATAGCTCTGTAATTTTAAAAACAATATAAAGTTACATTTTTTAATGTCTCCTTTGTAGCTGTTTGATTTTTGTGTGTTGTTAATATGCGTACAATTTCTAAACAAGGCCTCGATCTGATATTTCACGTCAAAAATTACAGTAAATGTTCAAAGACAGAAATAAATAATTTATAAGATGTTAGACTATTATAGCTTTCTCTTTCAAAGTTTTGACGTCATTGCATAGCGGCACGCAGAACACAACTCGTTCTTTATGTTTACTTTAGAAACCCTTAACCCTTTTCATTTAAATCGCGAAATCCGCATAAATATATTACTATAAAAAATCGCGAAAAGTGTTGAGTAAATAAATGCAACGCATTGTAAAGCCGTAAAACTTTTAGTTATTGTACGTTTACAAGATGGGTCTTTTGTCAAAGTGGAAGAACCAAACTATGCTATTGTAAATGTACAGATTTTTCACTGTCAATTTGTATATAACAACTTAATGTAAATTGGTATTTGGAACATTTTAACGAAAACAGCGACTTCTTTCGGCATAAACTGTTTCTTCTCACCACGGAACCCTATTTTATAAGTAAACGTCTGAAATTGTGTCATTATATCGATAAAAAACTGCATTTTAGTTTAAAAAATTCCAGTATAAATGCAAACGGACGAAAATAAAAACGCAATTGACCACAAAGTAACATAATTTTGAATAAAAAAACACAATTTCGTTGGAAAAATGTTCTGTTTCACTTTAAAATTTTACAAAAACTGACATCATGTCACTTGAAATTATACAAAAAACGACATTTTTATCCAATAAGCGATAAAAAAATACGCCGTCTCACATAAATTTATACAAAAATCGACACCATGTCACATAAATTATACAAAAACTGCCACCATGTCACTTGAAATTATACAAAAACGACATTTTTACTCAATACACGACGAAAATCGACATCATGTTACATAAACTATGCATAATTTTGCAAATGTTTTACACTTTTTTCTCTAACTTGTTGCAATTTTAGTAAAATTTTAGAAAATCGACAGCATCTCCCATGAAAATTTATAAAAATCGGCATCTTGTCACATTAAATTCTGTAAAAACGACAAAAAACAATATTTTTTTTCACAACTTTCATTGAAAAATATTAAAATTTTACGAAAATACGTCTGTGCTGACGACAAATGAAAATAAATTTGAATAGAAACACGCAAAAATTACGAAAAGACGTATGTGTTGACCCCCAAAGTAACAAAAATTTGAATAAAATCACGCAATCATACAGCATCTCACATAAATTTTCGCAAATATCGACATCATGTCACATAAATTATACAAAAACTGTCATCACGTCACTTGAAATTATACAAAAAACGATATTTTATTCAACACACGATGAAAATTGAACAAAAATCACGCAATTACAAGCCATCTCACGTAAATTTTCACAAAAATCGACATCATGTTACATAAACTATGCATAATTTGGCAAATGTTTTACACTTTTTATAAAATGCATCGCTCAAAATTAAAAGAAATAGCAATTTCGTTGAAAAAATCTACTACCACAATCATTTCGATAAACAAAATTCAAAAAATCTTATACTTTTGACGGAAATATATGTATGTTGACCACAAATTAACATAATTTTTAAATAAAAACGCGCAATTCGTTGAAAAAAATATTCTGACACCACCAAAACACGCAATTTCATTGAAAAATATATATATGTTGTCCACAAATTAACATAAATTTGAATAAAAACACGTAATTTTGTTGAAAAAATGTTCTGGCCCCTTCATTTCACTTAAAATTTTACAAAACTGCCATCATAACACTTGAAATTATACAAAATATATGTATGTTGATCACAAATTAACATAAACCTGAATAAAACACACAATTTCGTTGAAAAATTTGCAAATGTTTTACACTTTTTTATAAAATGTATCGCACAAAATTAAAAGAAATCACAATTTTCTAAATTATATCACGCTATTATGAAATCGTAGATTGATTTTTTGAAATTTTACACTTTGTAACTGTAAAATAACTGCAAATACTAATATTTTAGCTTTAGACTTTGTAATTATTGCAAATTCGAGAAAAAAAACAAAGCAGAGTAGAAATAAAAAACACAAACACTTTGTAATAAACAAATATATTGTTCTTATTTCGTATAATACTTGATAATATAAATATAAATGTACAGCAGAATGTCTTATTTCTAAAAATTCGCTAGCAATTTACAAAACTGTAGTTTGAGGTGCACGACATTTCAAATTAAAAAGACTGCAAGTAATAAAATCAGAATTTCATTGTGTAATTTTAAAGTTTAAGGCGCTCCCAGTCCATAATTCCATTCGTATTTGATGTTGATGACATCTGCCTTAGAGGCATTTTTCTAACGGCCCTTTTTTGGAGGCGTTTCCTTATCGGTGTTCTTCTGACTGAACCTTTTTGATGTGGACTTGGATGAGTAGCTGGTGTTTTTAATTTATATTCTAAATCGGACTCGCAGTTATCAGTTTCCATTTCGGTTTTTCTTGTAGTACCAGTCGGGGTTGGCTTCTTTTGCTGTTTAGGTTTAGCTAGCAACACATTAGCAACGTTAAGGTCTTTGATGTAATCAGCAAACTGTAGGCGTCCGGGTGGATTAATAGTTTTTAGAGGCCGCAGAGTGTCGTGAATTAAATCGACTATGTTAGACGCAGGTAAAATTTCACCCTTTATAGTAACGGTACCCTTGTGATCCCAGCTCACATCGCTTGAGGTACTCAAAATGCGTAGGAAAACTTCAGCTTTTTTCTTAAAAGTTTTGGGAAGTGTAGATAAAATAACGGCATTTGATAGGCTGTCACTGGTTGTTTCAATAGGTATTTTGATTGGCTGCCGCGCCTGGTTTGTGAAATGAAGGAATCGTTGTAAAACCTGATTGTACTGGATCCATTTATCGTGATCAGTTAATTTGGACTTTAAAACTTTTTGCATTTCGTCATCAAGCTGTGATAATATATTTTTCTCCGCATCATCGCCAGACTTAAGACGTTGGACAAATTCCGGCGATACAATCAACATCTTCCGCTCTTTGTCCATTTTAGTCGAAAAGGAGCTCAGTCGTTTGTTCTAGTAGAACCGTCGTGAATAAACTAGCTTAAAATCAAGACTTTCATAATAAATATAAAAAAAAAATATGACAGGTACGGGAATCGAACCCGTATTCTCTCTCGAGATCAGAACTTGAATCTGACGCCTTAACCATTCGGCCAACCTGCCTCCCTATATAAACGAGCACTCTCTGCATAATTAAGAAAACATATAGTTTAAAAAGCCTTCTGCATGCAATTTCAAACAATATTTCATATAAATTAAGCCATGTACAAATTTCTTAATCAGGTTTTTGATATATATTTTATCGAAAGATTGGACCCTCAGCTACCGTTTTATTACTATTTGTCGTGATGCGTCATCGATGAATTTTACAAGAGCCAGCCTGTCTGCGATGTGACGTACGTAATGTATCCACCCCTTTTTATTTTAAAATTCTACAAAAACAGAGGCCCGACTGATGCCGCACTAACACGTTTTAAACCATTGTACTCTGTTACCTGATGCGGCAGCAGTTTGGACCTCTGTTTTTGTAGAATTTTAAAATAAAAAGGTATGGAGACATTACCTACGTCACACAGCAGACAGGATGGCACTTGTAAATTCAACGATGACGCATCACGACAAATAGTAATAAAACGGTAGCTGAGGGTCCAATCTTTCGATAAAATATATATCAAAAACCTGATTAAGAAATTTGTACATGGCTTAATTTATATGAAATATTGTTTGAAATTGCATGCAGAAGGCTTTTTAAACTATATGTTTTCTTAATTATGCAGAGAGTGCTCGTTTATATAGGGAGGCAGGTTGGCCGAATGGTTAAGGCGTCAGATTCAAGTTCTGATCTCGAGAGAGAATACGGGTTCGATTCCCGTACCTGTCATATTTTTTTTTTATATTTATTATGAAAGTCTTGATTTTAAGCTAGTTTATTCACGACGGTTCTACTAGAACAAACGACTGAGCTCCTTTTCGACTAAAATGGACAAAGAGCGGAAGATGTTGATTGTATCGCCGGAATTTGTCCAACGTCTTAAGTCTGGCGATGATGCGGAGAAAAATATATTATCACAGCTTGATGACGAAATGCAAAAAGTTTTAAAGTCCAAATTAACTGATCACGATAAATGGATCCAGTACAATCAGGTTTTACAACGATTCCTTCATTTCACAAACCAGGCGCGGCAGCCAATCAAAATACCTATTGAAACAACCAGTGACAGCCTATCAAATGCCGTTATTTTATCTACACTTCCCAAAACTTTTAAGAAAAAAGCTGAAGTTTTCCTACGCATTTTGAGTACCTCAAGCGATGTGAGCTGGGATCACAAGGGTACCGTTACTATAAAGGGTGAAATTTTACCTGCGTCTAACATAGTCGATTTAATTCACGACACTCTGCGGCCTCTAAAAACTATTAATCCACCCGGACGCCTACAGTTTGCTGATTACATCAAAGACCTTAACGTTGCTAATGTGTTGCTAGCTAAACCTAAACAGCAAAAGAAGCCAACCCCGACTGGTACTACAAGAAAAACCGAAATGGAAACTGATAACTGCGAGTCCGATTTAGAATATAAATTAAAAACACCAGCTACTCATCCAAGTCCACATCAAAAAGGTTCAGTCAGAAGAACACCGATAAGGAAACGCCTCCAAAAAAGGGCCGTTAGAAAAATGCCTCTAAGGCAGATGTCATCAACATCAAATACGAATGGAATTATGGACTGGGAGCGCCTTAAACTTTAAAATTACACAATGAAATTCTGATTTTATTACTTGCAGTCTTTTTAATTTGAAATGTCGTGCACCTCAAACTACAGTTTTGTAAATTGCTAGCGAATTTTTAGAAATAAGACATTCTGCTGTACATTTATATTTATATTATCAAGTATTATACGAAATAAGAACAATATATTTGTTTATTACAAAGTGTTTGTGTTTTTTATTTCTACTCTGCTTTGTTTTTTTTCTCGAATCTGCAATAATTACAAAGTCTAAAGCTAAAATATTAGTATTTGCAGTTATTTTACAGTTACAAAGTGTAAAATTTCAAAAAATCAATCTACGATTTCATAATAGCGTGATATAATTTAGAAAATTGTGATTTCTTTTAATTTTGTGCGATACATTTTATAAAAAAGTGTAAAACATTTGCAAATTTTTCAACGAAATTGTGTGTTTTATTCAGGTTTATGTTAATTTGTGATCAACATACATATATTTTGTATAATTTCAAGTGTTATGATGGCAGTTTTGTAAAATTTTAAGTGAAATGAAGGGGCCAGAACATTTTTTCAACAAAATTACGTGTTTTTATTCAAATTTATGTTAATTTGTGGACAACATATATATATTTTTCAATGAAATTGCGTGTTTTGGTGGTGTCAGAATATTTTTTTCAACGAATTGCGCGTTTTTATTTAAAAATTATGTTAATTTGTGGTCAACATACATATATTTCCGTCAAAAGTATAAGATTTTTTGAATTTTGTTTATCGAAATGATTGTGGTAGTAGATTTTTTCAACGAAATTGCTATTTCTTTTAATTTTGAGCGATGCATTTTATAAAAGTGTAAAACATTTGCCAAATTATGCATAGTTTATGTAACATGATGTCGATTTTTGTGAAAATTTACGTGAGATGGCTTGTAATTGCGTGATTTTTGTTCAATTTTCATCGTGTGTTGAATAAATATCGTTTTTTGTATAATTTCAAGTGACGTGATGACAGTTTTTGTATAATTTATGTGACATGATGTCGATATTTGCGAAAATTTATGTGAGATGCTGTATGATTGCGTGATTTTATTCAAATTTTTGTTACTTTGGGGGTCAACACATACGTCTTTTCGTAATTTTTGCGTGTTTCTATTCAAATTTATTTTCATTTGTCGTCAGCACAGACGTATTTTCGTAAAATTTTAATATTTTTCAATGAAAGTTGTGAAAAAAAATATTGTTTTTTGTCGTTTTTACAGAATTTAATGTGACAAGATGCCGATTTTTATAAATTTTCATGGGAGATGCTGTCGATTTTCTAAAATTTTACTAAAATTGCAACAAGTTAGAGAAAAAAGTGTAAAACATTTGCAAAATTATGCATAGTTTATGTAACATGATGTCGATTTTCGTCGTGTATTGAGTAAAAATGTCGTTTTTGTATAATTTCAAGTGACATGGTGGCAGTTTTTGTATAATTTATGTGACATGGTGTCGATTTTTGTATAAATTTATGTGAGACGGCGTATTTTTTTATCGCTTATTGGATAAAAATGTCGTTTTTTGTATAATTTCAAGTGACATGATGTCAGTTTTTGTAAAATTTTAAAGTGAAACAGAACATTTTTCCAACGAAATTGTGTTTTTTTATTCAAAATTATGTTACTTTGTGGTCAATTGCGTTTTTATTTTCGTCCGTTTGCATTTATACTGGAATTTTTTAAACTAAAATGCAGTTTTTTATCGATATAATGACACAATTTCAGACGTTTACTTATAAAATAGGGTTCCGTGGTGAGAAGAAACAGTTTATGCCGAAAGAAGTCGCTGTTTTCGTTAAAATGTTCCAAATACCAATTTACATTAAGTTGTTATATACAAATTGACAGTGAAAAATCTGTACATTTACAATAGCATAGTTTGGTTCTTCCACTTTGACAAAAGACCCATCTTGTAAACGTACAATAACTAAAAGTTTTACGGCTTTACAATGCGTTGCATTTATTTACTCAACACTTTTCGCGATTTTTTATAGTAATATATTTATGCGGATTTCGCGATTTAAATGAAAAGGGTTAAGGGTTTCTAAAGTAAACATAAAGAACGAGTTGTGTTCTGCGTGCCGCTATGCAATGACGTCAAAACTTTGAAAGAGAAAGCTATAATAGTCTAACATCTTATAAATTATTTATTTCTGTCTTTGAACATTTACTGTAATTTTTGACGTGAAATATCAGATCGAGGCCTTGTTTAGAAATTGTACGCATATTAACAACACACAAAAATCAAACAGCTACAAAGGAGACATTAAAAAATGTAACTTTATATTGTTTTTAAAATTACAGAGCTATATTATTTTAAAATTTCGATAAATCCAGGTTTTGTGCAGCGTCGTGTTCGGACCGCCATTTTATACAAATAAAAACTCCGATTCGTTCTAGAATTATTCCGCTGTTCGATGGGCAATATTTTAAAAATTCCACTCATCGCTGTTCGTACGTTACCAAGGTTGAACAAAGAGCGACCAGTCTCGACCTGTTTTAAAAATGGGAACTTAGAAAAAATCGCGTAATTTAACCAGAAGCTATTGCGTAATATTATAATGCGTTTTGAATAAAGTAATGCAGTGATTTCGCTGTTTTAATTATAAAAATAAAGTAATTATTTCATATAGCTTTTCAAATTATGCGCGGTCGAATGGAAATTAACCAGAAACTTGGGACAACGACTATATTGCAAATTATAAAATTATTATTAGTAGCAAAGCTGTTGCATATATATTTTTTTTAAAAATTGTGTCTGCCTGTAAACACAATATGTTAAACATTCCCTATTCTCATAATATAAATTTTTGAAAAATAGTTTGTTTCAACTCGAACGGTGTGACGGCACAGCTGCGAAATGACGTCTTGTTCAATTCCTATATGTTCAACAGACCTCGATAGCGCAACGGTAAGGTGCTAAGGCTGCTGCCAAGAAAACTCGGGTTCGAATCCCGCTCGTCCAGAGATTTTTTTAAATTTAAATATTTCCGCGAGTGAATGCAAGAGAGAGACAGTAGCTTCGAAGAGCGAGATAGATCCACCAGTTTGAATTTCAAATATTTCCGCGAAAATTCAAATTTAAAAACAACCGCCGTGAGAAGTGCGCGCGCACCAAGATGGCCGACACCCCGGGAGATTTAAATTCAAATAATGGAACTTAGAAAAAAATCGAAAAAAATTCAAATTTCAAATATTCCCGCCAGAAATCCAAGATGGCCGCCGAAGTCCGACGCGTAATTCCAGAAGCAAATTAAAAAATCTAATGCGTAATTTAATCAGTAGCACATATGTAAATTACATATCAAACTTCATATGTGATTAATTAGATCAAACCGCGAAATTAATTAGATCAAACCGCGAAATTAATTAGATCAAACCGCGAAATCCGCGAATTAAACCGCGAATTAAGGGGGCGTGGCTTAATCGAATTAAAAGGAGTGGGGGATTTCTGTCCTCATTCTACTTGCCGTCTAGTTCAGCTTTTAGTTCTTTTGGGGCTAAACCTTTAATATGAAAATATTTAATAACTGCACAAATTTCAACTTGCTCCATGCTTACAGCATGCAAAACCTTAGCAACTTTGACAGCCTGTCAAACAATTATTATTTTACAGAAATTTTTGCTATTCCAGAGTCAGACTGATAAATCTTGAAACAATATAACGCCGTAAAAACATTACGCAAATTTGTATCCTATCTGAGTTAGGCCGGGGACTTTTCAATTTATCCTCGTATAAGCAACAATTAAACGTGATTAATTCTGTCAATCAAACGGTGGTATTGTAACAACGCAAAAACTTTGTTCAATCACGTATATTCTAAATGGCACAAGTCTTCAACTAGAAAACGACGAAATATTAAAAATTGTGAAATGTTGCTATAAAGTAGTGAAAATGAATAAATTGATCCCATACGACATATGTCACTGAAATGGGAGAAAATCCTCTTTCTCATAATGCCACAGCTAACTATGAGTTCCATATCAAAAATACAACTTTATATATTATAATCCGAATTTAGAAACTTTTGGACAACGCATTACGCCACTGAATTATTATGAAAAATAAATAATATTAATACTACTTACGGGAACTTGAAAATTTTCCTACCTATTACCTCACCTTAAAAGTTTAATTTATTATTATACATTTTAGATACACATTTTTCTTACTTTCTGTGCCGCCTGGGCGATATGTCCAAAAGCAAAGTTGAGCGTTGTGACCTTAGAACAGAAAATGTCTGTTCTAAGGTTGTGACCAAAATCAAAAGTGGGCGTTGTGACCAAGTTAGGCGTTGTGACCAGAATCAAAGTTGGGCGTTGTGACCAAGTTGGGCATTGTGACCAAAATCGAAATTGGGCGTTGTGACCAAGTTGGGCGTTGTGACCAAAATCGAAGTTGGGCGTTATGACCAAAACGGTGGTTTAAGTGGCGTCGATAACTCTCTCCTATAACAGGCGTCGGTGGGCGTTGTGACCAAGTTGGGCGTTGTGACCATATATATAATACACATATATTGCTGGTAGGGCCTGGAAACTTCAGAAAACATTACGGCGCCGACATAGTCTCACTTAGAGTATAACGCGTCTCGTGCGCATGCGTGGGAATTTGAACTCCGCCTTTAGAAGCGAATTTTAGACTTGACCACTTCCCCATTGGGCGGACGACGCCGCCGCGCTTGCGCACAGCTCACCGTATACATGAAGGAGTTGGTTGTGTGTCTCACTTCATCGGCAAGTTTCCCACTCACAGCCGCTAGCAATATAGTAAGTATTAGATATATGGTTGTGACCAATATCGTTTTTGGGCGTTATGACCAAGTTGGGCGTTGTGGCCAAAATCAAAATTGGGCGTTGTGACCAAGTTGGGCGTTGTGACCAGAATCGAAGTTGGGCGTTATGACCAAATTCTGAGTTGGGGTTTGTGACCAGTGGGCGTTGTGTCCAGGCCCTCTTCTTTCTGGGATGGATTAGACCCCTGATTGTCAGTCTTCCTTTTTCCCTCTAGAGTTTCTGATGAGTTTTTGTTTCTGTTACTATCTTTCTCCATGTTACTCTGTTTTTTGCTTTCTCCTTCCATTTCTTTATGTTCATACTTCTTAAATCGTTTTCCACTGCTTCGTACCATCTATTTCTTGGTCTCCCGCTTGGCCTGTTCAGATGAGGTTTCCATGTTGTAATTTCTTTGATTATTCTTGTATCTTCCGCTCTCCATATATGACCAAGCCATCCAATCCTGTGAGTCTTCATTATCTTCACGATATCCTCCCCTTCCATTATTTCTAAAATTTCGTGATTCATGTATTGTCTGTGCTCCCCGTCATCCATTCTTTTTGTTCCCATTATTGTTCTTATTACTTTCATTACAAATATTCGCAATTGTTTTTCTTCTCTTTGTGTTGAACACATTACTTCTGCCGCGTATAATACCACAGGTCTTATTAAACTTCTATACATTCGTATTTTAGTCTTTGTGTTGATTTTTCTACTCTTCAGCGTGTCTCGATTTGCATAATATGCTTTATACCCCATCTGGATTCTCTCTTTTATCTCCTCGCTGCAATCATTATTGTGTGTTAGTTGTATTCCTAAATAATTATACGATCGTACTTTATCAAAAGTGTATTTTTTTATCTCCACTTCCTTAGTGTCATCTATTACTCCTCTCTGACATTTTATATATTTGGTTTTATCTTTATTTATTTCAAGCCCTACTTCCTTTGCTTCCCTTTCTAAACTTATAAAAACTTCCTTTAATTTATTCCAGCTTCTTGATATAATTACTATATCATCTGCATAGGCTATGATTTGTACCTCTTTATTTATTATATTCCCTTGAATTATTGCCTCTTCTAATGCCAGATTAAAAAGTGTGGTTGACAGTATATCTCCCTGACGTACTCCCCTGTTGATTACAAATGTTTTTGTTTGTCCTTTCCTTGTCTTTACTGCTGCCTTTGAATTCCTCATTGTCATTTGAATACAGAGTATTAGTTTTCTTGGTATTGCCATTTTTTCCAATATTTGCGTAATCTTTCTTCGCATGATACTATCGAACGCCTGCTTGAAGTCTATAAAAAGTAAATGCAGCTGTATGTCGTGCTCATAACACTTTTCTAATATTTGCAGCATGACATGTAAGGCATCTGTTGTTGATCTGCCTGGCCTGAATCCCATTTGATAATCATCAATTGCCTTCTCAGTGTATTTTGTGAGTTTCCTCTAGAGCATTGCTGTGAATATTTAATATGTCGTGTTTAGTAATGTGCTCCCTCTGTAGTTCTTACATTGTTCTAAATCGCCCTTTTTTTTGGTATTGTCACAATTGTTCCCATTTCCCATTCTGCAGGCATCTTTTCTTGTTTCCATAGTTCCTCAATCAGTTTGTGTATTCTTTTGCATAGTGCCTACCCTCCATATTTGAGAAACTCTCGATTTATTTGGTCGCATCCCGACGCCTTCCCATTTTTTACTTTTGTTATAATCTCTTTCGTTTCCTCGTACTTTGGTCCTTCCATTACTCTTTCTTCTTCCACTTCTTCATTGATTTCTTTTTGCACTTGTCTTCTATCTTCTTCTATTTCATATAGTAAGTTACTAAAATGTTCTCTCCAAATATCTTTCTTCTTATTTTTATTGTGTTCTACATTGCCATATTTGTCTTTTATACCTCTTATTTTCACCGGGTTTTTTCTCTTTTGTATTTTCATTTGCTGGTAAAACCTTTTTGTATTATTATTTTTACTATTCTGTTCTAGTTTAGAACATAACATAGATATATAAATACCTCTATAATAATCCAGAACATTTCCAAGGCCAAAACATTTTCACTCGCAGCCTAGGTGCAGTAGCTACAGTGGGAGGGTTCTCGATATTAGCGGTTGCACAGCAGCGTTGCCAGACCTGGTACAATTTTACGAATCTGGTAAATTTTGAAACCGTTTGTACAAAAGTACATTTTTAATATTTGTGGTACATTTTCATCCACATTTATTAGACGAAACTCTCAAAAATAAATTAGCAGCTCAGCCAGCCAAAGCGGAATTGGTAGACAAAATGCGGCGTCAATCTTATTTATTTCATACAGTATCCTCATTTAATACCAAATCTCAAAGAAGGGGTAACTGCAAGTGACGCAAGAGAATTTTGCAATTTGTCAGAGAAGGTAAAAAGAAATTAAAAGAATTAGAATTTTCCAACTTCTGGTTCGAATTAAATACTTTTAAAAACTCAGCTAATGAAAAGACATTTGGTAACTCCCACGTGAATTCGCGTTTAATATTTTGTCATTGTCACACACCAGCGCTTCTGCTAAAAGATTTTTCTTGGTATTAAATTTAATAAAAGCAAAAACTAGAAATCGTCTATTGCAAGAAACGTGCAACTCTTTATTAATGGCTAAATATAATTTTAAGCTGGTATGACACGATACTAATTTTTTGCGAAAAGAATAGATTTTCGCAGAAGTTTATTATTGTGTCATACCAGCTTTATAAATAAACATTAATACTACAAACATAGTGTTTAGTGTTATGTTTTTTTCCTTTAATTATGGTAATGATACCGCATGGTACAATTTTTTGAAGACCTCTGGCAACACTGTTGCACGCACAGCCTCCTAAAGTTCGAAATTACCCATTTCGGGATAAATAATGGCGTCCGTTCTACCAAAAAGAATAAAAGTAATAATTACTGTTGTGTGTCGCAGTGTAAAAATTATTACACGGACCATGTTCCTATTCACGGTTTTCCGCGCAATAATAAAAATTTGTGCAAAACATGGGAAATGCGTCTAAAAATAGGGAAACCCATGTCGGCCCATATGAAAGTTTGCAGTAAGCATTTTGTGAAGGAAGATTTTATATTACCCGGTAAGTAGGACTTGTCAGTTTGTATTTTCACTGACTTGAAATAATCATAAATATGCTGCCTTAAAGATACATGTTAATTAAGCAAGTGCCACTTGATGTTAAACATCTTCAGCTTACTCCATTAAATTCATAATTTATGAGTTTCAATATGATTGTTTACTTGTAGATTATGTCAACAAGCGCAGATGCCTGAAGAAAACTGCAATTCCTTCCCAAAATTTGCCCCGTGAAAGTGTCGACAAACCGCCATCATTTAAAACGGTCCAAAGCAAACAGGCGCGTTTAAATAGGCTCCAAAAGAGGAAAACGGAGCAATTCACAAATCGTGTTACTACTGTTATGGAGGAACCAGAACACACAGGCCAGTCAAGCACGGAACAACCCGAGATGGAAGCAGCTAATGCTCTGTTAGAGTTGCACAATAGTATGCAGATTGGCAGTAATAAACTGCATGAAGACAAAGCGGAGCAGGTAAACACATTTGTAGATAAGTGGTTGAAGTTTGGCATTGCCGATATTATAAATAATGAATATATGGTAAAATGTTGTACAGGCATAAATAATTTAGCCCTTTTTAACGTAATTGTTGGTGTGGTGTCTAAACTATCACCGTCGTCAACAAAGTTCTGCATTAGAAAGCAGGTTTAATTAGCTACAATGAAAATTAAATTGGGGCTTGCATTTAGATTTTTGGCAATTCTTTTTAATGTATTTAATGTATTCAGTTTCAATATGATTGTTTACTTGTAGATTATGTCAACAAGCGCAGATGCCTGAAGAAAACTGCAATTCCTTCCCAAAATTTGCCCCGAGGAAGTGTCGACAAATCGCCATAATTTAAAACGGTCCAATGCAAACAGGCGCGTTTGAATAGGCTCCAAAAGAGGAAAACGGAGCAACTCACAAATCGTGTTATTACTGTTATGGAGGAACCAGAACACACAGGCCAGTCAAGCACCGAACAACATGAGATGGAAGCAACTACTGCTATGTTAGAGTTGCACAATAGTATGCAGCTTGGCAGTAATAAACTGCATGAAGGCAAAGCGAAGCAAGTGAACACATTTGTAGATAAGTGGTTGAAGTTTGACATTGTCGATATTATAAATAATGAATATAGGGTAAAATGTTCTACAGGCATAAATAATTTAGCCCTTTTTAACGCAATTGTTGATGTGGTGTCGAAACTATCACCGTCGTCAACAAAGTTCTGCATTAGAAAGCAGGTTTTATTAGCGACAATGAAAATTAAATTGGGGCTGACATTTAGATTTTTGTAAAAATTGGAGGTTAGCAGGTTAGGTTTTGCATCAGTTTTGACCAAGAACACTATACTATGACGGCTGTATATAAAAGCGGCCCCTATGCCGGGGATAGCCGTCACGGCGCTGTCGACAGCGTGTAACTACTTCGGTCATTTTCGTTCGTTTTCGCTGCCGTTCGAGAGTTGGAAGCGAGCTAAATTAACCTGTAATCGCGGTTAAAAGTCAGTTTACGGTTGTTAATTTAATGGAGTGTATCTCAAGTGTGTTATTAATTGTTAAAACATGGTCCGAATTTCCAGCTACACTCAGCAAATATTAGACATTGACAGTTCACGAGTTTTGTGAATATATACAGGTACTCCACGACCGCCTTATTTGTCAACTTTTAGCGGTCCGCTTCAAAACGGGCGTTGCGTCTCCTTAGTATAGTCTTCGTGGTTTTGACACAGACCGATGCAAAACCTAACCTGCTAACATCAAATTTGACATGGACTTACAGTGCCACCAACATATTATTCTGCTGCATAATGTCACATTTTACTGACGTTTGAAGAAAAATACATGTCCATCGTGCAAAAACCTCATAAGCATCACGAACGTTATGGAATAACCAATCTCAGACAATAATTGGAGTCATCGCTTCGCTCCTCCAAACAATTGTCTTTCATCGGTAAAATGTCCTTACCGTTCTTAATATTTCATATACTATATAAGAAGTATAAATTGAATGACAGAAATAATAATGATAAATGACTACAAAATCGTTGATATTTTAACTTTCTCTTATGGCAAATAGTATTTAAACGTTTTCTAAGTCATGGAATTGCCATGTTTCGTACAATTTTAGGCAACCTGTATATAAAAATGTTGATTGCAAATAAAATAGTAATTGTTTTATTGAATTAAAAGTGTCACTTTGTTTGACAAGCAATTATTTTAATTATATATTAACGCAAAAATTGCAAATCACACAGAGCCACTTTTAATCCAAATAATGCATACTATTTTTTCTGCAACCTAGAAAAGTATAAAATTCAAAATTTTAGATGATTGCTTTTGACGTTACTCATTTAAAAACCATCATGACTAGTGCATCCATAGGCGACCAGTTAAACCTTAATTTTAGTTCATAGGAAATAATTGCTATTTATGTTACAAGTATGAAATTAAGGACTTCTTGTAGGTGAACCGCAGTGTACGGTAATGCGAGCGATGTACATAAAGAAGGCCAACCTTAATAAAACATTGGAATTGTAAAATCTCGTGGGTAGAATATGTTCAGGAAATTTATTGACAAATATAAATGTGTAATAACATTAGTTAAGCCAATTAGGTATTTTTTTGTAGAAAAAGAAGGTAATATGATAGACATTTTACTTACCATGTTGATTCACACACCACTTACAAGAACAAGACACCAGGCCAAATAAACAATATACCAAGACAAAATTACAAAAGCGACTGAACACCAAGAACTTTAAGCAATAATGTTGCTGATATCAGGTAGTTTTACAGGTGGGGTTGATTACCTGAGTTTTTGGAATAGGAAGTAGACACTTAAATACGTATACAAATTATCCATCATAACAATAAAAAATAATATTTCCTTTATATTTGAGATATTGCAAAAGCAAATAAGTACTTAATTGTCCCTATTTTCAGAAAGTTGTGGGTTTGTCTAAATATAGTGCTTTTAGATATCAGCAAATCCCAGGAATTTAGTTTTTGGAAACTGTCCCACTGACATTTCCAATAGGAGTTAAAAAAAAAACAAAAGAAACCCATTTTAGAAGTATTCAACTGGAAAATCATCTATCTCACATCGATGCGATTTTCTTCAAAAGCTTGCTCTCGCATCTACATAGTACACAAAACTTATATATAAAGTTTCAAGCCCATACCTCTTTTCGTTTTTAAGATATTCTGTTCACAGACAGACAGACAGACAGACAGACAGACACACACACACACACACGCACACACACACACACACACACACACACACACACACACACACACACACAGACCAATAAGGGTTCAGGGGACTCTGAAACGTGAAGATCTGTTGAAAACTCAATCTCGAATTTTTGGGGTGAATCCAATTCTTCCTTTATTGTAAAAGGAAGTAAAAAAAAGACACTATTCAATTCAGCAGTATCGGCTGTATCCAATATGTAGGAAAGTGGTCTGAAGGCCTCTGCTTTTAAAACTTTCTTTAGTGCAACAAAAGTTATTAGATTCGTCCTACATTTTAAATGCGCCATATGCCGCGGGCTTTAGCTAGTAGATATATAATGTACATATGCATAATAACAACCTACTTAGTACTCTATTTTATCAGTTTTTAGCTCATTAAAATAAAATATATACCCCCGTTTTGTCCAATTGGGTGCTGATAGTATCAAACACACTGGTGAATGGCTGACAGTCACAATGTGATCTACAATGGCTTTTTCTTCTATTTCACTAAAAACGCGGAGTCATCCAATGGCTTTATGATGATTCCCATGAAGTTTATTAATAAGGATGCCTTTACTAATGTTATATTTTTTAGCAGCTTTGTTAATAGATAATGATTTCGCGTTTATTTCTCGAAGTGCAGTTTGTATAATATCAGGATTGAGGCCTTTATGCCGTCTTTTAATTGACAACGGCACAGGCGTGGCATGCGGTTTAACCATTTTCTGAAAAGAATATGAAGAATAAAGATAATTATATAGGTAAATATTCATACAAAAGCAAAATAAATATTAAACATAATAAAACCCTAAAATTGACCACTGTGGTAAAAGTTATCACCCCTCGCTCTTATCCACGTAAGCTTCGAAATAAAAAAAAAATACACATATCGTGCAAAGAGTTAATATCGTTTGTAGGTGTTGTTTAGGCATGCACGGATTTATATCAATGCCTAATGTTGTATTCGGATACTTACCAAGATGTACAGCCACAGATTTTTGCACAACAGGTAATTCACGCGGTTTGCACTATCACCATTTTTAATTTTCTGTGATCTAAAGTTAGCACTCTAATGTTGAATAAACGCGCAGTAAATATCTTCTATACTATAGGCAACATAATAAACACAGCTGCCCTTCAAGAAAACCACACAGTTGTGAAATAAAAATTGTTAAAAAAAATTCAAATTTTGGTCAATGTTAGGTTGGAAGTCAAAGTTAAGTCATTTTACGGTACTTACACGATAAAATAGACAGTCTGTATAATAACAAAAAATGGTAGCACAGTTTGTATGTTGTGAGATATATAATTGATATAATATTAAACAATAGTTTATACATGTATAGAGTGTCAAACCAAATATGATTCAAATTGGTGGAAATGTTCTATTACGAGGAAAAGTTAGTAATTAGGTCACAAAAGGCTGTTAAAAAAATACTCGGAGAAATACTTAGCCGAAAACAAGTTTTATTTTTTAACAAAGTCTCCACTTACAGTAATACGTTTATCCCATCGCTTTATCAATGCCCCAATACCTGCTGCATAAAAGTCTTTGGGCTGATGTCTCAGCTACATGCGCTCCTCACGTTCTACATCACCTGCGAAACGGTTGCCGCCACATTGTTTTCTAGTGGACCAAACACTCACACAGTCACTGGGGGCTGGGAAACATTTCCTTATGGATATCACTTGCAGGAAGTCCTTTGCCCAGAAAAAACGGACAACAGCACGCTGCTCTTTCACAGTACACTTTTCCAGTACAGTCCCCATTTTAACACTGCCTGCGGGCCCTGCGCACCATATATGTATTATACATATACTGCTAGTAGGGCCTGGAAACGGCATTGGCGTAATTAGCGTGGGGGAGCGGGGGGGCCAGGCCCTCCCCAGAATGCCGTCTACCCCCCCCCTCCCGAAAAATATAAGATAATAAATAAAAAAATCAGATTTTTTATTAAGTAACACATTTAACTCTAAAAATTAAATGTGTCAAATGGGTGTACGGTGTACACTTTACAAATTACATTATTGTATCTATGTATTCCCTGAAATTGTACAATAAACCATTTAAATACGTAGCAAAGAAACGTGCAAACAAACCACAGATTGAATTTTTTCTGCCACACAGCAGATAACGTGACCGCTAGCGTTTCAAGTTTCATTGGGCGCTATCGTATATTGTGCAAATCGAATCGAGACTATAGGTGCCCTAATCGAGACATTGACATTCCATGTGTGCGGTGTACCTGATTGTGACCTACTGCCGTGTGAATTTTCATGTGAATCCGCACAAACTTGTGTTGTGTTGGATGTGCAATATTACTCTCCCTACTTTGTGGTGAAATTGAGTATAAAGTGATACGATCAAGTGTTTATTCTGATTGGTAAGTCCATGTTGAATTACTAACAAAACGTGAGGGTAATAACTAATAAGTACTTACACCTACGCGGGTGCCGAAAAGTACGATACTGCGGCCAAGGGAGAGTTTTCGACCGCATGGCACTTTTGAACGATAGATGTATAATTAATAGCGTTGTTGGTTTTTTTAGGGGACCACGAATACCTTTTTCTTACGCTAGGAAGAACTCAAAAGTGTTTACTATGTCCCGAAAATGTCAATGAAGAAGAGGTGCATCTCAACGAGTAATTAACGATAAAATTTCCAAAAAACTGGAGGCATCACTCTGGCAGGCCACATTGAAAGTCCAAGGATTCAGTGTTGTTTAAGCCACTTGAGCAAGGAGCAACCAATTTTTCAATATGGGCTGCCGAAGTAATGCCTCCACTTTATTGGATATTTTAATTCACATCTTCTGCATTAACACATTCGGGACCCAGTAAACCATTTTTAGTTAAAAAAATTTAAAATTTTCAGAATGATGAAGTTCTTAAGATTATCCTAGTTCGCGCTTAAGAAAAATATGTTTGTGGTTCTCTGAAGAACCTAGACAAGACTATGCGTATACATATACATCCGTTTCAAAATTGCCATGATGTCGAAAAACCTCAATCGGCGCCGTACCAGCAGGTATTTATACATATAAATCGATCTAAGCATAAAGATTAGATAAAGTCGTGTCTGTAATCGAAGTTTTTATGTTTTATTTCAGCGGAATTCGTTAATCTTGTTATTGACTTTTGGAATAAACAAAAATGAAGAAATTCAAAGATATAAGATCATTTTTTAAAAATATAAATACTCTACCTGATAAACCCAAAACTGAAGATCGTCCTCCACTACCTGAAGAGAGCCTCGACAAAAATAAGACAAATACTCAAGAATTTATTCTATCCCCTACAGTAACACATTCACAGGCAATTTCCTCAGTCGAAATAAAAACTGCTGGTCCGATATCCGTTTCTGAACAACTGGCTACGTCTTCTGCTGTCGCATGGTGCTCAAATCAAAACTATGATACTGAAATATCTGAGAAACAAAAGGATTCAGATCTCGGCACTCTTATAGGTGGTCCATCGAGACCTCAGATACAATTTCAAAAAAAAAAAGTTTGGTGACCGACAAAGATCTTTTTCCTCAAAATATTACAGTATGCATCCCTGGGTTGAATAGAGTGTTAAAAGAGATAAAATATATTGTTCCATACGTAGAATTTTTTTAAAAACAAATTTACGTGACCAAAACGAAAAATTTCTCAGCGGTGGTTTTGATAATTGGAAAAAGGTTAGAGATGCTTTGCAAAAACATCAGCGATCATCACTCCATACTCAATGTACTCAGATGTACGTAGCTTACAAAGGATCTTTAGTATCAGGAAGTGTACACGAAAAAGTTGTAATTCAACATACAGAGGAAGTAGTTCAGAAGAGAGAATATTTAATGAAGCTTATAGATATAATTTTGTGTCTGGTACGCCAAGGTTTACCTTTAAGAGGTCATCGGAAAGATACGAATTAAAAAAATAGAGGAAACTTTTTAGAAATAGGTGAGCTTTTCGCAAAATATGACGAACCTTTTCAGAAGCATCTAGAAAAGCATCCAAGCTATTGCAGCTCTAAAGCAATATACAACCACTGTTTAGCACACAGGTAACCTAATAGTCTATTCCAATTATTATTTTCACAATTTCATTTTGTACAGGTACCTCGCTTAATTCCAAAAGTTTTATATTTCAGGCTGAACTTAGTAGTTGTCGATTCCTGCGCAAAAGTGTCTTCAGCAGCTGCGTTTTTTAATACAATCGAAGCGTTATACATCCATTTCGCACACTCTGGGCATCACGCTCATCTTAAGACCATTCAAGATGCTCTTGGCATTAAATCGGGCGGCGAAATGGGAAGCCTGAGCACTACGCGCTGGACTTGCCGCTATGAAAACTGCAAAGCAGTGTTAGCGAATTACGAGTCAATTAAAACTGCTTTGGAAAAAGAGATCACCCTCGCCCAGAACAAGGACTCTGTCGAGGCGATTTGATTAGTCAGTTGCATCTCGAAGCCAGACTTTATCATCTGCCTCTTTATTTTGAAGACCGTGTTATCGGTGTTGAATGTATTAAGCAAATACTTTCAAAACCGCAGCGCTACTCTAGGTCGGGCTGCAGACTTTGTAAAAAGTACTATTAACGGCATTTGAAGAAAGCAGAAACAATTTTGATAACATTTGGAGTGAAATAAGTACTTTCACTGAAAATAATGATATTTCCTTGGAACCCACGCCCGTTTCGAAAAGAAGGAGACAACAGCCCGAAAGTATGAACGATTTCGTAATTGAAACGACACTGGGTAAAAATCATTTTGTCGATTTTCCTTCAGATACAAATACATCAGAGTATTGGAAAATCAATATATATTACCAAGTAATAGATAACGTTATAAGAAATTTCAAAAACAGGTTTGATAGTTTACCTCTAGCAGTCAGTGGAATCGTTTCTGCAACTTAATTTTAAAAACGCTGAAAATTTTATAAATAATTACAAGGACATATTAAATATTGATTTGGCTCTTTTACAGGCTGAAACTATAATAATAAAAAGCATTTTTCAAAAAAAAAAAGAAATAAATATCCAAAACTTAAAATCAGAAATAAATAAAGATTATTGTCCGAATTTTTATAAATTGCTTCAAGTAGCCATGGCCATTCCCAATTAGCTCGGCTGACTGCGAACGAAGCTTTTCAGCAATGCGCCGAATTAAAACCTGGCTCCGTGCTACAATGACACAAGATATAGGTTTTGCAATTTGGCCATTTTAAACATCGAAAACAGTCTCGTAAAATCGAAAGTCTCGTCGCAAAATGTTTTAAATAAGTTTTGTGAAAAAAACAGAACATTAAAGCTGACCTAGATACACATATGTAAGTGTTGTTTTAATAAATAAATTTATTATTTTTCTTTCAAAAACTGTATTTTTAATTTTATATTTGTACCACTTAATTGGCACCTGCTCATCTAATATTCGATTCTAGCAGCAAATTCATGTCTTCGTAGGTATAGGTATGGTCAATGGTTTGTTAAGGGCCTGGACTCCTCCCCAGCAAAAAATCCTGGTTACGCCAATGGGAAACGGCCGAAAACATTACGGCGCCGACATAGTTTCACCATATATGTGTTAAAGATATATTTTCTCACCACTTTAAGACAATATTCTTTATTACGTAAAAAATACAAAAATAAGGGGGCACATCTAACACATCGATATTAGATAGCTAAATTCTTAATTTGTCCTGTGTCCTTATTTGTAGCAACTTAATAAACACCACAACGGTCTCCACCCGCTCAAAACCTCCTTGTTTTGTTCACGTTCGGCGATCGACTCCGCGTTTTTTTTTTCGCACATTCGCTCGTAAGCTCGCGTCCCCTAGCGACGCACTTCCATAGCACTCACCCGCGAAACGCTGAAATTAAAATATTTATCATTCGGCCATTCCTGATTTTACGACCTCCTGGTTCGTTGCTTGGGAAACGCTCGGATGTTCTCGTTGCTCTCGGCCTCCCTCCAACACGTAGTCCTTGAACCGCAATGGCCTCCCCACCTCTCACTTCGTTCGAAGGTTAACCGGTCCGGTTGCCATCGCTACAGCACCGGATGTTGTTTGACCCACTTCGGAATCTCGCGTTGCTCGCCTTGAAGCGGCGACCTTGACCTCGCTCTCGTCCTCCCCGCATGCGACGTTGTCACGTTTCTTGCCCCCACTAATCCGGATAGGTTCCTCTAGTTCGCTCGTAGATTCCTCCTCTCCGCTTTCATTCTCCACTGGATTTTTGTACACTTTCAACCTTGACACGTGCACTTGGGTCGTGAAGTTTCTGTTTGCACCATCTGCCACTGTATTAATCCTATAAGTGTCATTCCCTAAATCTCCGGTCACTGTGTATGGACCCTTATATTTTCTGTGTTTTTACAGGTTCCCCGTGGAAACTGGCGGAGAACGCACGTAAACAATGTCCGCGACGTTAAATCCTTCGTGTTTATACCGTTTACGGTCAAACCGCTCCTTATATTTTATCTGCTCGTTAGTAACCTTTTCACGCACTTCGTCCTGTAACTTCGCTGGTAATACGTAATCGTAATTGTTTCCCGCGAATTCCCGTAAAGCACCATCGTGAAAGTTAGCTCGAAACCCATACAATGCTTCGAATGGCGTTTTCCCTGTAATTTTATTTACCACCCTATTTGCGTCCCGTTGTACTTCTTTTAAGCAACTGTCCCACATTCACTCCGTTTTAATTTTCGTTACAAGTCTTTTCAGTGTTAAAGTTTTACAAATTTACTTATTGAATTTACATTTTATCGATTATGAACAATTAGTTATTTACATTTTGTATATGTTACACGTTAAAATATCCATATACAAAATGTAAATAACTCATTTTCCATAATCGATACAATGTAAATTAATATATTTTGTTTATGAAGGTTTCAATTTTTCTTCAACGTTAATGACTGCAATAATTACCTAACAAAAATTTTTAAAATCAAGAATAATATTAATTTCTTTGATGTGGCGCCTAACTGTCCCCGTGCCTAAAGTTGCGGCGCCTAAACGTCCAGGCGCCTAATACAGTCCGCGTCTAAAGCGTTGGCGCCTAAAGTGCGCGCCTGAAGATGCCCGCCTAAAGAATTGCGCCTAAACGTCCTAGACTGAAAAGAAATGCATTTCAAAGGCTAAACTAACCAACCATTATCACAAGTTCCACGGTGGGACAGAAAGGCCACGGAAAATAAATTTATTTTACAATCGCGTTTTGGGAAATTATAATACTCATAGGGGGGAGTGGACCAACATAATTTGGATGCAGCTAAATGTGTAGTACAAATACGAGCCAAAAATGGTATTGCGTACTATTTACCCGAATGATAGATGTGGCACCATTTCGACGAGCAATTCGCTACGTATATGAAATTAGAAGTGAAGGCTTGCCTTGGGACATTCAACAAGGTCATAACTTCCCAGAGTTTTTAATGACGTTCGTCTAGAGTCTGGACAATCATTGTAATTTTATAGAAACTAGGGTAAAACCATAAAGATACTCAGAAAAAGATTGTAAATTGCATCCTTTGGCTTTTTGAGTGAAATCTTAAGTACCCTTTGCAAAGACCACTTGGTACTTTATTACTCAAAATAATCAAATTGATTTGTAATACCTTCTATGTAATAGAAGTTTTTTATGCGAGCTGAACCATTATTTAGTTTTCTACAAATATAATACCTTCATCGGTATTATAGCTGTGCGTGCTATTAGACCGTCAAGAGCCATGTTCTATTTTTAGGACGGTCTATAATTTCCAAACTAAAAATTTATTTTAATTTTGACATTACTGTTGTCCAAATAAAAAGTTTTATAGAAACAAACAATTAAATTTTAAAACAAAACAAGTTGGGACTTAACGAGTTAACCCGACCTTGGAACAACACTGCAAACTGCACCCCAGGCAGATTTATTTTTAGACTTTTTTTGAATACTACTTATCTGGTTACCAGTCTGAAGATGGCAGCCAGACGGTTGCAGCCAAAAGTTAACAATATTTCCGAGGAGCTCATAGACATTGTTTAATCTAAAAAACACCACTGATATTTTGGGCTATTTTGGGCCCAGGTAGAAGAGCGAGGGCACACAGGAACCGAGCCGACAAGGGTCCACACACACACATGTGCGGGCAGTTGCCAATTCACATTTGTCGTAACAAGTTGTTTTCAATATTTGGTTAAGTTTGTTGTGAATAAATAACATTAAAATCAGCGAGAGTTTTATTGGCGCTTCAATTAAATAATACGAGAAATTAAGAAGCAAAACCTACATGGTCCTTCCAGCCGGACGAATTTAATTCGTTAATTACAACAAGGGAAGTTCGTATCAACGTGCCAGGACAACAATCCACCAAGGGAACTTCATATCAACGTGCCAGGACAACAATCCACTAAGGTGAGTCTCCGATCAATAATATTTTGTTAACCCCTGCACTTCATTGAAATCCCTACATTACGCAACATTCCTTATTAATTCACCTAAACAAACCCCAACCATGAGTGAGTCAGACAATGCTTTAAAGAGTTTAAGAACAAAGCGGGGCCAAATCAAATCCGCGGTGACAAGATTCTTCACTTTTCTAAACTCTTTAAACAATATAAGCGACAACAACCTCAGCGCAATCGAGTTACGGCAACGTACTACTAAATTTCAAGAACATTGGCAGCTCTTTGATGACATACAATCTCAAATTGATGAAGTAGATCTAAACGAAATTGACGGTACAGAACGCGAAGAATTCGAAAACAATTATTTTCGGTTAATTAGTAAGGCTGAAGATCTCATTGCCAGGCATAATCAATCAACCATCGTCCATACATCAAATAATCTAAATGAGCCTACAAGCAACACCAAAAATCAATTGCAAAATCAAATTCGTCTCCCGCGAATAAATCTACCATGTTTCTCTGGTTTATACGAGGAATGGTTTACATTCTACAACACATTTTCATCATTGATTCATGCAAATAATTCAATAACGGACATACAAAAATTCCAATATTTGAAAAGTTCCGTTTCTGGCAAGGCTTCTGATGTAATTCAATCCCTCGAAATTTCGGCGGAAAACTATCAAGAAGCCTGGGCTTTACTTAAAAACAGGTACGACAATAAGCGAATTATAGTACGAAACCACGTAAAGGCTATCTATGATTTACCCGTATTGACGAAAGAAAGTTTACCCGGTTTACGGGAAATAGTGGATGGCATTTTAAAACATCTGCGAGCACTTAAGGCCCTAAAACGTCCAACTGAAGCCTGGGACGATTTGCTTACTCACTTAATCACCGCTAAACTGGACCCCATAACCAACAAAGAATGTGAAAACAGGCAAACTTCAAACGAGCTTCCGACAATAAATCAGCTTATTGAATTTTTAACCCACAAATGCCAAACGTTGGAAGTTATATCCAAAAGTGCAAATCAACAACCAATCGCTCCTAAGTCGAAATCGGTCTTCCATAAATCTCCATTAACACATGTTTTAACAAAGAGGCTTATTTGTCAATTATGCTCCCAAGAACATTATGTAGTTCACTGTGACAAGTTCTTAGCGATGCCCATTGAACAAAGAATCGCGGAAATGAAGTCTAAAAGAATGTGCTTAAACTGGTTAAGAACCACAGCTCATCGTTGTTATGCAAGCACTTGTAAGAAATGCCACAAACGCATAACACCCTTTTGCATTTACCTGTTCAACAATCACAGGTTATGGAAAATGCAGTTCAAGCAATTGCAACGTCGCAATCGGATTCAATCAATGGAAATAATTCAACTGACCAAACACAACATGCTACAACTAGTTACCACTAGCTGCCATCACAGGAATTATCTACAATTTTATTATCAACAGCATTAATTAATGTTTATGACAGCAGTGGAAATCAACACGTTTGCAGGGTTCTTCTAGATTCTGGTTCGCAATCAAATTTTGTAACATCTTAGTTAGTAGCGCGCCTAAATTTGCCCAAAGAATCAAAGGCCACGCCGCGCCGGTAGCAGGAATTAATCAAACTAGTGTTCAAGTTCACCATGCAGTAACGGTATGCTTTAAATCTCGTTTTAATGCATTTGGAGCAACAATAAAATGTCTTGTTTTAAACAAAATTACAGAAAATTTACCTCAAGTATCCACCTGCAAAACAAATTTTGTTATACCACCAAATATAAAACTTCCGGATTCAGAATTTTTCACCTCTAAAGAAGTGGATATATTAATTTGAGCAGAACTATTTTGGAGATTGTTATGCATAGGTCAAATCAAGAAGACAATTAATCAACCTCTACTCCAAAAGACACATTTAGGCTGGATTGTGACAGGCAAAATCGTATTAAATAACATAACTACAAGTACAGTATGCAATTTGTCTACATCTGCAAATTTGGATTTCGACCTTCGACGTTTCTGGGAGCTTGAAGATTGCAAACCTTACGGCAATTTGTATTCCGATGAAGAAAATAAGTGTGAAAATCATTTTCTGGCTAATATGACACGTGATATTAACGGTCGCTTTATAGTAAAACTGCTTACTAAAGCAAATATCAAACTACTCGGCGAATCATATGAAGCAGCTTTGAAACGTTTTTTAGCCCTCGAGAAAAGATTGAATAAACAACCAGCCATAAAATGTCAATATCATAACTTTATGAAAGAGTACGAACTACTTGGCCATATGAAGCTTGTAACCAACACCGCTAATACAACAACAACATATTACCTGCCTCATTACGCTGTGGTCAAAGAAGACAGTCTGACAACCAAGCTCCGAGTCGTGTCTGACGGCTCGGCAAAAACATCCAGTGGTTTATCATTAAACGACATACTAATGGTAGGACCTCCAATTCAACAAAACATATTTGAAATATTGCTAAAGTTTCGAATTCACAAATATGTCTTGACAGCGGATATTGAGAAAATGTATCGCCAAGTAAGGGTCAACGAGGAAGACGTTAATCTACAAGTTAAAAAACCATTTTAAAAATTTAAATTTCGTCTAGCAAATTACAGAAAATCGTTTTTATACTTTTTTTTCTCGATAACGGTTGCAGATACGAAAAAACTGCAGGAGAACAAAAAGATTCTAAACAAAACAGAAAACTTAATTTGTATTTTATAATCTAACAGCGGTGCACCGCAAAAAAGTTCAGGGGGAGAAAAGGAAGCATAACCCCTGAAAAATATCTCCCTGTAGATTCTCACAACCATTTGATATGCTCAATGATGTAAGCCTTGCAGCGTAACCTGTATTCCAAATTTGAGCTAAATATCTCAAAAACTGCAGGAGCTATAAAGGAAATAGTTAAAAGTTAAAAAAAAATTGACCGGAAGTCGACCTCGGAAAAGAAATCCGATTTCCGGTTTCTATATATTTTTGGAATCTACTCTGCAAGCTGAGTCAAATGATATATATCTCGTCCTCCTAAAATATATCTCCATTTTCTTGCTTCTCAGGTAATAATAACAAGTTAAAAATCGCCGGCGTAATGGTCCTATTCACCCGCTTGCAGACTCCGTTCGCTCGAGGAAGTCTTGTGCTATTTAGCACGTAACGTATCCCATTACTCTCGCAATACTGTTCGAACCCGTCAGCTGTTAAGCTGGTCCAGCAATCCGTCACAATCATCGCTGGCAAACCAAAATCGTTCACAAAATCACGCAAACACTTCAATGTACTGCTCGTTTTTCCCGTCTGCACCTTGTTGTAACATCATCCCCGCTAAACCAACTGCACTCGGGTCCGTATGCAGTTCTGTATACGAACTCGGATTATACAGCTGCAAGACCGGCGCTGACGTCAAAGCGTCCTTCAACTCGTCAAACGCAACCTGCTGTTTGTCTGTCCACATAAACACATTGTCTTTCCGAGTTAAATCGCCTATCGGTCTCACTTTCACCGCATATCCTTTCACGAAGCGTCTAAAAAAACCTGTTAATCCCAGCCATCATTTAACTTCACGCACATTTCCCGGTTGCGGAAAATTCTCTATGACCTTCACTTTCGCTGTACCTGGGGAAATTCCCTCCGCGGATAATTGGAATCCTAAAAAGTCCACGCTTGAAGCACCAAAATGACATTTGTGTAGCTTCATCGTGAGATTCGCGGCACGGAAGGTCTCGAACACTTGTCGTAACCGCTCCAACATATCGTCCCACTTTTTTGCTGGTATCAGCACGTCATCTAAAAATGCCATCGCGACCTTGTTCCTCAAAGGCCCTAGTACTCGCGTCATTAGCCTAGCAAAGTTCGATAGAGTATTGCACAATCCGAAACACATTCGCGTGAATTCCCCCGTTTCATCTGGCGTAACAAAAGCTGTTTTACACCTAGACCCTTTCGCTAACGGTAACTGAAAAAACGCGTGTGCTAAATCCAAGGTAATGAACATTGTACACCCTGCTAAATGTTCAAATTGATCATCCATGTTCGGCAATGGATAATGTTCTTTCACTGTCTGTTGGTTCAACTTTCGAAAATCTACCACTAGTCTTGGCTCGTGTGAACTCTTGGCCACTAATAACACCGGTAACGAGTATGGCGAAGTGGTATCTGTCGCAATACCATTTGCCTTCCACTCGCGCACGATTTTTGCGATAGTTTCTCGCTCGTGTGCAGTCACCCGATAAGCTCTCGTACGCACCGGCACATTATTGTCAATTATGTTCATTTCCATTAACTGAGTAAAACCTAGTTCGCTTAAGTTTTGCGCAAAACACCCCCGAAATTCGTTCACCAAGCTTGTTAGGTTCCGCTAATCTCGCTCCGATATTTCTTCACTCACGTTTAATTGTTTACTTGTAATCGCTTCTCTGCATAATTCAATTTCCATCACGCTCATTTCTTGTCCACAAATATTCTTCGAATCAATGTTCACACCGAATTCCCGAATTTTGTCTACCTTTTCGCCTTTCACTACGAAGTTTGCATCGTCACTTTCGTTGGCTACTGGCACCGTGAATTTGCCTCCATTTATGTCCACACTCACGAAGTTTATGCTCCTGGGTTCCAAACTTTGATCTTCCGCAGCTGTTACATCTACTGATTGCGTGGCAACTGGCAAATTAATTTGCGCAAACGGTTCCTCACTACGCAAACCAAAATACAGTGCATCGTCTACCCGCACATATTCTAACTCAGGGTGTTCGGTAAAGTTCTGCCCCAGCAATACATGTAGATTCTGTACCCCACACGGAACCACGTAAAAATTTACATCTTCTACGTTAATTCCATCTAGATTCATTCTAGCTTTCGCAAAACCTTTCGCTTCTTGCTCGTTTATTTTAACATTCCGTATGAACTTCATTGCCGCACTTTCTGCTAAATTCTTCGGTTCAGTCCCTATTCTCCACACTTGATTCACAGATTCACTTCTCTGCGTCACACGTTCTGGACATTCTCTGCTGATGTGGTCAGGTTTTTTACAATTAAAACATACCACTTTTCTCGGTTTAGTGCATTCTCTGGCTAAATGCGATGGTTCACCGCAGTTGAAACACTTCCACTTCTCCTTCTTTACTTCAGGATGCTTTTGTGCACCCGGTATGGCTGGTTTCGTTGCTTCCTGAGGTTCACTTTTCACCCCGACGAAGCTGCTGCTATTGTTTTGGGGTTTGTGTGGCTTTTCACTTTTTTCTGCCCGGAAACGTCCACTCCTTGCATCACCGATTTCTTCGCATTCTTGTAAGTCCTGTAACAACTCCACTTCGTTACCTTGAGTTTTTCCCATTGCCACATTACACAAATCCTTGTTCCACAATCCTACTAAGATTTGCGCTTTGGTTTCTTTAAAACTCAGCTTAACGTCCTTACACAATTTGACTTTTTGGTGATAGTAGGAAATTATGCTTTCACTCCGGCTCTGCACCCTCGTTGTCATTCGCTTCCACTTCTCCGTTTGCGACAACTCTCCACTGAACATTTCTTCAAATTTCTCCGCGAATTCGTCGAATGTTTTTAACTTCTCCCAGTTACTTTCATGCCAATGTTTTGCACCTCCAACCAAATGTATACGAGCTGTTTCCAAAGTGAAAGCATCCGGACACCAGTGCAATAGCTGCATACTTCTTAGGTTAGCTATCCACCTTTTTGCTTCACTTTTACTTTCTCCATTAAATGTACTGATTGTCCTCGTTAAATCAGGCATTATGTGATATGCCATTTGATTTCCCGTAACCGCACTCCCGGCACTACTCGTTTGCCCGGCTGTCACTTGTGTGATAAGTCTTTCAAACAAAGCGTCTCTTCGCCTGTTCTCTGCTGTCATAATCTGCATCATTCTGATTACATCACTGTCAGTATTCACTCGATTATTGTCCGCGTTCGCGTTCACCACCGGCTTGTTAAAGCTTGAAAACCTCTCGAACTCGTCGGTCATCCTCTCGAGAATCTTCGTTCGCTTTCCTAAAAGGTTCCAATCACGTTCGCTTTTCCCCTTCTCGTCGACGTGTCGCTATATCACTTCCTTTCTCGATGCACAAGATGTTCACACCCCTAACGGTCAAATTACAGGCTGGCGCTCCATCCGTAAACGGCCATGTTGACACGTTACCACAGCACTTGAATATTTCGTTTTTCTTGCTTTTTCGCTCACCTTGGCCACTTGTGGACACGTCCCTCTGCTCTATTTCCTCCGGAAATCACGCAGACACGGAAGCATCCCACTTCTGAACTATGTTAAAAATATATTTTCTCACCACTTTAAGACAATATTCTTTATTACGTAAAAAATACAAAAATAAGGGGGCACATCTAACACATCGATATTAGATAGCTAAATTCTTAATTTGTCCTGTGTCCTGATTTGTAGCAACTTAATAAACACCACAACGGTCTCCACCCGCTCAAAACCTCCTTGTTTTGTTCACGTTCGGCGATAGATTCCGCGTTTTTTTCCACACATTCGCTCGTAAGCTAGCGTCCCCTAGCGGCGCACTTCCATAGCACTCACCCGCGAAACGCTGAAATTAAAATATTTATCATATGTATTATACATATATTGCTAGTAGGCCCTCGGAACGCCCGAAAACATTACTGCGCCGACATAGTTTCACTTAGAGTATAACTCGTCTAGTGAGCATGCGTGAGAATTCGAACTCCGCTTTTAGGAGCGAATTTTAAACTTGACCACTTCCCCATTGTGCGGACGAGGCCGCCGGGCTTGCGCACAGCTCACCATTATACATTGAAGAGTTGGTTGCCTGTCTCACATCCTTCGTGAGTTTCCCACTCATAGCCGCTAGCAATACAGTAAGTAATTATGCTGCGCACGCATGTTATTGGAACACGGCAACTGTTACTTGCATATATATAATACACATATATTGCTAGTAGGGCCTCGGAACGCTAGAAAACATTACGGCGCCGACATAGTCTCACTTAGAGTATAACGCGTCTCGTGCGCATGCGCGGGAATTCGAACTCCGCCTATAGAAGCGAATTTTAAACTTGACCACTTCCCCATTGGACGGACGACGCCGCCGCCCTTGCGCACCGCTCACCTTTATACATTGAAGAGTTGGTTGTCTGTCTCACTTCCTTGGCAAGTTTCCCACTTATAGCCGCTAGCAATATAGTAAGTATTAGATATATGGTTACTTGACTATCATTAAGCTCGATTGTGCTGCCACCTAATGACAAATTTGAAAATAGCTCACTGTTATATTCAAATATACCACATCAGATTGTGACCTCGTATAAGTAAAATGAGTTTTTTAAATAGAACTTTAAAGCAGACTACTAGCTTAACAAAACACGGTTAGATATAAGCAAAATGAGTTAAATCATCTTATTTTGGGTCCAGAAATCTGTGGTTAAAACGTGCCCATTTATTTTAGGAACAACCTTCATGATCTCAAACCATGCCCTTGTAGAGTATAAAAATAGTTCAGTAGTATAAATTTATCCCATCAGTATAAGATTTGTTAATTAACAAAACAGTCACGTTTGGCATTTCGATAAATTATAAGGTTATGGTGAATTTATTTACTTTACAAAGCCGCAAGTGTATGAGCTTTTTAAAATAATCAATCCGTTTGCTATCATCTTATACGTCGTTTATATATATCAAATTCTGAAGAAAATATTTGTTTAACTATTCACTACTGTGATCGCAATGTACGTATACTTATTAGTTTTTAATAATAGCAGTAGGTATTGCGTGGTTAGTAACAATCCAGCTAGAAAATCCTAACGTTATAAAACGTATACGGAAATTTAGATTATAAGTAATTGTGTATAGTGCATTTTGTATTAGCCCCTTTTACTAACATGCCTAAGGTATTAGCTAGTATAAATCGTATAATTAAAGTGCTCTCATTTTTATGAATTTGAAGAATCGAATGCACCTTTCATTTCATTGTCAGTTCTCAAGTGACTCAGAGATCTACTATAGTCTTTAAATTCTCAAATTTTAATTACTGTTCTTGTTACAGGGCTCTTACCAAACCCAAATCAGAAATGAGTTTTGAAGAGTTGCAGGCTCGTGAAGAGGAGGAATTCAATACAGGACCCCTTTCAGTACTAACCCAATCTGTTAAAAACAATACCCAAGTCTTAATTAATTGTCGTAATAACAAAAAACTATTGGGCCGAGTGAAGGCGTTCGATCGTCATTGTAACATGGTACTAGAAAATGTCAAAGAAATGTGGACAGAAGAGCCAAGACCTGGCAAAGGCAAAAAGAAGACAAAGCCAGTTAATAAAGACAGATTCATTTCCAAAATGTTTTTGCGAGGTGATGCTGTTGTTTTAATTGTGCGGAATCCAACGCCATCCAATAAATAAAATAAACAAGGTGAGTTTTTTGCATTATGACTATAGGGATCTCAAAAACTATATGAAATGGAACATTTTTATGAGCTCAATTTAACAAGTTTGTTTGTATTTAAAAAGTCGGCCCATTAGATTTTTGCAAATAACTGAACGAATTAACTAAATCGTATGGATATTGATTTTTATGTGCAAAATAATACTTTGTAAAATATTTGTAAGTATAATTCCTATACAAACCTAGTGTACTTAATTACTTTGTTATTGTAAGTATTATAGCTATCGTGTAGACTTGCCTTAATTTTCAATGTAATGGATAATTTTAAAATATTTACCACTAATGTTAATGCTCATTAAAACAAATGCTCTAAACCCCATCTCAGATGCTTTTTTGTTTTAAAAATATTTTGCTTTTACTGTAGCAGAGTGATGGTTTAATGAGCTTGATTTGATACTGCTTTGGTTTTTTTTGTAAAAAAAGATTGCACCCTATTAGATTTTTGCAAATAATCTATTCTTTTCATTTTCTGTAACTTTGTTTCATTGCTTTATTATTCAGCTTGGAAACAAATTAAACAGAGTAGTTTTAGATCATTTTATAGGCAATGAGACTGTTGCATTGAAGTCTTGATTTAGGTTATTATTTTTTATTTACGGCATAAAATTGCATTGTTTTAAGAGAAACCGTAATTGGTCACAACAGCATCAAAAAATATATTTTTCTAATTTCAGTATCATAACCCCTAAAGAAGAAGATGATGGTGATATAACTTTGAGTAGTATTTTGTAAAATATTTTTTGTGTAACTCCCATGTGAACCTAGTACAATTAGCAATATTCTTGTTTTGTAGTAACTGTATTTTGCTTAATTGATAATTTTATGTTTACACAGATTTGGGAGCTAGTAAAAAAATTATGTAAACCATATCTATTAGGTGCTATCATATATTTAATACTACTATATTGCTAGCGCCTGTAAGTGGGGAGGTCACAGCATAAGTGAAACAGACAACCAACTTACTCGGTGAGCTGTGCGCAAGAGTTGTCCGCTCGGTGGGGAAGTGAACCTCACGGTCAAGTTTAAAATTCTCTTCTAAAGGCGGAGTTCGAATTCTCAGTCATGCGCACGAGACGCGTAGTATGACGAGTGAGACTATGTTGGCGCCGTAATGTTTTCGACAGTTCCCAGACCCTACTAGCAATATAGAAGTAATACATATATGGGTGCTATGCAGTGTGTTTTTTATAAAATAATCCACAACATACTAGATTTTTGTAACCAGCCAAGTTTCTTCATTTTGTTAGCTTTGTTTTAATTTTTTCATTATTGAACCTAAAAACAAAATAAAATTTTAGATCATTTTACAAGTAGTACTTCATTAAATTATTTATTTCGTGTATCATTTTTAAGTCATGGTATAAAATTTAATTTTTATTAAATGAAAACCAGTGTTGGCCACGTTGCCATCAAAAGGTAATTTTCTGTGTTTGCAACTTTCATAAATAGTATGAGCTAGAGATGGGCGCGTGAGTGAATTTTCGCTCACGTCACGCACGTTTCACAATTGCTTTAAACAGTCACGTTTACGCATGTTCACGCTCATGTTCGCTCACGTTCACGGCGTGACACGCCATTCACGACGTGACACGCAGCATTTATTTCAAAATTTAAATTCAGATAGAATAGAATGGTCAAATTTAAAACCAATGAAAAAACCCTAAAGAGAAGTAAAAATATGTTTGCACCTGACATAATTTACGTGATGTGTTGCAATCAGAATCTTATAACATAAAATCGGTGCTCTCTTTGTATGTTTGCGTGTACAATGTATGTTTGTTCGCTATCTCCTCCGAAGATACTGGACCGATTAAGTTGTACGATGGCTTAAAAGTTTGCTAATTTTTAGACTTAGATCGTAGGCCGGTTTTTATTTTCAAAAAAATTGCGAAAAAGTTGTAATTTAATTAACTCCTCTAGGCAGCAGAGCGGAGCGCCTATCACCGTGTACTATTAGCTCGGGTGCGCGCATTATTCAAACAAGAGAGACTGGTCCTGCGGTAAGAGTGCTGGCCTATCACGCGGGTGGCCCGGGTTCGATCCCGCCGATGCATCTTTTTTTTTAAAATTTATATTAATGAATCTCTCTTAATTTTGCGAACCGAAACGTAGTTCGGGTGACTCACTAGTACTTGACATAAAAAGAAAAAATGAAAATTGACTACAATAACTTTGACAAGGGATAAATACTGATTTCTTGCAAATATATTTCTTGCAGCTGTCTTCAAAGAATGTACTTTTACGTACAAGGATCAACATTTTCACAGTTAAGGAGAGTATACAAAAATAACATTACTTTTATTAGAATAATAAGTTCATCTACACAAGTACACAATAAATTGGTTTAAAAATAAAACGTAATCAACATTTTCAGGGTTAATTCGAGTATACAAAACAAAACATTAGGTACTTTTCTAAAAATAGGTTCATCTACACAATACATTTTTGGTTTAATAATAAAACGTAATTAACATCTTCAGCGTTAAGGCGAGCATACAAAACAAAACATTACTTTTATTAGAATAATAAGTTCATCTACACATCTACACATTAAAATGTTGATTTAAAAATAATATTTAATCAACATTTTCAGCGTTAAGTCGAATTCTGTGCTCTTCTAAAATTCGCCCAGCTGTAGAAAATAATCTTTCGCTTGTAGCGGAACTTGCCGGTATGTTTAAAATTTCTCAAGTTTTTTTAACAGTGGTGTATTTACACTGTTTTTCCAAAATCCTAAAATGTCATCTACATTTCCGAATTTTAATTTAACATACTAATTTGGTTTTGTTTCGACATCATCCTAATTACATGTGTCATCGTCGGAGCTATCTCTAAGTGTAGAAAGATAAGAATCTGATGCTGATGTACCAGTTTTGAGTCGTTTGCTATGTATTTCATCATTATCATCTATAGTTTTATTTGCATTATAATCTTCTCTTTTATGTGAAGGTATGAACTTTAAGGATTTATAATTAGGGTCCAAATATAAAGCCACATAATGTAACTTGTTTGGCACAATTTGTGATTTAATGAATTTAAAAGTTGCTGCACCCTGAAGTTTTTTATTCGTTACTAAATATTTAATGTGAAATTAATGTGAAATGTGAATCACGCCTTGGAAATTTGCACTCACGTTCACGTCACGATTTTCAAATATTAGTCACATTCACGACGTGACACGACTGTTTTCACGTCACGCGCCCATCCCTAGTATGAGCTTTGAATTCTACCTGCAACATAATATCTTTAAAAACCATTACCAGTATCTCTTTTTTTATGAATGTTTTTTAAATTTGTTTGTTCGCTTTTTGGCATTGTACTGGAGTAATAGGTTAATTTTTATAAATGGTGTATTCGTAATATAAGGTGTCCAAAAATAGGGTGGACAAACTTAGTGTACAGATTCAGGGGTGGTGGTTCGATTTTTTTTTTTTTAATTATTAGTTTATCATTGTTGCGCCTCATTTAGTGGGTATGTATTTACAACATGTTTAGTCAATCGTGTTCAATATTAGCTGTGTTTTCATGCATATACTTATATCATACTGTATTTAATATTTTATAAAAATAAATCCGACATTACTACATAATTAACAAGTTATTTTAATTTATGTAATACACATAAAACAAAGGCTACAACTACTTTACATAAAGTGTTCAAAATGTTTTCCTTAAGCATCCAATCTCTTTCGGACCCTTCACAATGTGTATGTAGACTTTCTGCAGCAGATGAATATAACAGTTTGAGCAGCAGCTTGAACACAATTTATAAGCTCTGCTTTATCCTGAACTGAAGTTCTGTACACATTTGAAAATCATTTTAAAGAAAGTGCAAAAATACTCATGGTTAAATTCAACAAAATAAGGTATCCTATTAAACGATATTTCCCTTTTATCTTCAACTATGCTTCCGAGGTATACGACTTCCTTCACATCTTCTATTACTTTGTTCTTCAAATTAATTTCTTTAGTCTCGTTTGCATTTATCCTTAATGTTTTTGTTTTGTTTACATTGATCTGCATCCCCGCCTGCTCTGCAACATTTTGTAATCTGTCCATCATCTCTTCCATATGTTGTTTTTTCTTGGTTATAAGACATGTCATCAGCAAACTAAAGTTCTTCCAATGTTTGTCAAAATCTCCATTTTATGCCCTTGCAATTTTTCGTTGCCACTTTCATAATACGATCAATAATCATTAAAAATAGTATAGGTGATAATATGCAGCCCTGTCTTACTCCACTTTCTATATTTATTTTTTCTGACCACTCTCCATTATTTACTACCCTTGCCTTATATTCATTTTATAGTAATTTTATTATTCTCACTAATTTTTTTGGTATTCCATATATCTTAAGCGTGTCCCAAAGTACTTCTCTATCAATTTTTTGTCGAAGGCTTTTTCGAACTCGATCAAGCCAAAGTGCATCTCCTTCTGCCATTCTATGCCTTCTTCTATAATTATCCTTAGTGTGCATATGTGCTCGATGCACGATCTTCTTGGTCGGAATCGCGCTTGGTTTGTTCTTAACTGTTTGTCTACTTCTTTTTTAATTCTTTGTAGGATAATTTGTGCTAGTATTTTACTTGTTGTACTTTGCAATGTGACTGCTCTCCAATTCTCACACCTTGTTCTGTCTCCTTTTTTTGGCAATTTTACGATTAGTCCCTCTTTCCACTCGCTCGGGATTACTTCTTCCCAGATCTGGTTTAGTAGTTTGTGCAGCATAATAGCAGTTGTTTTTATTCCTGCCTTAACTCATTGGGTATGTCATCTGCGCCGGCTGCCTTACCATTTTTGAGTTTGTTTACTGTTGTTTCTATTTCCTCTACTGATATTTCTCCTGTATTCACGTTTAATTCTTGGTATTCCTCCTGTTCGTTCAATTCTCTTTTAACTGTTTCTTGTCTCTTATATACTTCAGTAAAATATTCTTTCCATCTGTTCAGTATTTTTTCTTCGGAGCTTATTACTAGTCTATTCTGTAAGCTTTTCGTTACTTCTCAACGAATCGTTATATCCGAAATTTGGTAAAGTGAGCAAGTTCGTATTCAGTAAACCCCACTTCGTTAACAAATTCGTAATACCTTCGGTACGCCGTTCGTTGCTGCAGAGGTTCCCGTACGATAGGTTTGGGCCTGTCGTTACGAGTTGAAACGAATTCGTAAAACGTTTACGCTTGTGTAGTTGGTGATTAGTTGACAGCAAAATATCAAGTTAACCTATAAATCGGACAAACAAACGTATTTAAAGTAATAATTTTAATAGAATTTGACGATAATTTTGTACATTTGTTGATGGCTATTGTAGAAGAGGAGCGTGTAAACAGGTATGTTATTTTATTGCTGTTGTATTTGGCACAAATATATTTATAAGTATAATTTTTCAGAGAGAATCTGCGTCTTCAAAACCGTTTTCTAAGAGATCACAGTGGTCCTTTTAATTTACCTGAGCAAAATTGTATGCAAATGGTTCTTACAAAAAATGTGTGGCTACAAGTCACTTGTTTGGTTTGAGTCAAGTTACAAATGCCACTTATGACCATTTTTTAAATATATGGGTGAAGTTTCCAACCACCGCACAAGAGAAACGGAGAGCAAAATTGAGATTTTATGAGAAATATGAATTCCGTGGTGTAATTGATTAGACACATATACCCATAATAGCTCCTCTCGCTGAATACGAATAGTTTCCAGGGCGAGTATATATAAATCGAAAAAACTATCACAGCATTAACGTGCAAGTGCAGTGCAGTAAATGCGAGGTATCCAGGATCAGTTGACAATGCGGCAATATAGCCAACATCCATTATATACCAGCACTTGCGACAGTTGGTTGAAGGTACATGCGTTATTTATAATTTATTAATATCAATAATTTCCCTTAAAACAGCAAGTAAAATTATTTGAAATAAACATTTTATTTAAAGAAGTGTGTATTGTTACAGGTGAAAGATTTTAATGGTGACTCGGCTACCCCTTGCAACCCTAGCGGTTTACATGTAGGTATTGTTGGTGCAGAACTTACTATACCACAGAGTCGCTACAATACAAGATTTATATCAACTGGAAATACAGTGGAAAGATTTATCGACATGAAGGAGGCGAAGACATTTTTATAGATGTAGTTGGACCACCAATTGCGGAGAGAAAACTAGTTAGATGAAGGGCGCTTAATTATAGACAATTTTATTGCAAATAATTTTATTTAAAATGTATACTAGTGCGATTGCATTTATGTACTAATACTTATAACTATGTACCTACATAATTCGATTAAAATGTAACTATGGTATGGAGCAATAAAAGCCTTCAGTCTCCTCCACGATTTTATTATTGTTGTGTGTAGCGACATGTTTTAAAAATAGATTGGTTGCAGCATCAGACTATAACAATCGTGCTTATTAACATATGAAATGAAGCAAATAATAAAAAGTGAGGTTAAAATTTAAAAGTTGAACAAATGTAACTACAAAACGCCAATCAGAAATAATTAACCAGTAAACTACATTATACAAGTCGTTACATTGGTTAAAACACAATAATTAAAATGTTCAAGATAAGAAGTGTACGACATCGGATGGCATAACTTTTATTGCTTTATATCAAGAAATCTCCACTATAAGCATGACGGATCTCCCTCTTATAACTATGCCACTCATAGTTAAAGCACAGTATATTAACTAAATGTGAATATACTGTTGTTAAAGATCCGGGATTAACTTGTTTTTCACACACAACCAAAAACGTTTGCGACTGATCGTATTTAAAGTTGCTGCCGCCAAGCAGAATGTTTGTAGCAACGGTAGTTAAAATGCAATAGATATACATCTAGTTATTAATATGAAAGAGACGGATAGCACGTAAACACTACTTATGAAGTTGACCACTAGATGCTTGCGCGTACTAATAATAATAATAATAATAATAATTTTCTTTATTACCCTTGAGCAAATACACAATAAAAAGAAATGACAGAGGAAAAGCACTATCCACTCAAACGGGTAACCACAAGGCGGGATTCAGCTGGTAGTAGGAAATCCCACCCCTCTGATCTTCCATCCAAACCCTGATTAAAATAAATGAAAGTAGATTTGAAAAACTGCCTAAATTAAATTACACTACTATCTGTAACGATCAAGTCTACAAAAGTGTTTAGACAAAATTAAACCTATACAACTATTAATATATTAAACCTAGTACAAACAAAGGAAGTTAACAAACACATTAATCAAATACTTAATTGTCCAAGCTAATTGCATCCTAACTGATTGCGGAATAAGTCGTGACGCATTTTGTATTTAAATTGCGCAAAATTAAGGGATATGTAATCCTTCAATACGTTATTGTAAATGTGATATATTTGATAAGAAAAAGATCTTTCAAAACGGACAGTAGAGTGCTGCGGCGGTGAAATTAGGCCTCGGAATCGAGTATTAAGATTATGTACATCTGTCCTGAAAGTGATTTTATTGTATAAATACGGCGGACATCTATTAATTAAAATTTGATAAAAAAGAGTTGAACATTGGAGTAGCCTTCGATTATGCATAGTTAACCAGCTGGCATCCGTCAGTTTATGAGATATATGTTCGAATTTTCTTATGCCATAGATGAAACGAAGGCACGCATTTTGAACTTTCTGAATTTTGTCCGCAGTCACCTTGTCAATAGCTGGGTGGTAGACTGGAACACAGTAATTAAATTGGGAAAGCACAAACGCTTCAGAAAGTATTTTTTTAATTGTGATGTTTAAGTACGACCTGTGAGGGTATAGTTCTCTAAGATGCATATAGCTCTGAGAAATGTATTTCGTTATCTGATCTCTGTAACGGAAAGTGTTGTCTAAAATAAGACCGAGACTTTTTACTTTATCTACCACAGGTATTCTTACATGATCAACATAAACATTTACAGAATTAGCCAAAAAACTACAGACATTTTTATTACCAAACAGTAAGACAGATGATTTGTCTGGATTAATTCTCAGAGAATGTTGTCTGGAAACCTCACAGATATACTGCAAATCTGAATTTATTTTATATATTGCTTCATCAAGATCAGGCATGTTAAAGGAGTAGTATAGTTGAGTGTCATCAGCGTATATATGTGTTTTGCAAAACTTTATATTCTTCATGAAAGTTGACGTATATATTGAGTACAACAAAGGCCCTAAAATGGAACCTTGGGGAACCCCTTGCGTTATGGGTAATGTTTCAGAGTAAGTATTCGCCAACTGTACCATCTGTGTTCGCCCAGTTAAGTAGCTCGCAACTAAAGCAATAGCGTTTGCACCAAAACCGATAAATTTTAAAATTGTCAGCAATGTGTCATGATTAACGGTATCGAAGGCTTTACTAAAGTCTAAAAGAACCAAAACAGTAATTTTGCCTTGATCCGCAGCAGTAAGAATATCGTCTGTGACATTTAGCTGAGCAGTTGTACAGCTATAACCCGACCTAAATCCAGATTGTACTGCAGGTAAAATATTATTACTATCAACATAGTCAGCAATCTGTTTATTCATGACCTTCTCCATGACCTTTGACAGTACGGGAAGCAAGCTTATCGGCCTCAAATCTTTAAATTCTGATGGTTGTTTAATTTTCGGTATTGGTTTTACTATGGCATTCTTCCAGCACTGTGGAAATATACCATCAATAATACATGAATTAATTAAATGCGTTACATACGGAATTATGATTGGACAACACAACTGAATCATGTTAATATCAATGCCATCACTACCCAGAGCAGTTGACTTAATACCTAATATAATTTTCTGTATATCTTCACTATCAACTGTTGTAAAATTAAAATTTAAACTTTTATAGGTATTACTGTCGTACATTTCAAGGGAAGGCAGATTGACATTGGCAGTATTAGAAATACCGTGTATGAAATAATTATTAATTTTGTTAGAATCCAATAAATTGTCGGGAATTTGAATTGGTTTGGTTTTACCAAGACCAATGGTACCCAACCGCTTCCACAACTCCTTCACGCCATCATTTTTAAGTACAAAATGAAAATATGCTTTTTTTTCCTGTTTGAACATCAGTGTAGTAAAATTTCGTAATGACTTATAATACTCCCATTGCTGCGGTAGCCTAGTTCTCTTGAACTTTGCTTTAGCCTTATTTCTTAATGAAATGAGTAACTTCAAATTATCCGTCAATCATGGCACAGGAGAGTTACTCAATTTTTTCGTTTTTAATGGAGCATGCTTATCAAAAAGAGCAATAATATTATGATTAAAAAACGATAATTTTTCATTTATATTCGAAATATACAAAAGATTTTGAAACTGTATCAAAGAGAGATCATCCTTTAGCAATTTTAGGTTTATATCATTCAGACTTCTATAAGTATGTACTACTGGCTTGATAACAGACGCTGTAGTACATATATCAACAAACGACAAATCGTGATCTGAAAAATGGCAGTCAACTACACCACTCCCCGCTGTCGAACAGCAATTTGACACGATTACCAAATCAATTAATGAAGAAGAAGAGGCAGTAATTCTGGTTGGCTGGTTGATGATTTGATGCATGTCCATAGAATCTAATAAATTTTGTAAACTTACGGTAGCCGGATTTTCAAATTTAGAAAAATCAATGTTAAAATCACCCAAGGCGACTATGTTATCTGAGTAAGGCAAGCAATGAATAAGAGAGTTTTCAAACTCATTTAAAAAGTGTACATAATCCCTTTGGTGTGGATTATTATACAGCGATCCCAAGACCAATCTCTCCTTACCATGATGTACAATAATCCACTTTTGTTCAATATTATCGTGTGGTATAGTAATTAAGGAATGTCTCATTGAGTGACGTATGTAAATACCAACACCCCCTGCTCGTCCATCACGATCCCTTCTTAAGAGAGTATAACCTTCGATATGCACAAATTCATCCAATATGCCAGGACTAAGCCAAGTTTCTGAAACAGTAAGTATGTCTATTTTATTTTGCACAATAAAAACTTTTAAATCTGAAATTTTAGGTAACAAAGATTGAACGTTAAGATGGCCTATTCTTAAAATATTAGATGACATTGTAAATTAAAGTAGCACGACCATTCCAATAACTCAAATTAATGATAAAATTAAAAATAATTAAATATTACAACAGACTATTTACCAAAAACTAAGTATTTATGTAGTAGCAAATAGATAATAGATAAATAAATAAAATTTAAAATAAAAATTGATAGCTAAATTTACAAAGATGCTCGTGTAGGCCTGAGTGCTGATAAGTGATAATCCCTTACTTACAGCACAGCAAAACCTAAGGTCACAATACAAGCATCGTAGCAGCTGTAGAGATTAAGCCTTATCGTTTATTAAGTCTTCTAAACTTCTAATTTGTTTAACTCTAGTTAAAAACATTACCTCTTTCGTTACGGCTTGTTTACGAACGTACTGTTACCGATTTCGTTAAGGCACCCGTAGAGAATATGATTTATAACGAAATTCGTTTCACTTTTCTGTACGAATTCATTCCTAAAGAAGATCGTTTAGATAACGAAGTAGGTTAGTGAATAGCACTGTTAGTCTCCTTTCTTTATCCCTTATATGTGACTTTGTTACTACCTTTTTTCCTGTTAGTTTAGTTTCTTTGTTATGTCGTAGAGCGTTTTCATATCATTTCTTAGCGCAGCCTGTTCTGCTTCCTTTAACAATTCCTCCTGTTTTATTCTCTTGTCCATTCTTGCACTTCTTTTAACTTGTTTGTTTTTCTCCCAGTATAGTTTTTCTAGTTCCCTCCTTTCTTCCTCTCTATTTTCTCCTAATATTCTTTGTTTGATTTTCTTCCTTGTGCCGATCAATTCCCATGTCTGTTTTGACATCTAGTCTTTGTTTGTTTTTGTTTTGACTCCTGTTATTTCCTCTGCTGTCTCCTTTGTCATATTTTTATACTTATTCCATAATTCTTCCACTTTTAGCTTTTCTGTTTCTTCTTTTTCCCTGCACTTAGTTTCCAATCTCTCCTCATATTTTTTCTGCATGTTTATGTCATTCTTCAGCCATTGTATATTGTATTTTGTTCTGCCATGTATTTTTTTAAATTGTGCTTTCAATTATATTTTGAACTTGGCCCGTACTAGTATGTGGTCAGATCAAATGTCTGCTCCACGCATTGCTCTCATGTCTTGTAAGCAGTTTTTGTGTCTTCCATCTATTGTAATGTGATCTATTTGATTTCCTATATTTCCCCTGGGTGTAATCGATGTCACTTTGTGTATATTTTTATGTTTAAACATGCTTCCTCTTATTAGGTTATTTGCTGCACAGAAGTCCACAAACATGTTCCCATTCTCGTTTATTTCCCCTAATCCTTCTCTCCCCATTACCCTTTCTTTATCTATGTTGTCACTTCCGATCTTCGCATTTATATCCCCCATTACTATTTTTATGTCCTTCCCATGTTTCTTACGTAATTTGTCTATACTTTTTGCAGATTTTCATAAAAAGCTTCTTTGTTTTCCTCTGTATCTACGTTTGTAGGTGCATGCACATTTATTATACTCAAATCGAAGAATCTTGCCTTGAACGTTGCCGTAATGATTCTTTCAGATATTGGTTCCCATTCTAGGAGTGCCTTTTTTGCTTCTTTTCCTAACATCATCGCCTAGTTCTTGTTTTGCATTTTGTTCAGTTTTTCTGGAATATATCATTTTTTTCCCACCTTCCATGTTTATTTCTCCATGTCCTGTCCACCTAATTTCACTTAGTCCCAAAATCTCGATTCTATACGCTTCCATTTCCTTTACTGCCTGTTTTATTTTGCCGGCTTGTGACATTGTTCTGACATTCCAACATCCGAAGTATTTTTTCTCGCGTACATCCATTTTGTTCCCTGTTTCCTCACTTCCACATAGAGTTGTTTCTATTATTTCTTCCCCATTTTTTACGTAGTTTTTATATATTTGTAGGTTTCTCAATCTTCGTATTATCCTTTCTGCTGGTGCTGGTATTTTAATTGTGTTTTTCATTTTTAGTTATTCTATTGCGTATGTATTTTTTGGTTTATTTGGCTTGTCTTCTTCCTGTTCTTCATTTTTCTCTAATTTATTTTCTTGTTCTATTTCTTTGCGTGTCGTCGTTTTTTCTGTCCAGTTTATTATTTTTAATAGTTTTTTGTTGGCTGTTGTTGGTTCCATCTAGTTTATAATTCTTTGCATTTCTTTTTTAAAAGCGTCCTCTTGTGTTGAAGATTTGCTCTTATCTGTTGTTTTTTCTTTTCCTTCTTCTCTTTCTTGTAGGGTGCCAGTATTGTTTGTGTTCAATACTTATTTCTCTTTGGGATTGTACCTGCAGATCTTGTTTTCTTGGAGGTGTTCTCATTTTCTTCGTCAATGGATCTTCCTCTTTTTTTACCCTCCTTATGTTCTTCCATGTTTGTCAGGTCTTCCTTGTCTGTTACCTCCTCCCTCTGACTCTGTTCCAAAATGTAGGATTCACCATTGATAGTTAATTTGTTGTATGTTATGTTCGCCCTGTAGCCCTCTTCTCTAGCTTGTTTCATATGCTTCAACAACTTCTTATGCTCTTCTAGTATTGTTTTTGGGTAGTCATCTGTGATCAATACTTTTGCATTCTATAAGTTCCTCTTGTTATTTATTACCTTGTTCTTTTTTCTCTCGGAGATCGGAATTCCACCAATATAGGCCTAGTTCCCTTCTTGTTTATGTCTTTTTTCTTCTTCTTAATATTAAACCTTGTTTACCGTTAGGTGTAAGGCGAGTGTAGTTTTACTCTTGCTTTCTGCATATTTCCCTCCATTTCTTTGTCTTCTGTTTTTTGTTTTATTCCTTCCCATGCTATTTCTTTTTTCATTGCTTCTTCTCTTATCCCATAATTCCATGTTTTCCTCGGTCTTCCTTTTTTGTTTTTCCATGTGTTTTCGCTTCATATATTTTTCTTGTAAGTCTATCTTCACTCATATGGCATATATGTCCAAACCGTCTTAGTTGACCCTCTATCATTTTGTCATATATAGGTGTTATCTTGAGTTGTTGTCTATGTGTTTTGTTTCTTATTCTGTCTCTTCTTGTTTTGTTCTCAATTTTTCTCAGAAACCTCATATCTATAGCATTTATTCTTGATTTGTGCTTGTCCGTGACTGTCCATGCTTCGCTCCATATAAGATTGCCGGTCTGACTATTCTTTTTACTACTTCCGTTTTTATGCGTTTAGGTATTTCCCTTTTGCCTAGAAAAGTTGTTTTCATTATGTTGAATACTCTTCCTATTTTTCCTATTCTTTCATTTATTTCTTTATCTAGCTTTCCATTCTGTTCGATTATTGATCCCAGGTACTTGAAACTCGTCACTTGTTCTATTTTGTGTCCGTTTAAGTGTATATTGTGTATTTTTTCTTCGCTTGATATTATCATACTTTTTGTCTTGTCTGTGTTTATTTCCATATTAATCTTTTGCAGTTCCTGGTTCAGTATATCTAGGTTGTATTGTAGTTTTATTTCCGATTTGGCAAAGATGGCCATATCGTCTGCAAACATTAGTTCCGTCAGGTAGACTTCCTCCATTTTCCAGTTTCCTATTTTTACTTTCTTCATCCTTTTCTTTGCTTCTTTCACTACTGCGTCAATCACGATTGTAAATAGTAGTGGGCTGAGTACTAGTGATGGGCCTATCCGGAATGAATAATCGGAAAGTTTCCGATTGTTAAAAAAATCGGAAGGTTCCGATTATTTCGAAACGTTTCTGAACTTTTCGGAATTTGATTATTTTACTGTTCGGTGCACAAAATTCGGAACTTTCGGAATTCGATTATTATACTATTCGGAACACAAAATGAGAAAACGAAATGCCAATTTGAACTGAACGGAATACCGAATGTTATGTTGACTCACTTGACTGCTATATGCTGGTTGGCGAATGCCGTCGGGTCGTGCCGTGTATGATACGTGATGGCATTAATGGCAGTGGTATTTCATAGATTAATTATTAGATAGTACAACTTACAGACTTCAAATTCATGTATTGTTTTATACTATCTATTATGTACTTTATGTGCCATTAAACTTTAAAATATCAGTACCATTTTCCGAAAGTCTATTAAGGTAACTACTGTAATAATTTGAAAAAAATATTTTATTTTCTCTTATATGCCACTGTGCCACTCAAACTCATAAATTGTTTTAGTTGCGGTCCTGCAAACCCAAACAATAGATGCCAACGCAGATAAAGGCTTACAGCGCGACGGGGAGTGTTGCAAATTTGCACGCACTTCATCTTCCTTTCGCTTATTGTTTCGCACGTTTTCTCTTGCTTGCATTTACGGAATGTAAAATAATCGGATGATATTCCGATTTTATAAATATTCCGAAATGGAACATTCCGATTATTGAAATCATCCGATTATGCCCATCACTACTGAGTACACATCCTTGTTTGACTCCTATTTCTGTTCTGAACTCCCTTGATTCTTCATTGTTTGTTCTTACTATATTTTTATTATTCTTATACATTGCTTTTAATACCTCTATTATCCCACTTCCTATCCCTCTTCCCTCTAAAGCTTTCCATATATCGTCCCTTCTTATTTTGTCAAACGCCTTTTTTAAATCAATGTAGGATACATGTATTTCCTTGTTTTTATTTATTATTTTCTCTCTCACTTGTCTTAACATGAATAATAGGTCTTGGGGGCTCCTTCCTCCTCTAAATCCACATTGTGTGTCTTCTAACGTGTTTTCGATCTTGTCCCTTATTCTTTTCTCTATTATTCTTGCCATTATTTTGCCTGGAATGCTTGATAGAGTTATCCCTCTATAATTATTGCAGTTTCGCTTGTCGCCATTCTTGTAGATCGGTAGTATTATACCTATATTCCAGTCATTTGTAGGGATGTGCGGTACGATCCGATATTTTGATGTACCGGTACTTTGTCTTCCGATACTCGATATTTTGTACCGGTATTTTAGTCAGTGATCCAATCCAATACGATTTATTTCTGGTCAGTATCGGATCGGCAGGACCGATCCTGGATTTTTGCCGCCTGTCTAGAAATAATTCATCTTTTGACTATATAATGAAATTGTTTATTTTTAATATAAAAAGTTTTAAAACTATAAATTTTGAAAAAACCAAAGAGAAAAGGTCCAAAATATGCCCTTTTACTTCAAGGGTAAAAAACCTAAGCCGTATGCAAATATTACTTTTATTGAACTAACCGTTCTTGAAGTCTTAAATGGTCGAACGTAGATAACTTTCAATAAGTCATTTCAGCTTCTACAAATGCAAGAACAAAAATCAAAACAAAATGATTTTACTGAGCCGAAATGTTTTTGTTTAATCTGTGTACGTATTACGCTTCGCATTTCGACTGGTACAGCAAAATTGTAATTAACGAATTGTAAAATAATGACTAATTCTGGTGAACTGGAGCTCTCATGTATCCCAACAAATTTTATGGTGATAATTAAATATCCAAAGAGAACTTCATTATTCAGCTTAACTATTTATAACAGCAACAGCAACTTCTCACTAGGATATCGCAGCGAAATTCGGTAAATCCCCGAGAAAAATTTTATACCCGAGATTATAAAAAATTGTGCCTATAAGGGAATTGCCACAATTGTGTCACTCGTCACTCAATCGCGGTCGCCGTGGGTGTTCGGTAAATTAATTAACAGTTCTGTTTTTATTATCAGTTTTCTTTTATTATTCAATGAAATTGTGGTTTATATTGTGTTTTTTTAAACAAATATGCCACCTTCAACTAGTAACGTTTGGAAAGTATTTATTAAGACAGATTCTGGAGGAAAATGCAGACTGTGTCAGTGTGAAGTTAAAAGTTCAGACGGAACTATAAATTTAAGATCAGTTCGAAAACGAAAAGAGAAAAATGGCCATAATTTATTTATTTATAAAAATAACTGTATCAAGTGGTATATCGTTAGAATCGTTGAAAAATTGCCTTTTTTATAAAGTCATGGCCGACTATGGTTTCCATTAGAAAAAACACAAGTTTGTGTCATAACTCAAAAATTATAGCTTAAATAAATAATTTGGTTGGACTGTGTTATTAAGCACATAATTGTCTACAACTTTTTCCTTTACACATTTTTTCTAAAGTCAATAATAACAGAGCTATAGGCACCGAACGAAATTAGAAAAGAACCATTTTTGCGAAATATCTAGTTAGCCTTGCATTTTTTCCAAAAAACAAGAAGCTCATTAAATTGAGCTCGTAAAACTGCAATTCTTTCCCCATTTAACCGTCTCTCTATCTCCAATACTTTCCGAGATCCCCATGCTAAACATTCAAATAAACTCACCCTGTATACTTTTAATGTTTCAGTTATTATATTTGTTAGTTTTAAAGTTTTTGAGCGTTTATATGTATACTATTTAATAAATGTATTTCTAATACTGATTTTTCAATTGTTGTTTTCTTTATTGTTACGCCACTATTATTGCTAAACTTCTATTTGCTATACTAGGACTCGAAGTGTGGCATAAATAAATTTAGAAAATATCCCGGATCGATTGTGTACAGGTATTTCATGTACCGGTACTTTTGTATACGATACTGCTCCGAACCGGTACTTTTAAGTCGATATGATACGATATGATGGTACTGGTACTTTTCGGTGTATCGAACATCCCTAGTCATTTGGTGTCATTTTCCTTATGGCTATTTCAGTAAAAATTTCTGTTATTTTCTTAATTCCCTCTTCTAAATATTTCATCATTTCAGGGCCTGGGGCTTTGTCTATTTTTATCTTTTTTATTGCTTCTATCACTTCTTTCTGGCTGATTTCTTCCACTTCCTTTTTGTTACTATGGTTTGTTGCCTCCTTGGTTTTTGCACTGTTCTCTGTTAGTTTTTCAAAATGTTGTGTCCATATCTCCAATATTTCATTTTCTTCTGTAATTATTTTTCCGTCTTTATCTTTTATATTCACCATATTGTACTCTTTTCTTTTTCTTTAGTTGTTTTAATATTCCATAAAATAATTTTTGATTTTCTTTATAATTCCTTGTCATTTTCTCTCCAAATCTTATCCATACTCTTCTTTTGCTTTCTTTATGTGTCATCGCGCAAGCTAGACGTTCGTTGCGCTGCTCCGCTGCATGTAATTTCTGGCAGTATTTAATAAGTGTATGAGTGTTGACTAGTTTACTACAATAAATTATAGTTGATAATTAAAAAGTGTACAACACGTATTTTGAGAATGGGCCGCGAAGAGTATAATCTGCAAGGTGGTAAACCCCAAGCAACATCTGACCAGTCGACATCTGTGGACGCTGATGGTAGAGATGATATATTCGTACAGAGAATTGTGGAAAAGATACTTACATCTGAAACCATAATTGGCAATATTATGAGTGTTATAAAAGATCAAGCTGCATTAGCCTTTGAAAATTTTAACGTTCGCATATCCGCCCTTGAAGAAGCGAACGCAAAACATAAGAAAACCTTGGAGGTGTACAACCTGAAATTAGACCAACTTGAACAATATTCGCGGAGGAATAACCTGAGAATCCACAGGATAGAGGAATCAGCTAATGAAAACTGTGATGAAGTACTAATCAATTTCTTTAAAAACGAACTTGGTATTATAGTGCCTAACTCAGCTATCGACAGAAGTCATAGAATAAAATCTAGGAATCCAAAAAATCAGAATCCGCTGATAATTAAATTTTCATCATACAACGAGCGGAAGCGTATTTTCCAAGTAATATTCAAACTGAAAGGCTCGAAATATTTAATTATTAAGACGAATGGTCAAATTTATAAAGCATAATACTCTTTTTTCTATTATTCTTGCAAATACCTTCCCTGTAATGCTGGAGAGTGTTATTCCTGTGTTGGTAGGTACAGTTTCTTTTGTCACCTTTCTTATATATCGGTAGAATGATATCTGTTTTCCAATTCTTCGGTAGTTTTGCGTTCTTTAATGCATCGTTCATTATTTCCATTAGTTTATGTATTCTATCTCTTCCCATGTGTTTTATCATTTCCGGGGTGATTTTGTTTTGTGCTTTACCCAGTTTTAACTTTCTTATTGTCTCTTCTATTTCTTCTTCTCTTATAACTTCTATTTCTTGTTCTTCATTTTCTGCCTCTTCCTTCTCGTCTTGGTTTTGAGAATCCGCGTTTGTTAACTCTTCAAAATATTCTCTCCATCTCTCCATTATTTCATCTTCTTTAGTTATTATATTTCCAGCCTTTTATGTTTAGCATATTATATTCATCTCTTTTCCTTAGTTGTTTTAGTGTACCATAAAATAATTTTTATTCTCTCTATAGTTTTCTGACATTTTATGTCCAAATTTCTCCCATGAATTCTTTTTGGCCTCTTGGATTGCTATTTTAACTTCTTTTCTTCTTTCTTTGTATACCTCGTAATCTTCATCTCTTTTTGTACTTAAATATTTTTTCCACATCTCTTTTTTGGTCTTTATTTTTTTCCATATTTCATCTGTCCACCATTCAGTTTTTCTCATGTTTGTTATTTTCGATTTGCCGCAACTCTCTTCCGATGCTTCCAATATGCTTTTCTTGAGAGATTCCCATTTTTCTTCTATGTTTGTGTTTTTCCTTTATCTTTTAATTTTTCATTTAGTAACTTTTGGTATTTCTTTTGGTACTTTTCCTCTCTTAATTTAAAACATTGTATTTTTTTATTTATTTTTCTCCTTCTTTTATCTATTTTTTCGTGCTTTAATCTTTTCATTTTCATTATCACTAGGTAGTGGTCACTTCCTATCTCTGCTTCTCTTTTGACTTTTATATCCTTTACTCTTTGCAATTTGTTTTTACTCACCAGGAAGTAGTCGATGATTGATTTCTCATTCCTGCTCTCTGATATTCTTGTATATTTCTGTATGTTCTTATGTTTGAATTTTGTGTTTGTAATGATTAAATTATTTCCAATACATACTTCTATTATTCTTTCGCCATTGTTATTTAATGTCTCTTCTCCTTCCTTACCCATATACCTATTTTTCTTTTCCTATATTCTTATTACCAACTCGTCCGTTTAAATCTCCTCTTATTATTAGATTTTCTTCCCCACTATCTATTTGCTTTTGTAACTCACTGAAGAATTTATCCTTTTCATCTTTTTTTGCGTCCTCATTTTCCCCATATGCTATAATTATTGTCCATATTTCTTCGTCTATTAGTTTTATTTTTATGGTTAATAATCTTTCGTTTACATACTCTTCTTGTATCACGTGTCTTAGTCTATTTGGAGCGATTATTAATCCAACTCCTTCCATTGCTCTCTGATTCTCGTCTACTCCGGACCAATATATCCAGTATCCTTTATGTATTTTCTTTAGCCCTTTTCCCTTCTTTTTTGTTTCCGTAATTCCGAGTATTTCTATATTGTATCACTTTTTCTACTAGTTCTTTCCCCGTACTGTTTTTTACATTCCACGTTCCTATTGTGATTTCTTTATTTCCTTGACTATTTTCTTTATTTTTATTTTATTTTTTCTTTCAAATGAAAGTAAATAATACAAAAGGTTGATTATGTGCATTATGTATGAGCGTAGAGTTAGTAATAAAATTACAGGCCAGTGAAAGGCAAGCAAGCTGAAAGGTAGATGAAATCGAAGCAAGATAAAATAGAAATTGCAGATCAATACAGAACGAGAGCAACTGAATTGAAGAAAATCCAGTGACGTGTTTAAAATTGAACTCAAGTGCCAGTGCATTTTAAAAACTAAGTGATTATAGCAAAGCAGTGATTAAAAAACGTTTTATGTGACGAGGAAGAACAATTTAGAGTTATAAGAAATAGACAATTTTTAGATTTAAGAAACATGTTATCAAATTTTATTCTTTAATGTAAAATTGTAACTAAAACTAATTTTCTTTAAACAAATTCAGATCGCGGTTACTAAGCAACGCGATGCTGTTTTGTCAAATAACAAGAACAATTGCTGTAAATTGACTAGTTTGGGACAAAATTGTGCTCCAATAAATTTATGTTTTATTGTAATAAAAATTATTTCCCAAGTTGAAAAAGTATACCATTTATGTTTACAAGTGACCAGGCATCAGTGAAAGTGTTAGCAGAAGTTTCTGCGACATAAAAATTATAAAATTACCAAATGGACTTCGGCTGTGAAACGGCAGCGGACACCTGAGAATTTCCAACTTTGACACCAGTGCATTTGAGCTACAGAAACCAGGGGTCTCCATTCCAACAGGCCAAGGGGGTGTGTACCAGCATTCCAGAATAACATTTGGGGCCAGGGAATCGACTTCAAGCGCAGAAAACCGTCAGCGTCACCTATCACCATCTTCGAGCCCAGATTGGCTAGAATTTATAAGATAGTAGTTGGCATGTTTTTTGAGTATTTGGAGCCCGGAAATCTGGTGAACTTCAAGAATACACTTTGCGGAGGAGAGTCATCGTGTTTCCAAGCGTCCAGATTTGTCTGAATTCGAGTAATTTATTTATTTATTTATTTTGGTACTCAGCCAACAGCCGTTAGGCAAATTATAGGGGTCGCCGTACATTTGCATGGCGTCAATAGAAATTGCGGTTTTTGCAAGAATTTGAGGCCATCATAGGAAGCCAAGAACAAAAGACAACTAGCGTCGTTTGACGTCATACCTGAAACAAAATCGAATTAGTTGTTGCTAGGCGGGAGTTTGCTTCAATTTACCTGACGTTTCCTTGCAGAATTTCACTTTTGAATCTTTAAATACACGCTATATGCACTAACTGTAATGCTAGCCCTCTCATAGAGCTTATTTACAATCTTACACCTCGGATAGCTCAAAATAAGTCGGAGAATTATTTGGTTCTTTCAGATATGTATCACAGTGTAGCATAAATATCAACAACGGACTTTTAAAATGTTTATTCTATTTAAACGTAATTATAACAAATAACTGAGTTGTATATTATTGACAAATAAACAATATTCTCGTGAATGGACGCTGTGTTCCTGGCTTCGTCAGCAACCAGTTATACGTCGCTGGAATGTCGGCCGGCCTAACTTCCAGGGGCGTCAGGACCAGGATTCGTCCGGAAGTTGTTTTGTTCGTTCGGGACCCGCTTCGTGTAAACCCGCCTTCACTAATGGCCGCGGTCAGATACCTCGTTGTGTTTATGTTTCGCTGAGAAAACAGAAGCCCAAATTAATACGAATAATGCATTTTCTTACCTACTCGGGTGGTTATGACTACCACCTGGACTTCGGGGTGTGTTTCCACGTAGTTCCGAGTCGGACCCCGGGAATTACAAGTTCTTACTGGGCCAGATGCCTTTCCCGGATTTACGCTCTCTGAAGATGGTTCCCCAGGTGGTGCGGTTGCTTACAACGCCGTGGAAGACTTTGGGGTAGGTAACTGATTCTGTATTCAAAGCAATTGATAACAAGTCACGTAATCGCCTATATTATTAACTGGAATTTGGGCTGTTAGCCGGGGGAATCGTATTACGTTTTCGAACTAAAGCTCGGACCTAGTGACAGTTATTGGCGAGGAATATTAGAGCTTCCTCTTAGGGCTGGTTAAATAGAAGTCTGGGCGGTCGGGTAGAGCATCTCGTGGAGTTGTTCCACTCGATCGGACTCGGGGAAATATTAACAATTAATCTTAGTGAAAAGGATGCAAAAAAATCAGCCACCAATTCAACCAAGTTTCAAGTTTAATTAATAATGGCTTTAACGATAAGGATGCAATGTCTTGCCACCAAATCAGCTAAAGCCTGGGGTAATTAGTAAGGTTATCAGTGAAGAGGATGCCGTAATTGGCCGTTAGTTCAACTAGATTTCAGGTTTTAATTGTTAATAGCTTTAACGATAAGGATGCAATGTCTTGCCACCAAATCGGCTAAAGCCTGGGCTAATTAATTAATTAATTCAACTAGATTTCAGGTTTTAATTGTTAATAGCTTTAACGATAAGGATGCAATGTCTTGCCACCAAATCAGCTAAAGCCTGGGATAATTAATAACGGTAACAAGTCGGGATTCGGATTTCAGGGAAATAAATGGCTCTGGGAGAATCTCTTCGGCGGGAACAAGGATACGGGCAGGTGGAACTGGGAACTGGAACTGGGATGGAAGTCTTCGCTGGGGAAGTAGATTCGGATCTCTGTGTCTCTCTGCCTCGGAATCGGCTCCGCCGTTCGTTTTATGCGACTTCGAGCGCTTCTAAAAGTGGGGAGAAACAGCGCGCGACGCACTTTTGTACTTACGTGACGTCGGTCACTGCGCTCTGCTTATCGCCTCGTGCATTGACATTACGGAAATTACGATAACGTGAGGTCGGACAAGGATCAAATTTAAATATTATATTAATATTCGGAAATACAAATTTGATCTGCAGGCAAACGTTACATAACGACTTTCTGTAGTAAATGTCAAGTTTGTGAGGTTATGAGTAACCGAACCTAGTAGTGCTGTTGTACTAAAATTGCACATATTGAGATGAAAGGGCCCTAATTATTAGCTGTATTGTTTTAAAAAAATTATGATAATTTAATTTAATTTATCTCGCCTGTTAATTAATTTAGGGTGTTTAATTAATTATGGCTGTTTAAAATGAGATGTAATATTTCTACAAAATAAATGGTTGTATGCCCTTTTAATATTTTATTCAACTGCAAAATCTAATGGACTAGCTCATCGATAAAACATGAAACTTACTCAGGTGGGTTCAGAAGTGTGCTTTACATTCAAGTTTGATCTGAAATTATCTGTCTCCATACAAAGTTAGTTCAAACGTTCGGTAGGTCAACAAATCGTTCAACTGCTAGCTGACACAAATAATTATGGCGGTGCAAGAGTGCGCATCTGAATATCTTAAAACTCGAGGAAATGTGAACAATGCATTAGGTAAGTCATTTGAATTTTTCCCGCTTGCAATTCAGCTAGTTTTTGTTTTAGGATGACGTAAGAAGAACCGGGCCTTCGTTCTCGAAATCACGCCACCTCTGGCTTTTGTTTTTCGGCCGCGTCCCTCTCGCCAAATCTACAGAATTTACCCAAGCCACGCTAATTCTGAGCAAACCAAAGCAAATGAGCCTGGGAACCACGCTGGCCGTCTTCGGAAAGGTTTGATGTTGGATTCTGATGAGTTTCCGGAACATTGACACTTAGTTTACAACAGAATTCCTACCTGGAAACTTTTGTCGATGCTGGTCGAAACTGCTGCAAGGTTACGCCGTTACTATTTCAGCCTCTGGGAAAGCCCTCATCGCTGCGAAAGGTGGTCTGGACGTTTCTGCACGCTCGTACTGTGCCCTGGGCTATTGTCCTCTGCTCCCCAATGCTTTAGTCGCTGGTCGATGGGGCTTGAAATCTTGACGTGCTCGCTGCCGAAACACCCTCGAAGATTGGATGGAGAAATTTTTAATTTTTATTTGTGGGTGTAAAGCCTCACAAACAGTGGTACACAAACTAGGGCACTAAAATTCAACACTTCGATTGGTAAAAAACTCGTTTAATATTAAAAATTTGTATTTAAAGTGGAACAAATTTCATACAAACATCAAATTAATTTATTTCTTTTGTTCTTGTTTCCTAAACAAATTCGAATCTGGTTGCTAAGTTACTTCAATTGTTTTTTGTTTAAGGAAATTAGTTTTGATACAAAAAGTTACAAACAGAATAAAGTTTGATATCTTACGAAATACAAAATAAATAAACAAATAAAAAAAAATATCTAAATTTAAAATTAAGATTTCTTAAAACTAAGTTATTGCTTTTAATCTTATAATTTAAAATGTCTCTGCGTTGCACTCACAAACGTTATTTTAATCACGGCTCTGCTCTGTTTTCACTTTCTTTTAATAAATGCACTAATTCTTGAGTTCCTCACTTTCATGTCTCTTGCCACAAACTATTGCCATTATTTAGCCATTGCTCTCTTACAATTTCTTTCTATTCTGCTTAGTACTGAATTACCTTTCTGCTATGCTCACAATTTTCGCCATCTTATGTTTTGACTTAACAAACTTACGCTGTGTTCAAATTGCAGCCAACAAACCATTTGTGTTAAATACATTTTATGTAGTTTGGCTTTGCATGTGCACAAACCTTTCATTTTAAATGATTAATTCACGAGCCAATTCCAAAACCCCCTGAACATGCCTTGTCTCAGCGGGCCTTTCTCTACTAATTATCGGTTCTCGCATCTCAGTATCGATGCATTTACAATTTTACTCTTGTTTAACATTGCAGTTATCTAAAATACTTCAACGCTTATTTGAACCAGTCGATTATTCTGCTTTGCAGTCAGAGCTAAGTCGTGGGCTTAATACCATTACAATATCAGCTACACTGAGTCAAATATTCTAAACAAAATTTCAAATAAAACTCAGATTTGAACCCAACCTGAGAGTGTGGTTTTGTGTTCTTGCCGGAGCTAGCCCAGAATATTGTTGCAATTTGATAAAATACAGAAAGGGGCAGTTAACCATTTTTATTGGGAACCTTCGAACAGCTTCAATTCCTCTTCCAAGAACCTGGCTAACTGACCTGACTGGGAGGAGTATTAATGCAACATCCAGAGCCGACACAAGTACAATTGGCCGATGGAAGAACCTTGCACACACAAGGCCAGTACCAACTCACCTTAATAATTAGCAGCCGAGCTTATGACCTGCGGGCTAGCGTGCTGACAACCCTCTCGAATGATGTAATCCTCGGACTGGATTTCCTGACCCAACATCATGCGATCGTCAACCCAGCCGAACTCACAATGACCCTTGGCGAGGCCGAAGTACTCTTACATACCCAGAGAGGCACCGAGGGGCTGTCCGGCATTCAGGCTCTATCCTCCTCCCAGTCAGGTCAGTTAGCCAGGTTCTTGGAAGAGGAATTGAAGCTGTTCGAAGGTTCCCACGGCCCCACAACCCTCGTCGAACACCGGATCATCCTGAAGGAGGGAGTTGGACCCATAAAGCAGCGCTACTATCCACGGAACCCAGCAATGCAAGCCATAATTAATTCTGAGGTAGACAAGATGCTGGCTGACGACATTATTGAACCGTCTAACAGCTCGTTCAGTTCGCCGGTGGTATTAGTCAAGAAAACATCGGGCCAATATAGGTTCTGCATCGATTTCAGGAAGATAAACGACGCCACCCAGACCGACGCTTACCCGATTCCGTTTATCGATGGCATCCTGAATAAATTGCGTGGGGCTCGGTATATCAGTACGATCGATCTCAAGCATGGCTACTGGCAGATACCGCTGGCCAAAGAGAGCCGTCCGATCTCTGCATTCACTGTCTCGGGCCGCGGTTTGTACCAGTTTAAAGTTATGCCATTTGGGCTTCACGCGGCGGGGGCGACGTTTCAAAGGTTCTTGGACACTATCATCGGCCCGGAAATGGAACCCCATGCGTTCTGTTACCTCGACGATATCATCGTCGTGAGCAGCTCGTTCAAAGAACACCTGGAACACCTGCAGGAAGTCTTTCGACGGCTCCGGACGGCGGGACTCCAACTCCAACCAGAGAAATGCAACTTTTGCCAGCCAGAGCTAACGTACTTGGGACACGTGGTGAATCACGAAGGCATCCAGACCGACCCCGCAAAGATAGAGGCAATCACCTCCATGGGGCCGCCCACGACTCAGAAGGCAGTTCGCCGTTTTCTAGGTATGGCGTCGTGGTATAGGAAATTTATTCCAGGTTTCGCCCAATTGACTTCTCCGCTGAATGCTCTCCTTAAGAAAGGCGCGAGGTTCAAATGGACCGAGAACCAACAAGAAGCTTTCGATTGCCTGAAGCAAGCGCTGACTTCCGCCCCAATCTTGGCCTGCCCGGACTTCTCCGTGCCCTTCGTGGTACAAACCGACGCCAGCACCACCGGGCTAGGAGCGGTCCTCACCCAGGTCATAGGAGGACAAGAAAGGGTAATAGCGTACGCCAGCCATTCTCTTACGCACGCCGAAACGCGATATTCCGCCACCGAACTGGAATGTCTCGCCGTCCTATATGCGATCAAGAAATACAAAGGATATTTGGAGGGGTATCATTTCAGGGTGGTAACCGACCACCGCAGCCTCAAATGGCTCCAGAATTTACCGAATCCCTCCGCCCGTCTGGCCAGGTGGGCCTTGGAGCTCCAGCAGTTTGATTTCGAGATTGAATACCGAGCTGGAGCGTTGAACCACGTGGCCGATGCCCTTTTGCGATCCCCTGGAGGCCTAGAAGAAGGCCTCGCTCCTTTAGCCGTCCGCCCACCGGCCGTCCGTTGCCCGTGGATCAAGAAGATGACCCGCCTAGTACGCCGAGAGCCAGAAAAGTACAGTACATGGAAGCTGGAGAAAGACAAGCTATATCGGAGGTTCCCAAACACGAACGAAGAGCTCGCTGAAGGCTTCCAACCTAGCTGGAAATGGTGCGTGCCGCAGCCCCAACGTACCCAGGTATTAAAAGAATGCCATGACGAACCGACAGCTGGACATCTCGGCGTAGCTAAAACCGTCGCAAGAATCCAGAAGCATTACTATTGGCCGAGGTTGCAGCAGGAGGTAGTTAGGTACGTGCGTTCCTGTCCAACGTGCCAAGAGTACAAACTCCTTCCCCAACAGCCCCAAGGTAAAATGTTTTGGTCCCGCATACGAGGCCCTTGGGAAGTAATAAGCATAGACCTGATCGGCCCGCTCACCAGGTCCTCGAAAGGCAATGTGTGGTTGTTAGTGTTGCAGGACAGGTTCACGAAGTGGGTGGAGTGTCAGGCATTGCGCTCCGCCACAGCTAAGACAATTGTCCAGGTCCTGCGAGACAGGATAATTTTCAGGTTTGGCACTCCTCGTGTCATAGTGTCCGACAACGGGACTCAGTTCACCGGGAAAATCTTCGAGGCCTTGGCAAAGGAATACGGGATCCAACATCGCCTGACTCCGCCTTATACCCCACAAGCCAACCCCGTGGAAAGGGCCAACAAGGTCATTGGCACCATCATAGCCCAGCTGGCCCGCGGGAATCAGAAACTCTGGGATGCTTGGCTGCCAGAGATGATGTTCGCGATGAACACGGCCAAGCACGAGTCGACTGGGTTCACCCCCGCCTTACTGAATCTGGGAAGAGAGATGTTGCCACCCAAATCGCTCCGTGAAGCCAATGAGCCAGCATCTGATCCGGCGGAAGAAGCTCCAGACCCCCGGATGTACGAGGCCCAGCTGCAGAAACTAAGCGACATCATTGAGGTGGTAAGGAATAATTTGGCAAATGCATTTGAAAAACAAAGGCACCATTATAACCTCCGTCGTCGTGAGTACCGCCCCAGAGTCGGCGAGCAGGTATATAAGAGAGACCGCGTCTTATTGGATGCCGCTCGGGGGATATCGGCGAAGTTAGCCGCCAAATATGCCGGCCCCTACAGAATCAAGAAAATCCTCTCACTAGTCATAGTAGAATTAGGCGACCTCCAGAGTGGCCGATCCATAGGCCGCGTCCACGTCAAGGACCTCAAACCTGCGCACCAGCTCGTCCCCACCCCACCTGGAGGAGCAGGTGGGGAGTGATAACAGGGCGAATCCACAATATAAGGAGCGTCCCGGACCTTCATAGCTTCAGTTCGCATCCTGCCGAAGATGAGCCCCATCAGTCCTAAGGCAAGAGAAGAAGCCCGGCCCTGGCCATTCAAGATCCGCCGGAGGCGCAAGGGCCAGCCGAAGATTCGCCCATGGATGCCCCACTTATACGTGACGCCTGCCATTCCTGCACCGTCGGTTCCGTCCACGTGGGATCCGCTACCAAAATGGAGCCCAGTTCCGGACTTGATCTTGCCACTACCGGCTACGCCGGAGAAGAGGACCAAGCCGAACCCGAGCCCCATCCAAGGTAAACCCTCCACGGACGAGGATCAGGCCTTAGCCGCACAGATGGCGGCGTTGAGCGTAGCGCGCATGAAGGAGTTGTTTGGGGAATCTCCGCTTACGCCGCCCCAAATCATCGCCGAAGAGTTGCCTCTCGATCCTGTTCCTTCAGAGGCACCAGTCGCCATGGTCGAAGACAGCCGCAATTGGTGGGACAGACCCGACATACCGCCCGAGTTGCGGCCTGAAGTTCCTTCCTCTCTGCCAGTGTCGTCAACGGTAGTACCATTGAGTGGCCCCGGAGTCCCGGCAATCCGCACTACGTGCCCCTCGCCTGAGGACGCCGCTCTGGAACCAGCAGTGGAAGCCGCCGTACCCGTACCAGTCGAAGTGGAAGCCGCCGTACCCGTACCAGTCGAAGGGGAAGCTGCCGTATCCATACCAGTCAAGAGGAAGGCTACAGATCCACCAGCGAGAAAGGACCTCAGCAGTTTGTCAAGGAAGAAGAGAAGAAGCCTGGTCAGGATCCGGTTGCCCAACGGGGATATGGTCAGAATGAAATTACACCAAGCGATATCACTAGGAATGTGTTGAAAACCAAGTGGCCAAGATGAATTGCAAAATAAAATGTTAGGACCGCCCCATCGTTTGGTACACCGGGGAACTGAAACCGCAGTTCCCATCGCCAATCCTGTTGGCTCACCAAGTGATGAGGCAGTTGACAACCTAAGCCGCTGAAGAAGAGGTCCAGGACATCGCGAGTCTTCCTAAGGGAGGACCATGTGTAACGTTTCGCCCACCGCGAACGCGATTGTATACATTAAAAATTAATTAGCGCGTTCCCCCTTGTCTTGCACCACGTTAGAGACCGAAGCTCCGCGCCGAGAGTGCGACGTGACGTCACCGCAAACGATCGTCCTAACACCACTGCGCACCTAGACCACGAATCCCCGCTCCAGCGATCCCCGATTACGCCCGCACCAGGTATAAAAGCGGAATCCGGAGCGCAGACAAGACAGAATTTCCTAGAATTTCCTAGATCTTCCCACTCCTCCCGCCTTGCCTGTGCTCTCAGGAGTGTCCCCCAGGACTCTTCGAGGGTATCCCGACCAGCTACCTGAACCCCTGAACGTTCGGATTGTTACTATACTTTCCAACGGTATTTCCTCGAAGTCCTGCACGTTCGGATTGTTACTGTACTTTCCAACGTTATTCTCTTGAACTCCTGCACGTTCGGATTGTTACTATACTTTCCAACGGTATTCTTTTGAACCCCTGAACGTTCGGATTGTTGTTATACTTTCCAGCGTCATTTCCCGAGCACCTAGCGACCTAGAGAGCCGCCCCAGGCCCGACGGCGACGACGTCAGACACCTGGATATAAGCAGAGGTTTTTTCCAAACTCACCGACGACGCCTTCCAAAGCTTGGGCACTCGGGAGGCCAAGCCGTGTGCGCCGGTGACAACGCCGTCCGTGGAACAAATTTCTTAGCACCAGGACGGCGACACCGACGCAATTAGGCCTGTTAATTGCGACCGGAGTGGTTTTGCATCTCCGAGGCCGAGGAGCGTGCACCGGGGGTTTCTGCGGAATGGGCCCGAGGCCGCCGCCCATAGGCACGCACTCGTGAAGCTAGGGTAACTCAGCGGCCACCTCCGCCAACAAGAAACGGCGTTTAATCAATCAAAATCCACTCACCTAGTGCGGCAGAACAGCTGGCAAGTAAAACAAATTAAATACGGCGCCCGCTACTCGAACGCTGGGAATTTCACTGTCAAAGCTCCAGACGCCCTAGGCACAGAATAAAACAGTAACTCACCCTTATCGGACCAGCCCGCGCATCGTGTTGCGCACAACCGGCGACCATTTTGCTGGGACGGTTGTTTACGCGCGCATTGCACAGCTGTCACAGCTGATCGGTTCGCCAAGCACCTGTTCAGTCTACCTGTTTTGCATGTTTTTTCGTTTATGTGCAAAGTGGTAAATTTTTGCCAGTGGCTTAATATTATTCGTGTGCTACATGATATACGATTGCGATCATGAGCGCCCCGAAAGGACCGAAATCGAAAAGTGGCCACTATTGTGCTGCAAGTAGTTGTTGCAAGAGCAATTCGCAAAATTGCAATGCCAGCTTTTTTCGATTTCTCAAAGATCCTGAGAGGTATGTACACCCTACCGTTATATTATTCTTGTAGGAAACTAACCCAACAAAAATTTTTAGAGCCAGGATTTGGGCAATGAAGTGTGGAAGATGCGACCTAACGGAAAATCCTCAAAATTTATGCCGGAGTTACAGAGTGTGCAGTGCTCATTTCGAACCAAGAATGTTTCTTAACGACTTGAGAAACCGACTTCAACCCCATGCAGTTTCTGTAATATTTCGGGAGCAGGAAGGTTCATCAAGAGAAGCTCCATCGATAGAATCTCCATCAACATCAGCTGCTCCATTAGCATCAGACATTCCGCTGTTAGAAACTCCGAGTATTGAAACACCATTGAAAGAGATTCAAGACACTTTTCATCCAGCTCCATACACTGAACGTAAGAATTTTAAGTTTCGTAAGAAGTTTACGCTGATTAAATATGGAATTATGAAATAGTTGTACCTAGGTTATTTTTTTCTATTGAAAGTAAGCAGAGTTCAATTAGGTTTCACAAAGTAATACAATCTAAGATCTACGTTTCTATAAGCTCACCCACCATAAAGCATTCTGTGTGTAGTGTATATTGAGGTAGGCTATATTAATAATTAACTAACTTGTATTTCCAGGGAGGAAAAGAAAGCGCGAAGAAGATTTGACAGAGTTTGTTGAAATAAGTCCTACGTCAAAGAACCCCAGAATCGAAGGTAATATTGCACAATCTATAATTAGTATAATGAAAATAGAGTAAAATATATACTTTGCTGGAATTAATTCGAACAAAGACTTTTTAGTATGATTTTTTGAATTTTTGGTGTAATTATTGAAGCAAAACATATAAGAACATTTAATTCTGTAAAAAAAAATTTGCTGTAGCAGAGATGTATATTTTTGATATGTTTGACTACAAATTCTAAGCTTATGAAATAACCTCCCTCAGTTTTTCTCTGAGCTGATTGCAGCAACAAAAAAATTGGAAAATAAAAATGACTTCACCCTGTGAATTGAAATGCTATAGTTACATGAATGTATCAATGTGAGACTATAGGTTTTAAAAAAAACTGAAGTAGGCTTTCATCTGAATTGGTCCCACATTTAAAATATTAAATGCAAAAGAAAATTTTTACCCTGTGACACATAGTAGTTACTAGGAAGTATATTTTTATATGTTTAACGGAAGATTATAGTCTTATCAAACTAACCACAAATCATAAAATATAATTAAAAAACTAAGTTCTTACCCTGTATACTAATTTGTAGCAGTCTCAGGGATGAGAACTTTTGATATGTGAGAGAGGGGACTTAAAACTTGCCATACAAAAGAGTCTCTGTTCAAATTAATTTCAGCAAAAAATCTTCCAATATACTAAATATACTGCCACTTGTAATTAAGCCGTCAAAGTCACTAATTTGTCTCTTGTAGGAAACACATCTGCTGCTGCAACACAAACAGAGGGCAATGGATCTTCGGGGAAAGCCCAGTTGGCATCACCAAAATCAATAACTTTGCCGTCCAGTACTCAGACGCCAAAGACCTTGACAGCTGCAACGCCGAGAAAAGGCAAGCTGCGGTTGCGTTTGCACCATTTACGAAATGAAAATTCTCGCCTCAAAAAGAACATCAAAACTCTGGAACGTGACCTAGCGCAAAAAAATATCGACCTAACATTGGAGCAGTACAAAGTGGCAACCCACAAATTCTGTGTATCAAAAGAATTGGCAGATTTCATAAATGTACAAGTCACTCAGGTTCAAAAAAAGCCTAGGGGGCGTCGTTACACAAACGAATTTAAACATCACTGTTTAGCTATGTATTTCATAGGCCCCAAACTCTATAAAAATAATCTAATGAAAACGTTTTGCTTGCCTGGACCAAGAGTGTTGAGCAAATTTATCCAACACATAAAAGCCAATCCAGGCATTAACAAAGAGGTCTTTGAAACTCTGAGATGGAAAAATTATTTCAAGATAATTTTGAAAATGTAATTCTACGCGATAACTGTTTAGATGAATTCATTGCATTGTATAATAGCCTACAATTTAAGCGTCCATGTAAAAATTTTCCTTATTCTTATGTAAAAATGTTGTACAGTAGAGTTAGACTTTTTTATACTCTTAAGTACATTAATAGAAATTTCAAGATATCCGTCTCTAAGCGTAAATTTATTATATGGAAACACCAATAAATGTATTATTTTCTAAAATTTATTTTTTGTAGTTACATGTATGCACTCTTTTATTTACAATTCAGTTTATTTTCTGTAAATACATGTGGACTTTTTTATAAACAATTTAATTTATTTTTTGTAGTTGCATGTATGCACTCTTTTATTTACAATTCAGTTTATTTTTTGTAAATACATTGGACATTTTTATGAACAATTTAATTAATTTTTGTAGTTACATGTATGCACTGTTTTATTAACAATTCAGTTTATTTTTTGTAAATACATTGGACTCTTTATGAACAATTTAATTTATTTTTTGTAGTTACATGTATGCACTGTTTTATTAACAATTCAGCTTATTTTTTGTAAATACATTGGACTTTTTTATGAACAATTTTATTAATTTTTTGTAGTTACATGTATGCACTGTTTTATTAACAATTCAGTTTATTTTTTGTAAATATATTGAACTTTTTTATAAACAATTTAATTTATTTTTTATAGTTACATGTATGTACTGTTTTATTAACAATTCAATTTATTTTTTGTAGTTACATGTATGCACTGTTTTATTAACAATTCAGTTTATTTTTTGTAAATACATTGGACTTTTTTATGAACAATTTAATTTATTTTTTGTAGTTACATGTATGCACTGTTTTATTAACAATTCAGTTTATTTTTTGTAAATACATTGGACATTTTTATGAACAATTTAATTTATTTTTTGTAGTTACATGTATGCACTGTTTTATTAACAATTCAGTTTATTTTTTGTAAATACATTGGACTTTTTTATGAACAATTTAATTTATTTTTTGTAGTTACATGTATGCACTGTTTTATTAACAATTCAGTTTATTTTTTGTAAATACATTGGACTTTTTTATGAACAATTTAATTTATTTTTTGTAGTTACATGTATGCACTGTTTTATTAACAATTCAGTTTATTTTTTGTAAATATATTGGACTTTTTTATAAACAATTTAATTTATTTTTTATAGTTACATGTATGCACTGTTTTATTAACAATTCAATTTATTTTTTGTAGTTACATGTATGCACTGTTTTATTAACAATTCAGTTTATTTTTTGTAAATACATTGGACTTTTTTATGAACAATTTAATTTATTTTTTGTAGTTACATGTATGCACTGTTTTATTAACAATTCAGTTTATTTTTTGTAAATACATTGGACTTTTTTATGAACAATTTAATTTATTTTTTGTAGTTACATGTATGCACTGTTTTATTAACAATTCAGTTTATTTTTTGTAAATACATTGGACTTTTTTATGAACAATTTAATTTATTTTTCCAAAGTAATTATGTGTTCGAACATAAGACTAGTAACACAACTGAAAATGATAATAATCAAAGGAGTTCACTTAAACATGTAAGATTTGCAAATACTGCACATGAAAACCCAACTTCACAAGTTAATAAAAATTTAGTAAATAGACTTAAAAGACAAATTAACACGCCAAATAGATTTAATGATTATGTAATGTAAGATAGATAATTTTGTTAAAACTTAATTGCTTTTATAAAAAAGGAGATATTATATGTAATTAGATTTGAAGTTCTGTATGTTAGGTTGCATATACTGTAACGTATTTAGTTGTAACAGTATTTTAGTAAATAAAGCCAGTCTTGAACTCAGTTTCGTTCAGTAGACTCGTAACAGTATTATTTTCTAAAATTTGGTTTTATTGAAAATATAATCTCTAATAAATTAATAAAATATCGACATTTGCATACCAAAATGCTTATCTACTTTTTTAAGCGGAGGTTAAGTTGGTATGTTCTCTTTCCCCAACTAACATATGTGCAAAATGACGGAAAAAACGTGAACGCAATTTTGAAAGGATTCATATAAAAATTATTGAGTACGCTCCTGTCTTTTACCTTAATCGGGCCCTGGTTTTCGTCCCAACACTATGGCCGCCGCTGTCAAGGTCATAGCCCGAGGCTTTCCCAGATCAAAGGTGCCGACAGAGAGTTACATTTCTGATTGTTTTATTCTGTGCCCTAGGTATGCACACAATTTAATTTAACATTGACCACAGTTTTGTTTATTTAACGATTTCAAGACCAAATGTATTGTTGTTGTCCGCCATCACTGGCGACCCACTAATCTGTCATATTACCTGTTCAGGGCCGGCGCGTTGCCAACGTGACGAGAGGACTGACGTACATACAGGCTGTCCCGTAATAGTATGCCACTGCTCGATTGCCGACGAACGAAACGCCCCGTTAGAAGAATTCTTTTATTTTTATAAATGTCATTACATTCTATTATTTCGTGTTTTTTTAATACAGTTTAATTTAATGTATCTAGTTAAATATTATTATATAATAGTAAGAAGTTATTCTGTGTTTCTATTCCACGTTACTATCTGAGCTTATCACCTGGATCTTGGCATTCTGAGCTTACTTTGGGAAAACCAGTTTTCAGGCTGGTGATTGTAGCATTTAAATTAAATTAAACTAGCCCGTCAGGCTACAGAAGTATAATAAATACTTTTCATTTTGATTAGCCTAAAATACTGACAGTTAAAGTTTACACAATAAAAATACCCTAAGCATTGTGGTGATCTGCCCTAATTATTATTTTCTGTTTAAAAAAGCATTTACAGTTAAGGCAGTTATTACAATAGAGTCATAAATAAGATGACCTGACCTCTGGGTTATCCCGCTATGCAGATCCGTATATAAGGGTATATTTGTGAAGAGGGGAAGGTCTAAAACACGTTTCTCAAAAGAGGGGTAACGTTTTTCAAACAAAATATTTCGTATATATTATGTAAGATACAGAATATTTTATTGCAAATTTAAATACATAAAATGACAAAGACAAATGAAACATGGATACACCTATAATGCACGACTTGCGTTCATACGCATACTGCCAAGCAACGCGTGCGCGCTCAGGCCACAGCGCGTTTGTTAACCCAAAGGGCATTCGAAGGAACTCATAATGAGAATCTGGGGTAACAAACCCTGTCTTTGCAACTGAGTCGTTATCGACAGGCACCTGATAAAACCCAGAAGCAAGATCAAGAGCCGTAAAATATGTGTTGCCTCCCAAACGGTCCAATTGGTCATCTATCAAAGGAAGTGGATATTTGTCTTTAATAGTAATGGCATTTAAACGCCTGTAGTCAATACACATACGATAGTCTCCCGTCTTCCGTGTATTTAGTAGAAAACTATATTAGCAGCTATTACAATTGTTACTCCACCACGTCTTATAACAGAATGAATCCTATCCTAATACTCCAGTAGCAGTATCGGCCGGCTGGAACGTGCTGAAACCGTCAACATCTAACGCCAACCCATACGGGGTCCTCCCGTCTCGACAGCATGTGTAGACATATCACTGCTTCCTGGAATATTCCCTAACATTCGGCCATCCTGTAGATATTATTCTGTCCTCAGAATAACAATTAGTCTGAAAAGAATAAACTTATTAAGCACAACACAAACATCTGTGCATGCATCTAAAGACTTCCCTTTTCTGTTTTTTCCTTTCTAAAGTAGTTTTCGTGGGTACTGCTGTGAATCAGACTCAACCATTCATTGAATATTGACACAATAAACGTCATAGCTTTCTTACATTTTGAGACGTGTGCATTTTTAAACTGCTCATGCATTGCTAGTCATATACTAGCCCAAGTTTTGAGGTATTGTTAGTCGTCTACTAACCGAACTGTTTGCATTGCTAGTCATATAGTTACTAGCCAAATTTTGAGGTATTGTTAGTCGTTTACTAACCGTGTTATTGCAACATTGTTAGTCGTCTACTAACCGTACTGTTGCATTGCTAGTCATATAGTTACTAGCAAAATTTTGAGGTATTGTTAGTCGTTTACTAACCGTGTTATTGCAACATTGTTAGTCATATAGTTACTAGCCAAATTTTGAGGTATTGTTAGTCGTTTACTAACCGTGTTATTGCAACATTGTTAGTCGTCTACTAACCGTACTGTTGCATTGCTAGTCATATAGTTACTAGCAAAATTTTGAGGTATTGTTAGTCGTTTACTAACCGTGTTATTGCAACATTGTTAGTCGTCTACTAACCGTACTGTTGCATTGCTAGTCATATAGTTACTAGCCCAAGTTTTGAGGTATTGTTAGTCGTTTACTAACCGTGTTATTGTTGCAGTTTTGCTGATCCTTTATCAGCCGTAGCATGGTTTCTTCGCCTCATAAATTTATTTCATTAAGCTCGTCAGCTTGGTTGAGTCCGATTCAAGATTTAGAGAAATCATTATTTCTCACCTTTAAGAACAATCCAAGGCTTGAGTTTATCGGCTGCCATTACAGTCCTTGCTTGACTACGGCCTTCTCTCAAGTCCACAACTTCATACCGATCGTTTAGTAACACTTTTGTTACTTTAAATGGACCTTTGAACTTTGGAAGCAACTTTTTGCTACTTCCAGTTTGGGAATGAGCACTGGATAACATTACCAATTGTCCTTCCACATATTTAGGGAAAGCAGCACGAGCCTCGTCAAAACGTATCTTTTGTTTCCTCTGATCGTCGGTAATTCGATCATTAATCGATTTTCTTAAATGCTTTAAGTTTACACGACTTAAGTCTTTCTGAATGCTATTCAAAATCTGCGATTCAGACACATGACGTGGTTGGTAACCGGCTAAAGCTTCCAAAGGGGACACGCCGATGGCTTGATTATAGGTGCAATTCATTGCACTCTGAACTTGTTTAACGAACGTATCCCATCTATCTTCGGGGCTTCCAGCTGACGTGGTAGCTAAAGCATTAAGTATCGTTCGATTATACCTCTCACATACTGGTTACAAAAGGACCCAGATGATCCACATGTATCGTGTGGAAAGGGACGGGAACCTTTTCAATCGGGTGCAGTTCACCTTGTTTCTTTCCCGAAGAGTGTTTGTAGTACTGACACTTCAAACATGACTTAATATATTTCTTTACAAACCGCCGCATACCTGAAAACCAATAGTTTTCTTGAATTTTGCGGATTGTCTTTTCCAGGCCGAAATGACCCATGTCATCATGACATAGTCGGCAAATTTGCCATCGAACATTTCGTGGTACTAACCAAGCGCTTTTCTTATTGTCCAACTTTCTGTAAACAATGCCCCTTTTCAATACGTATTTCTCAAAGTATTGTTTAGTTTGGCTATTCTTTACATCATCTTCTAGTATTTCTCGTACCATTCTGATCTGTTCGTCTTGCAGTTGGACAGCAAGCAACCATTCGACTTCGGTAATATCGATTTGTAAAATTTCTGGAGTGTCCCGTATGAGATCTCTGCTTAGGGAGTCCACGTGGCGCATTTGGGCTCCTGGTCGATATTCAATAGTAAAGTTGAAGTCCTGTACTTCTAACCACCAGCGTCCTACGCGGGGTATCAAGTCCTTTTTACTGAATGCTGTTCGTAGAGCACTGCAATCGGTAATAACTTTAAAGTCCATTCCTAGCAAGTACGTGCGGAAATGTCGTAATGCTAACACCACAGCAAGGGTTTCTAACTCATATGAGTGGTATTTTCGCTGTTCTAGAGACGTTTGCTTGCTATAATATGCAACGACAATACGTTGCCCAGTTTCAGTTAACTGCATTAGCATGGCTCCGAATCTCATAGAACTTGCATCTGTGTGGAGTTCGGTACTTAAGGATGGATTGAAAATACTCAGAATGGGTTTAGTGGTGAGGACTGATTTTATCTTTGCTACTGCATCCTTTTGCTCGTCCGACCAAAGCCAAGGCGTGTTCTTTTTTGTTAAACGTGTCAGCGGTTCAGCCATGCGGGCATAGTCTTTTACGAATTTGCGGAAATATCCGGAAAGTCCTAAAAACTGGCGAATCTCCTTTACGTTTCTTGGAGTTCTCATGTTCCTTACTGCCTCTATCTTGCGACTTCCAGGTCTTACTCCGGCTGAGCTAATTTCTCGACCCAAATACTCAATTTCTCTCTTGAAGAACACACATTTACTTAATTTTAAAGTTAAATTATGTTCACGAAACTTGTCAAGTACAGTTCTCAATCGTAACAGCCCTTCCTCTACGTTAGTGCTTGGAATTATGATATCATCGATGTATGGGAAGGCCGTCTGATTTTTCAGCTTCCCCAGCACATTGTTTATGAGTCTTTGGAATACACTGGGTGAATTAGACAGGCCAAAAGGCATTCTAAGGAATTCGTAATGCGAATCCGGGGTGATAAAAGCAGTTTTCTCAATTGAGTCGGTGGCCATGGGCACCTGGTAAAAGCCCGACGCAAGATCAAGGGTGATATAGAAGCTATTAGTCCCTCCTAATTTATCTAGTTGCTCATCTATTAAGGGCAAAGGGTACTTATCCTTAACGGTTATGGCATTAAGTCGTCTGTAATCGACGCACATGCGATAGTCCCCGGTTTTCTTTTTGACCAGTAATATGGGGCTAGCATACGGGGAGTTCGATTCCTGTATAATATTGTTGTGTAACAAATCGGCGATTATTTTGGCCAATATTTCTTTTTCACGCACCGCCATCCGATAAGGCCTGTAAACTACGGGCTCGTTTGTTGTACATTTTATGTGCATTTCAGCTGTCGTCGTCTTGCCCAGATCGCTTAGAGAAAATGAAATACAATCGCGGTATTCTCGTAAAAGTTCGAACGTGCTTGAGCGTTGCATTTCTGATAAGTCATTACCAAAAGTTAACATACTAAGCTCAACTTGTGACTCACTGTTCGTGCCTACCTCTATATTACCCACCCGAAGTGTTGGTAAACAACGTAAACACAACTTGTCTTTTGATTTGGTAATCACTACATTTTCATCGCTTAAATAGTCTCTTCCTATTAGCAAGTCGTGTTGCAGGTTCTGATCGTCTAGAATAATCACCGTAACAGTAGCAGTAGCTTCTTCAATCATAATGCTTGCTTGACTTGTCAGATTTGTAATTACAGTGTTTCCCATGAAGCATTTCAAAGCAATGTTCTTTTCGGCTGTTTCTATTTTTAACTTTATCCTAAGGGCGACCGATGACCTCATAAGCGTACAATCGCTGCCGCTGTCTAACAAGCATTTGATTTTATGGTTGTTTATGAAGGCCGTTTTTCTGAACATATTTCCATGGCTCGTACCGATTGCGACCTCGTTCACAAAACGTTTATTTTTGTTTAGGGTGCATTGGCTCTGCATGTGACCTAATCGCTTGCAAAGTTTACATTCCACACGTGGCTTCGGACAATCTCGAACGCGGTGATTTTCCCCGCAGTTAAAACACGAAATCTTATGGGATATTTTCCGGGAATTCGTGGGGTGTCCCGTGCCTTTTGCGTGAGGTATGAATTGTCTATGCCGTGCGTTCTGAATTTGTTCTCGATTAACCGCCGCCGACGTAGATGGTACAGGCAACAAAACGGGGGAAATATTGCTCAAGTAATTCGCTAAACTTCCAACAGTTTTAATATTGGCGGCTTTAGCGGGTAACGAAATTTTGTCATCTTTGATCCCTTCAAGGATAGTGTCTATCACGCATTCTTCTGGAATTGACAAATTTAATTTATTAAGCTTGGCAGCTTTTTCGTAACAATAGTCCCCTAAATTTTGACCTGCGACTGGACTATATAGTGCTGCTTCAGTTAGTAATTTCCCAAAACGTAGGGGCGCCGGAAAATTCTCGATTAACTTGATTTTCATTTCTTGCCAACTCAAACACGGACTGGTTAACGAATCGTACCATTTTCTCGCGTTTCCACGTAGTCTGCTTGTAGCTAGTTTTAATAAAGTTTCTTGGGACCACCCATAAAAAGTCAATAGTTCGTCAAGTTTGCGTACCCAGTCGGCTGCACTTTGTGTATTATGCGCGTTCGGTTCGAACAACGGGATAACAGTCTCATCTAAATTAATGTTTGCGCGTGTACTTACAGTTTGTCGTAACCCAGCTAACTCTTTTCTAAGTTCTTTAATTTTCTTACGAGCGGCTTCGTCACGTGGTGGCGTTGCCCTTGGAGATGAGCTACGAGAACGTCTCGATCGATGTGAAGAGGATCGATGTTTCCGTTTTGCAGATCGACCCATCTCTGACAAAGCACTAATCCTGTTTTCGGTGCACCCTGTAGTTTACTCGTAATTGAAACTGGTACACACGCGGCGTTACACCATATAGTCAGAAGCGTAAGCACTTGGGGTATTATCCCACCGCTGCCATTGTTACGATCTCACAACTCAATCTCTTAACACCTTTACTTTAAAATGAGACGCCGTGTATTTAGTAGAAAACTATATTAGCAGCTATTACAATTGTTACTCCACCACGTCTTATAACAGAATGAATCCTATCCTAATACTCCAGTAGCAGTATCGGCCGGCTGGAACGTGCTGAAACCGTCAACATCTAACGCCAACCCATACGGGGTCCTCCCGTCTCGACAGCATGTGTAGACATATCACTGCTTCCTGGAATATTCCCTAACAATAGTAATGGCATTTAAACGCCTGTAGTCAATACACATACGATAGTCTCCCGTCTTCTTCTTTAGTAGTAGCATTGGGCTTGCATATGGTGAATCAGACTCTCTAATGATTTGGTTAGCCAGTAATTTATCAATTATTTTTCGTAATATCTGCTTCTCAACCTCTGGAAGCCGATAAGGATGGTAAGCAACGGGTTCATCTGTCATGCATTTAATCACCAACTTTGCAGCATCAGTCTTTCCCAAATTTGCCATACCGGTTGAAATTCTATCTTCAAATTCCTTCAATAGACCTTCAAACTTCGATTTGTCAACATCACAAAGATTACCACAAGTTATTTCACATCCAACGTTCCTCGTAACTTCAAAACAGTCAAAATCAGGAATTGTTTTTAACTCGTCTAGACGTCGCACATAAACCCTGTCGGCAACCTTTATTAGTAGAACACTCGGTAATTTAGGAAATCGCCACCAATGATGCAATCGTGCATTAATTCGTCATCGTTCATAACAGCCACGCGCAATGTTGTACTCGCGTCGCCCACGCGCACATTTATTTTTACAGTTCCCGCGCTTGTAACGCACTTTCCGGTAAATCCCCGCAGCACAGTATTGTCTCTTTCCAACTGTACTCCTAGCATATTTGCAATACGTTTACGAATTATGGTGATCGAACTTCCAGTATCTATTAAGCATTTCACTCTTTTATCATTTAACACGACGGTCTTTTCGAAAGGGTTTTTATTTCGTTCAGTGGTTTTTATAACCTGATTTACGTCACGTTTATGTTTTGCTTTCTGAGCACGCACGTCCTTCTTAAATGGGCATTGTGTTTGCACGTGCCCCAAACGCCTACAGTTAAAACATTCAACTTTTGGTTTTGGCCACTCTCTAACACGATGAGGGCCCCTGCAATTGTAACATTGCATGCGTTTTGGCGCGTCATCCTGTGGTCTTGCTGAATTTTTAACTGTCAAATATGGAATTTTTCTGCTAGTTTCCAGCAGACACCCCAGTGTGCTGAGATATGCGTATAGTTCAGCTGTGTCACTAAATCTTGAGGATCTTGCTGAACGGGCAACATTTTCATCTGAAATACCTCCGATGACTGCATCTATTAAATAAGCCTCTGGTATTTCTACGTTCAACATCTTCAGTTTCTCCAACTTCGTAAAACAATACTCGCTTAAATCTTGCCCTGCCTGAGCTTCATATAAAGCGGCATCTTTTAGCAACTTTGCGAACGGCAGAGGCTTGTGAAACTGCCTCACTAGTAGAGATTTTATTTCACGCCAGTTTGTTCCCAACTGATTCTGCGTGTCATACCAACGCCTTGCCATTCCCTTTAACCTCGTTGCCACTAATTTTACGACACAGTTGTCGTTCCACTTATAGCACTTTGCTAGTTCATCAACTCTACGAACCCACACATCGATTGACTGATTCGACTGCGGATCAAATGTCGGAATAACATTTTGATCCGTACTATGGTCAGTAAACTGTCCTTTGTTCTCAATGAGCTGCAGACGCTTCTCCACCTTTCGCAACCTCTTCAATTCTCTTCTTACGACTTCTTCGTCGCTCGATGAGCTGGAATCGGATGAAGTAGAACTCGAAGACGATGACTGGCCTCCTTTGTCTTTACGACGCACTGGCCGCTCCCTGTCATGGCGTCCTTTACGCTTCGACTTCTTTGTTCTGGGATTGACCATTTTCTTCAAAATGTATACACTTACACACTTTTTGTTGTTATGGGCACTTGCGGAGTATTATCCCACTTCTGATATGTAAGATACAGAATATTTTATTGCAAATTTAAATACATAAAATGACAAAGACAAATGGAACATGGATACACATATAATGCACGACTTGCGTTCATACGCATACTGCCAAGCAACGCGTGCCCGCTCAGGCCACAGCCGAAGATCTTACAATTACGGATACATAAAATACAATGTCGCTTCCATTCTTATATGTATATATTGTGATGGATACGTCTAACTCTCTTCCAGCAGTGTTGTCACTTATCGCAGCTTGGGGTGATCTCATTCCCACATCCCGTTCTATAAATAGATCTTAGTTATCGCTAAACGTTGAGTTGTAGATATCTCAATCAATGCTTGTAGTTCTATTCTATAAATCCCGTGTTTTGTGACAAACGTGACAATGACAAGTGGTGTTCAAAATGACTTCTAGAGGCCAATTACTAGTGACATTTTCACTAACAGAGAAAACTAGTTACTTTATGTGCCATAGTTTATTAGAGCGCGGATTAAAAAGAATTTCTGTGAAGAGAATAAGCGCTTATAAGTAAGCATCTACACATGAAAAAACCTTTCAAAATCATCCAAAAAAGCTAAAATAGAAAAGAAAACTCAACAAGATATTTCATTATGCATTTTATTAAGAAAAAACGAAGGTTGCAGCTGCATCGAGCACACTAACATAAACTTTACTTGTTTTGCGATAATTTATTTATGTCTGCAGCAAACACCTGTTCAATTCCACCTACGCAGTGTGTTTTAAGACTCACGATTTTTTGCAAATGGAATTACAAAACCAGCAATATTGATTAATAATGATAAGAGATTAATGAATATAAACGATCATAAAGGACTATACGTATAACACAAAGCATGTGTTTTATTATATTAGATTATTTTTGAAAGAATATTTTATAAAGATGAGACGCAAACAAAGTTAGTATTTTCAGATTGTTAAAATAACAGCAAGTTGAACACCAAAGTATTAAAGGAAAATCGTTATTTTCTCTTGGTAAAATTCTCCCAATACGTCGAGCGAAATGGTTTACTGAAAGATGTTGGCAAAATGCTCCCTTTTATCAAAAATTTTCTAACGTTTTCACAGCATTTCTTTATCTGAATACATTTCTAGGTTTTTAACACATTTTAATTTTTTCTTTAATAAATTTTTAAAACACTCAAACATAACGTCGCATTATCAGCGGGTTACCTTTCAACTTTCCAGAAAATTAATAGAGTTTAGAAACTAATCACTATGAAAATAATAATAATAATAATAAATTCTCTTTATTTTTCCGTTGGCGAAGTTCAGCGTGAAGCCGTTCTTCCACTTAACCAACCACAATTTAACAAAAAAAATAAATACACAATGAGTGTGTTCTACCTTATCATAATATATAAATCCTTAGATACTAATGCAAAGTTGATTTTTAATTACAGTTAAGAACAGGTACATTAATAATAAAATTGATTAGTCGAAATGCATTTTAGTTTTCAGAGATCATCCGCTGAACAAATGATTGTATAAATAAGTTTTAAATTTTGTCAGTGAATACTGTGTTAAACTCTGTGGAATGGCGTTATAAGCAGTTGCTGCATTATAAACAAGGGATCTATGGTAAAAGGACGTGGAGTGTTGTGGAATATCTAAACCTGAGCACCTTAAATTTAAACCATGTTTATCTTGTCTAAATGTTAGCTGTTGAAACAAGTAGCTAGGACACCGTTTAAGAAGTATTGAATGTGTTAGGCATAGCAGATGATACAGTCGCCGTTCATCCATTTTTAACCATTTAATTTCTTTGTAAACTGGGGTAATATGTTGACGCTTACTTATCTTTAAAGCAAATCGAACGCAGGAATTTTGCAGGACTTGTATTCGGTTACTCGTTTCGGCATCGATACAAGAACCATAAACTGCATCACAGTAATCAAATAATGACAATATAAGTGCATTAGACAACATTAGAATTAAGTTTTTATTTAAATAAGTCTTACTAGAATATAACATTTTTAAAGATGCGTAAGCTCGTTGTAACAGTTTATTAATATGCGTTTTAAACTGTAAATCCGAATCGATTACCAAACCTAAATTTCTACTTTCAGTAACGACTGGTAACCGTTCACCATTCATCTGTACATTATAATTATGATCACATTTTTTCCCAAAAAATATAACGAATGACTTATTCAAATTAATTTTAAGATGTAATTTAGTTGAAAAATTGAACAGGGAGTCCAAATCAGTATTTAAATTGCTTATTAAATAATCATAAGCTGGTGGAAAAGAATACAAAAGTTGGGTATCATCCGCGTAACAATGTATATTTGAAAAATTAATATTTTCATGTAGATCGGCTAAATACAAACAGAATAGCAGCGGACTAAGCAAATGTTTAAAGATTTTTGTGGGAAATACTATTAAAAGTTCTAATTTTTTTCTGGGAGAGGATTACAACGAATCCTAAATACAGTATGATTTTTTATTATCCGAATTAGGGGAGGCTGTGCACAGAAGGAGGAAAGTATGTCGTAAATGATATCATAAATCACTTCACCGTTTGAACTACTGATAAAGTGTAACAATAATTCAAATTTTATTGCTTTATGTTATATTGATTAATTGAGTCAAGTATTTATAAATAATTAAATTGGTTAAATGGTATGTGCCTACCCAAATTCAGATAATATAAAATCACACATTATAATTGAAGTAAACAAAAAATTGGATACAACTTGTGGTACAAATGACAGGTGCGAAATTAGGGGTGTGCCACAACCATTTTCTTTATATGTTAGCCGAATCGATCCGGATATAAATGAGGAAAAATTAAAAAGTTATCTAACTAATAACGGCATTCCATTTCTTGAATGCTTAAAAATGACATCTAAGTATCCAACCATATATTCTTCGTTTAAAATTACAGTTCCTAAAAGTAAAGTCGGGCTTACGAAGAATACCGAATTATGGCCAACAGGAGCAATAATAAATCCTTTTTTATTTCATCTTTCAAGACTGAAAGTGAAAACGAAATAAAAAATTCAGTAATATCTCGACCTGTTGAACCAACCACTAAAAACGGCAATTCAGACCTGCTATTTACTAACTCCTCAACCACCATCAAAGTTTATCATCATAACATACAATCTTTTAGAAATAAAATTTTGGAAGTTGAGAATTCTCTGTTTTTGTATAATGTGGACATCGTATGCCTTTGCGAGCATTGGCTGAACGAAGAATTGCAAAAGTTATGTAATTTAGATTGTTACAATCTTGCATATTCCTTCTGCAGAAAACAAAACAATGGTGGAGGTGTTGCAATTTACGTAAAGGAAGAAAGTTTTATTAAAAGGCCGCCGAAACGACTTTTTAAAAAACGTTTATTTTTATTTTACAATGAAATATAACATTGGAAGCACACAGCTAGCCGCCGGACAATTTCTTACATCTAGCTATGATACGAACACAATGGAACTTATCGACTGACTGGAGCTTAACTTAGAGGTGCAAGCTACTAGTATATATACTATGCCTAATCAGCTAAGATAAGCGTTATCTCTAAACGGAGCGTGAGACAGGAAGCCACGTGCGTTCAAGGTTGCAGACTTGCAGTTCGCACAAAAGAAACTATTATTGTTCAAGGTTGCAAGCTTGCAGTTTTACACAGGGGGCCTATTGTCTATTCATAATATAACTCGTCCGCCGATAAAATGTTCAATAGCGGTATTCAAATATGCCTCTATTGAACTTACAAAAAAGAAAAGAAAATTAAACTTATGCATTTACGTTAACTGGTTCAAAATCTTTATTTAAAAATCTAATAAGTTTAATCTTCATTGTGTTTCTATTATAATACAAATACAATATAAAAATTATTAACATAAGAATAGTACACAGAGTAAATATAATTGCAGACACACTTAAATTATCAGATTTAATATAATTAACAGGTTTTAACAAATTTTCATATTTATTAAGCTTAATTCGGTCCTCAACCAATTTCTGGGTGTCAAGAGGTATCAAGTCAATCTTTGAAACATTTATGTGGTTTGATTCAGGAATTATTAAGCGGTCAATGTTTGACATTTTTAAATTAACAATTTCATTTGAGGTTCTTTTTGCGGTGAATAACATGTGTTTTTGATTTATTGAAACAAGACAGTCTGAACTGAGGTGTAAGAGGTTAGTGCCAGATATTCCTTTTCTAAAATTCTGATTTTTACATTTGACGTCCAATATTGCTTCAGATGGGGAAGATATTAACCATGTCGCAGGATTTATTTGTGATATTTTGATTTCTGTTAAATTGAATAAATAAGGGATACATGTTTTATTTTTATTAAATGACAGAAGTTGTGTTTCGCACAATTTGTCGTTGGGGATTTCAAAGTAGTTATTTTGATTACAAAAGTAGGTGTCTAAAGTTATAAGTTTACAATGACTTATTTCAATGGGAATGCTGTTTTTAACGTTAAATAATAAAGTACTATAAGTAGGTATAATCATACGAAATTGATAATTTTGGATAAAAATCGGAAATGGTATTAATTGTATCATTTGATAATCGTTAGTTTTGGAAGTAAGAGGTATTTCGAATATAAATGTAATTCTGTTTTTAACTTGGTAAACTTTTGTAATGATAATTGACTCGTATAAATGTAAATATTGTAACTCTGCAGGATATGGAATAGTTAAAGTTTTTTCTGATACGCTATTGAGATACGTCGAAATTTCATTTAGATTTTCAATTAAATCGTCATTATCAATTAATGACATATGCATCTGCTGATTTTGGGCAAAAGTTAATGCATTTTCTAGTTCCAAACAAGTGTTAATAAGTAGTTGTAAAAATTGAATTGCTTCTAGCAAGACTGTTTTTAAGGAGTATGTAGCGAGATTTTTGTCTAATTCCTCATTTTGTAAAATTATTTTATTTATATTTCTGTCTAATAATTCTTGACTCTTTGCTATATCATTGATTACTAAGATGGTATCATTTAAAATTTTAGTTTGTTCTAATATAACGTCATTTTGAATTTTATCGCTTTCTTGTAGTTTAGTAATCATAGAGTCATATCTGACTCCATCATTGGCGTCGAGGTTTCCAGTTAAAAATTTGAAAGCGGATCCAAGTCCATCGAAAAGTCCTCTTTTATTAATTTTGTGTTTAACATCAGGAAATAATTGACTTAAGAGTTTATCTGTTTTTTCAAGATATTGTTTTAATATTATGAGTAAATTGTTATGATTGATAATAACATCGTCAATCCTTTTAAATTTTGTATATTCAATAACGTAACTTTTATTTTCAAGTAACGGTATTATTTTCATTAAATTAGTTCTAAGTGTGTCATAATTAACAAATATAGGGGTATAGTCTACATTTCTAATAAGCGTCCATTCGCTTTGTTTAAGCACTACGTTTCCTAAGTTTAAAGGATATAATCCAGGATTATCTTTTAAATTTTTAATAATAATATCGCTCTGTATAACTAGTGATTGAGTCAGCAGGGTACAGGCGATGAAGAGGGAAGTAATCCTGAAAAAGAGAGAGCAATAGTTCCTTTTAGTCAGGGTGTTTTATATTTCCATATTTTTTAAAAAATTAGATTTAATTTTGAATTTCAATTTTACTTCTGAAATTAGTTTTAACAAATATTTTTTCATTTAATTGGAATGTTTGATTTTTCCGAATTGGTTTTAATTTTAAATTTTATCTTTACTTCTGAAATTTATTTTAATAAATGCTTTTTCGTTTAATTGAAATGTTTGAGCTTTCTGAATTGGTTTTAATTTTAAATTTAATCTTTACTTCTGAGATTTGTTTTAATAAATACTTTTTCGTTTAATTGAAATGTTTGACTTTTCTGAATTTGAATTTAATTTTAAATGGTTGTAAAGGTTTTTCTTTGTTTTCCTTTAGCAATATCAATTATAAAGGTATGTTGCTGTGAACATTTTAGTTTTAACGCGAGAAATATTGTGATTATTAAAATTGTAAATACTAGATTAATACAAGCTTAGGTCTTGTTTGTTTGTTAAGTATAATTTTTATTTGAGTTTTTTCTGATTTAAATGATTTTAGTCTTAAATTTTTTCTTAAGATGTTATTTTTTTAAAATACTTTTGATACTTAAAGTTACTGATTTATTTATTAGAGTTTTTCAAAAATTCAGGGGTGTGTACAATCTTATTTCTTTCTTTAAACACACGGTTAAAAATTTAGTTATTTTGGCAAAATTTTTGATAAATGTTCTTTAATAGATTATTTGGTTAAAAATGATTTTATTTCGATTTTTAGGTGCTGGGAAATGTTGATTGTTGAATTTTTAAATGAATCTGATTTTATTCCTTCTAAAGTAGTAGATTATATAATCTAAATATTTTACAAATTTATGTTTGAATTACTAAACCTTATGAGTTGACTTTTCGTCAGTTTTGAAATTATATGTGCATTGGTTTTAGTCTTAAATTGTTTTTTTTAAATTGTTATTTAAAATAATTATCTAAAATACTTTTAATGTTTGGAGTTTTTATATTAAAGTTGTTAAAAAATTGTTATTTGAATTAATTATCTAAAATACTTTTAATGTTTGAAGTTTTTATATTAAAGTTGTTAAAAAATTGTTATTTAAATTAATTATCTAAAATACTTTTAATGTTTGAAGTTTTTATATTAAAGTTGTTAAATCTGATAGACTGATTTTTGTTGAGTTCATAATTTTTATTTTTATAAGATTAAGGATTATAAATATTAATTTCTTTTATTTCGTTTAAAGTATTAATTACGCTTGTTTTAAATTGATTATTGTATGATTTCAATTGCTGAAGGCTTAGTCATGCCTTTTTCATTAAATTTTAATTTTGGAGTTATTTTAGTTTCATTTTTTTATGCTGATAAATTTTACAAAAAGTTCTGTACACAGGGTTAACTGTAGGTTTTGTTAAGAAAAATAAAAATCTTACTTTTTAGGTTTGGAAAAATTACATTAGTTTCATTTTTTTTTGTTTAGTTTTTACGGATTATAATAAAATGGTATCGTAGCTCTTTCTGTCTGAATATGCATCCATTTATAATCTATTCGTGCGGATAATTTTGAAAATAAGTCGGATCCAATAAGTCCTATATAGTCTGGGTTAAAATTATATAAATAACATGTATGTGTTCCGTTTTCATAAAAAAGACTGGGGATTGGTAAATCTGCAATTAAGTTATGTTGAGAAATTCCATGAGATGTAACTATCTCGAATTCTGTTTCATAAATATAATTTGGAAAATGTTGTTGTACAAATTCTGGAGAAATTATTGTTTGTGAGCTACCTGTATCAATTAAAAGTTTATCGCCAGTGGCGGGAATTATAATATACGGAAGATCTGATTTTGAATTTATATTAAAAGTTAAAATATGCTTTTCCGAGGCTCTTAATGAAAATTTACGGTATCGCTTGGATCTGGAAATTCATAATAATCTGATGTAATGTCCAAGTCTTGGGGTTCATTTTGAAAATATAGGTTTGATTGGTTGTATTCTGGATTTTCTTGAGAATTTTCGAATAAATTTTCAGTGAAATTTTTATTTTCTTCAGGAGAGTTTTCGAATAAATTTTCTGTTAGATTTTCATGATCAACAGGGGAATTTTCTTGTTGAACATTACTGTGATAAAATAGTTGATTAAAATTTCTATTAACGTTTTGAGAGTTTGCTCGATATTTATTAGGGAAATTTGTTTGTTGAGTAGCTGGTCTTTTTATAGTGCTAAAGTCCATGGGTTCTGGTTTATTTGTTGGTGAAAAATTTGGTTTTGGTGCAAATGCATTAAAGCTTGAATTTTGAGTTATTCTAGAATTATTAGGATTGTTAAAATTTGTTGGACTTTTAAAATAGTTGGGATTTTGATTAAAATTACTTTTAGGATTTTGATTAAAATTACTTCGATATTGTTGGAATGGTCTTTGCATAAAATTTGGGTTATTAAATTTAGGTTTCATATCAACCTTTCTTGTTTGAATATCGGAACTTAAATTTGATTTATTTAATTTTTGACTTTGAGAATATCTGATATCGATTTCTTCTTTTACTACGCTTAAGGCTTGTTCTAGTGAAGTTGGGTTTCTACTTCTTACGAAGCTTCCTAAATTTTCATTTAGTCCACTTGTAAAAGTGCGAAGTGCTAAATCTTTGTTAGCTTTTAATTTATAAGTGATAATATCTTTTGATTCTTGACTCAGAGAAACTTTAGAATTATAAATAGCTAAATGAGTTCTAACTTTATTGAAAAATTCTATGGGAGAGTCTTTATTCTGTTTTAATTTGGTTAAATCAATTAAAAGATTCAATTCTGACCTTTGGTCGCCAAAATTTTCAATTAAGACATTTTTTAAGTCTTTCCAAGTATCATACTCGTAACCTGTGATTACTTCTAACGCTTGACCTTTTAATTTATTCCTTATCGAATTTAAAATTATTTGGTTGATATACTCGTTTGAATTTTCTGTGCAAAATTTGGTTGCAATGATTTCTGCGGATCTGATAAATTCCGAAAGAGTGGCTTGATTACCATCATATGTGGGAATTTCATTTAATAAAGCTACATTAAAATGTGGGGGAAACAATAATGCGTTTTGATCAACCATATTTGGGTTGCTAATGTTGTTACAATTATTTAAAAATAAAATTCTAGGGATTGAATTCCTTGGTGAGCGTGATCTATCTCGTGACATAAAATTTTTACAATTATTTCAAACTATAATTACAGGTGTTTTAACTAATGATTCAAGATAATAGTGATCTAAACATAAAAATTTTATAGACAAAAATTAATTTTACTTTATTTGTTTCACTTATTTTTAATTTTTATTTATGTTAGTAAACAGTTTAATGACTAGGGGATGTTTAACAGGGGTACCTACGCGCAAGAACGCAAGCACAAATGCAAATTAAGCACACCTAGTATGTGCAGCAATTGGTCTGGCTTACTACGTTCTGCCTGGACTTATAAATAAATATTTAAAACTATGTTAGTATAATTTTTAAAACTTTATGTTAGTTAACTTTGTTGTTTTAGGCGAACGCTTTAATAATTATCACTTTTGAAAATTATATTACGTTACTTTGTTGCCTTTGAAATTTTTACTTTGTTGTTTAGGCGAACGCTTTAATAATTATTTTTGAAAATTATATTACGTTACTTTGTTGCCTTTAAAATTAATTATTTTGCTTTTTCTTTAAAACTTTGAAAATTATTACTTAGGCGAACGCTTTAATAGTCGTTACTTTGTTGCCTTTAAAATATACCTTTGCTTTTTCTCTAAAGCTTGAAAATTATTATTTTTAAAAATATACCTTTGCTTTTTCTCTAAAGCTTGAAAATTATTATAAAAATATGCACTTACATTGTGCGTTAAAATTGACGAACGGCGTGCGATCAAGCTACGTCCTGTTGTCTTCAAAAAGGATGCGTCGATCCTATTGATGTCGGCTGGCCTGCACAGAGGTCCTGAAGTCCGACTTGGATAGTCCAGCTTTGCGCTAGAGCGTTATCCAAAAGTTGTCCTGGGGTCGTCGTTGTTGACGTTGCCAATACCAGAGACTGATCCCAATGATCAAGAGTGGTCCCAATGACCAGATGGTTCCAATAACCACGGAGGAGCAGGAGCTGGGTCGACGGGCGCTTCTCACGATCGGGCGATGTTTGTCCCTGTTGGAGATGTCCGAAGATCCGCTGGGTGGTAGGTGTCGATTTGCGGCAAAGAGCTGAACCTCAAGGAAAGTTGCTGGTCGACTCGATGTTTGTAGTTTTCCAGGTTTTCCTCCACAAATCCGAACGACTGCGCCAGTTTTATTAAAAGGCCGCCGAAACGACTTTTTAAAAAACGTTTATTTTTATTTTACAATGAAATATAACATTGGAAGCACACAGCTAGCCGCCGGACAATTTCTTACATCTAGCTATGATACGAACACAATGGAACTTATCGACTGACTGGAGCTTAACTTAGAGGTGCAAGCTACTAGTATATATACTATGCCTAATCAGCTAAGATAAGCGTTATCTCTAAACGGAGCGTGAGACAGGAAGCCACGTGCGTTCAAGGTTGCAGACTTGCAGTTCGCACAAAAGAAACTATTATTGTTCAAGGTTGCAAGCTTGCAGTTTTACACAGGGGGCCTATTGTCTATTCATAATATAACTAGAATACATTACCAAACCTATAAAGCTAATAAATAATCTAACGCAAGAACTACTGATTGAGATTGCAGCTATCTATGTTCCTAAATTAAATTCTGTTGTAATAGAAATATATCGCATTCCAACAAGGTTAATTGAGAAGACAAATACATTTTTCGATAAAATGCAAGACGTTCTTGAAATAACTCTATCGACTTATCCATATGCAAACATTATTGTTGCCGGAGATTTTAATTTTAATTTTTTGGAGGACCTGAGCTTTACGGATAAACTCAAAAGTCTTTTTGCGTCCTACGGTCTTCGACCTACTATCAACGAAGCAACTAGGAAATCTGCAGGTCTGGATAATATTTTTATAAATAAACACAATTATTATGAAGCCAAAGTTCTTAAATCAGAAATATCGGACCATGACGTAGCATTTTTACAGTACGATGTGAAAAATTGTAAATCGGCATTTGAGAACAGCAGTAAACAGTATCGAAAATTTTCAGAAGAAAATCTAAACTACTTTAAATATTTACTACATAAGAAAGACTGGAATGATGCCTTAAATAAAAAATCCAGTCGAAACATGTTTACTATATTTCACGATACTTTTACATACTATTTTGAACTCGCTTTTCCGTGGACAACTACTGCAACCAAAAGAAAAACACGGACGCTTTTAGACGACCCTCTCCCGTACTACAAGAGGCCAAAAACAAATTATTATTTCTTCATAAATTGTCCAAGGAGTACCAACATAACGCTATTAAGGACCTATACAAACAACAAAGACATAAATACCGCAAGTTACTATCTGAACTAAAACAACAGGAAACTGAACAATTTATTTATCGAGCGCCAAATAAAATTCGAGCCACATGGTCAATTGTTAATAATGAATTGGGCAGAGGAAACAGAAAATCCAACCTTGATCATGTGTCCGCTAGCGAAATGAACAATTTTTTCATAAGAACTATAACAAATCTTCTAAATAATCTGCAACATTCTAATATATCAGCAGAAGAAATGTTACACCAACATCGCAACAGTAATCCTAATAGCGTATTTCTTTATAGTACGGACGCAAACGAAATTACATCCATTATTAAGGAATTTAAAAATAAGCGAACTTGCGACTTATATAATGTGTCAGTACACATCCTAAAATTTGTGGCTTCTGAAATAGCTTATCCACTGGCCCAAATTATAAATTGCTGTATAGAAGATGGGTATTTCCTAGAGGAACTTAAAAAAGCTAAAATCTTGCCTGTGTTTAAAAAAGGCGATAATACTGATCCTTCGAACTACCGATAGCAATCCTCCCGACTTTCTCCAAAGTGTTCGAAAAGATCCTCTTTAACAGATTAACTTCATTTATAGATAAGAACAGCATTATTTCAACCCAGCAATTTGGTTTCAGGAAAAACCGTTCTACGACAGATGCTATACTGTCACTCATAGAAAACGTGAACCACGCTTTTGAAAGTAAAATCTGCTTGAATAGCATCTTTCTTGATTTATCTCGTGCTTTCGACATTATATGTCACGAAATACTAATTAACAAGTGCGAGTATTATGGCATTAGAGGTAAAGCTTTTACCGTATTGCGTTCCTATCTAGAAAATCGAACGCAAGTAGTATGCCTTAACAATGAACTGAGCATGGAATCTACCGTTACCCATAGAATACCCCAAGGTTCTATCCTTGGGCCACTCTTATTTTTGTTATACGTAAATGACTTGCCAGATGCCGCCGGTACTGCCTCCGTAATAATGTTTGCAGATGACACCACCCTCTCAGTTACTGGAAGTGATAGTAGTGAAGTGGTTCAATCTCAAGATGAAGTGATGAACAAATCAAAGATGTGGTTTAGTGCAAATAAACTAATTTTAAACGAAACGAAAACTGAACATATGAAATTCTCACTTAATATGACTGATCCTGAATGCTCTCATGTTAAATTTTTAGGCGTTAAAATAGACAACAAACTATCTTGGAAAGGTCATCTTAATTATTTAAGCGCAAAACTTTCAAATAGTATCTTTGCTATACGTAGAATTAACATTGTAGCATCTAAGGAAGTAGCTGTACAAGTATATTACCCTATGTTTCATTCGGCACTGTCGTACGGACTTCTTGCCTGGAGTACTTCGAGTAAAACCTATCTAAATGAAATATTCGTGTTGCAAAAAATGGCTGTTCGTAGTATTATGGGTAAGAAAAGGACTGAACATGCTAAACCTCTATTTATTACGCTGGGTATTCTTTCTTTGTTTTCTTTAATTGCATTTCAAAACCTATGTTATGTGAAGGAAAATTTAAAAAAATTCCGTACCCACACTGAAAACCATGATTACGAAACTAGATATAGATCTGACTTAATATTACCTCAACATAGATTAAAACAGTCGAGCAAAATGGTGTTAGGAATTCAAATGTATAATGCTTTGCCTCATTCCGTACTCATATTAAACATAAACCAGGTTAAAAAACATATTAAAAATGTATTAAAGTGCAATTGTTTATATTCACTAGACGAATTTTTTACAATAAGTTGGCGTTAATAGTTTTATTGTACAATTTAAATGTGTTTTTATTTATATTATTGTATTTGTATGACGATTCCACAAATTTATATATTTAATGGATAATAAATTATTATTATTATTATTATTATAAAGAGTTTAATTTACATTTTTAAAGGAAATTATCTAGAAGTATATCTGCGCTAAACGAGAATTTTATCGAAAATATCGAGTGTTTTAAAAAGAATTACATCTAGTAGGTTTTGAATTTTGTTTGCATGTCAATTTTCATGTGCCCTAGATTGTTATTGGTATTACATTATGGGAAATTCAAAGCATACTAGATGTAATTTTTTTTAAAACACCCGGTACTTTTAGACGATTTTAGAAACCGAGAATATAACAATATTACAAATATTGTTTTATAATTTTCCATTCATTTATTTATAAGGTTTTTAATAAATATTTATATTTTTCCGGAAAATGTTTCTTCTTCTTCTCTAATCCTTAATGCCCTTTCGGGCGTCGGATAATGGTCTCTAGTCCTGTATCCAGCTTTTTCATCTATTCCATTTCATCCATTGTCACTCCCTTTCTTCTGCGTCTGCCTCTTTGTTTTTTGGTTGGTTTTCCAGCTTCCGTTATTCCTCTTGCAATTCTGTTAGGTTCCATTCTTGTTATGTGCGCGTACCAGTTTAGTTGTTTCTTTTTTATTTTTTCCATTATTGGTTCCTGTTTGGTTATTTCTCTTGTCTTCATTTTTTATTCTGTCCCATTTAGTTTTCCCTGCCATTTTCCTAAGGTGTTTCATTTTCAAAAATCTATTTAATTTATTTAAAATTTTCTTCAACAAGAAATGCCAAACGCATTGAATTATAATTTAAGGGATGTCGGCGGGTACCCGGGTAATAGTGAACCCGGGTATATTTTCAGGACCCGGGTGCCCGACTAGTAAATTATGTAATTTATAGAAAGTCGGCCCTTTTCGGAGAAGATGATAAAAACTTAAAAACAATAGGAACAAGCTCTAGAAAAACATAACCATGGAGTAATAACCAGAATCGCCCCATCCCATACCACATGTTTCTTGTTTCATATAATAAATTCGCTTCACGGAAATATTCAACCCGTCAATGGTACCAGTACGCGTCAGTATGGGATGAGTAACATAAACATCCTCTGTGTAATTTTGATGCTGCTACGAATTTCGAATAAAAAGTCACGTACTTGAATTTGATAGCACTTGGATGTGTGATAATATTTACAAATAACAGACGACTTGCAGTTTGAATTAGGGAGTAGGTACTATTTCAATTTAGTTCAATTTACAACTAGCGGCGTAAAGAAATGGTAGCTAGTACCTCAGATGTTCCGATGTACGCTAACATTTTTCATTTTTGTTATATATTTTGGATACCCGAGGGTACCCGGGTTTAATTTTTGACCGGGTAGGACATCCCTAATAATTTTGCAAACATTTTCGGAAGATTGCAAAAATTAATAAGTAGCTCAGCAAGCCATGTTGCTTTCTGGAATCTTTAATTCATTTTAGAGATTTTTCAACAAAACATGTGATATTATATTCTGGACAGTGATACCAGTCGTCAAGGTATGAGTTTAATTTGAATTTTTGAATGTTTGCAGTAAATTATAGAAAAACAGGGAACATGAACGAATTAGACATTGTATGACAAATTTTCAAACATGGACAAAAAATTCAAAATAACGCCAAACAGAACAATAAACTATAAATTGTTGTTTTTTTTTAATTTTGAAAAGTTCTTTTTTAGAGCTTAGTCACTTTTTCTCAAATGGCCAGTTTGCTGACAGGCCGCTTTTATAAGGACATTTTATTCACAATCTTGCTGCTCCAATGGACAGAAGAACTGATCTGCACGTTAGCAAAATAATCTAGACACGTTAAAGCTTCCTTAATATTACCTACATATTTTATTTTGGAAAACAATGCGTGTTGCCTTTTCTTTAGGTAATCTTTATGGTATGTTAATGGTAATATGGCCTATAAAATGCATGTTGTAATATCTTTATTTAAAAAATATAACAACCTCCGCAGTTACTACCCCACTTTTTTATGACCCCAAGACCTTCACCAGTAATTTATGTTATGTACCTTCACTGCCTACAAGGAGGCACATTGAATCAATAAATTATTTGTATTTTGAACTCAAAATGCAAGATATTTTTTACTTCTTTTTACAATACTCAAAGGAAGTATTGGATTCACCCCAAAAATTCGAAAATGAGTTTTCAACAGATGTTCAAGTTTTAGAGCCCCTGGACCCAAAAAACATGTTTTTGTTCATTGGTCTGTCTGTCAGTCTGTGTGTGAACAGAATATCTCAAAAACGGAAAGAGGTATGGCACTGAAACTTCATATATAAGTTTTGTGTACTATCTACATGCGACAGCAAGCTTTTAAAGAAAATTGCATAACCAGAAGTATGGTGTTTTCTCTTGTGATTTTTCAGTTTTCGATTTTTTGAAAAACGGCTCTAACGATTTTTTCCAAACTTTACATTTTTAATGTGTATTGCTGTGAGATAGGTGAATTTCCAGAATGCCTCTAAAATGGGTTTATTTTGTTTTTTTTATTAACTCCTATTTTAAATAGAACACCCGGTACATTTTTGAATTCAGCTTAACATTTTAGAGAAAATGTGTCTCTTGAACCAACGCTTTATTTTGTACGGTTTCTGTAGAATTTGCAATTTTTGAAAATTTTTGAAAAATGTCTAAAAATTAAAAATCTAATTTTTGGCTAATTATAAGATCACTGTAAAAGGAAGTTGTGTGCGTGTATCACACTAGATTTATTTTAAAAATTTTGATCAGGGAAAAACCACAGAAAAGACGTGAAATTTACGGATCATTAGGTGAAATTTCTCAGGAACAATTTAGTTCTCAAAAGACTCGAGTGTTTAAACAATTTAATATTTTTCGTTGGGAAAATGTAATAAAATATTATTTATTTATTTATAGGAATGGATTAATAGGAATAACTTGTATGACTTTCCCGTACTAGTAACCTGCAAGAAAATAATAGTAATGATTCTTTCCAAGAACAATTCAGAATAAATCCAGCATATTTGTAGATAAAAATCTATGCAGAATTTATCCTCTGCCCAATTATTTCTTCCTCGGAAAAAAGCGAATGATGAGACTTCAAAACTAAGTAATCAGAAAATTAGTAGCTCTTCTACTATTGTAAGTGAATCAGACATAACTGTAGATGATGATAGGGACCGTGACTTTGAATCAGAGTTTATCATGTCAATCAAATGAATAACAAATTACTTTGCCAGTTGAAGACAATAGTATTAAACCCTCGCTAAAAATACAGCTGGTAAGATATCAAAACATATATGAAATTGGAATAATTCTTAGTAGTGTGTATAAATTTGTGTATTGTTTCACATATTCAAACTGATGAAATAACTTGCTAGGATGCGTACAGAAGTTTGAGCCTTAATGTAGTTATTTTTTATTCTATTCAGTCTGTCAATTACTTCATTTTGAAGTATTGTGTCTTTAATTTTCTAACTTCTTTAAATGATTTTTTCTTATAGTTCATTATTAGATATCATTATTATTATCAAATGCAGGAAAAGGCAATTTAAAATTAGCTTAATTCAGGGTCTTTTTTAGATAATACGAGGAAATGATGCATCATTATTAAAATTCAGCTTAATAGAAGAAACTATGTGTTTTATTTTAATTTAATTAGCGAATGACCGATAAACCCCCACGAAAATTAACGATTTAAATTGAAAATAATTTAAAAGCCCTAAATACGAAAAGAAAACGCAACAAAAATTATCATTTGGCATTTTATTAAAAAAAATAACGTTGCATCGAAAAAACTAGCATAAAATGTACTTGTTTTGAAAAAGAAGCAGAATAAAAGTGATGTCAAACGCTTGTTTTTTGCAAAACTTATTTTGAACTGCTTAAATTAAAAACACGTAAACATAATGCCATATAGCTATAATGAATGTATAATCGAAGTCGCAACCATATCGATTTTTGACTGTAGCTCAAAAACAAAAGGAAATTTCCAAATGTAACAAAAATGGGACATACCTTTTTACTCCCTGTACGCGTAATTATCAGGAAGTTATACAAAAACGAAACACCCGATCTTAATGCTTAGTATGCTATTGAACAGCAAGTCTGCTCGAGAATCAGTGCTTAAAAATAAATAACAAGTTATGTCTCCCGACTTCTACTTGTGATCTAAAATATGAAATAAAATAAGCTAGCGACGCCTGCAGGTCAAAAGCGATGTTGCCGCGATTTTGGAGGTCATAATATGCTTTACGTATACCGGAGGCAACTTAGCACAGGGATTGCCTAGCTTAGAAGCGATCCCAGCGCCACCGGTCTATACTCAAACTAAAAGACCGTTTTGCAGGTACTTGGGGTCAGAATCCCCTTCGGGCAAATTTTCGGGAATGGACTCTGAGCAACATCTAGTGGTGGAATTTGTGAAAAGTATGGCGAAACGTTGTCACCTCCGAAAACGGAAGTGACAACGCAATTTCAGAGGTGACTTCGTTAGGCACGTATCTATTTTGGAGGTTACAATGACCGGGTGTATGTATATATATATATATATATATATATATACTTGCAGTATTTGAATGTAATGAATAAAATGCAGAAGAGTATGTAAAGGATATCGTTTTTACAGTTGAGCTGTTTAAAATACTGATAAGAATTAAAACTAAACAAAATAATTTGTTGCACTTATACGATATAAAAAGATTTTATTGCTAGAGTTATTTTAATTAATTTTTATAAATTAAATCCAATAAATGACTGCCTTTCGTTTGATGCATATTTTCACAAAATTTAATAATGTATGTAATGCATACTGCCACATTTCAGCAGGAATATCTACAACAATTTGTTGAATATTGTCTATTAATTCATTCAAATCATAGGTACCTACACTGGTGAGCATAAAAGCTGGCTGTTGCTGTAATTACTACACGTTTAAGGGATAGTGTTAGCATATGAGCAGTTGCAAATGAAGTAGGCGTTAGCAAAAATACTGTATCGCTAGCAACACAGAAGATTGAAGAGAACGAAATAACCAGTAGAAGAACCGGATTCAGATTTTCGACCGAAGATGAAGACGCTAATGTGATTAATTTTCCCCATGAAAACCGTTTTAGCACTGCGGCAGACGCCAAAAAAAGCTACCAATTTTCCAGCGTCGGTTTGGACAGTGCATCACCGCATCAAGAGGTCAGAGCTGAAGAATTAAGTAACAGTGTGACAGCCATTTTTAACAGAATAAAATAAAGCCAGAAGGCTGGAGATTGCCAGACGGTACTGATAACTGGACACTCTTTGGGAGTGGGTTATGTTTTCTGATGAAAAAAGGTTCCAGCTTTTTTCCCATGGATGTGTCCGTGTATACCGAGACCGACCCAGAGGAACGCAATATGATGAACAGTACGTCCACAAACTCCAGAAAAGTGGCTGTTTGTCAGTAAATGAGTACTAGAGGTTGATACGAGCGTCAGCCGAAATTTAAAAATTAAGCCGTCAAACTCGTATCGATGGTAAATAATAAGCCATAAAAATCCCAAATTCTACAGAAACAATCCCAGATGACAATTCTAGAGCCTTGGCAGTATATCATTATCTAGCCTAACAACGCCGTGCGCGGGCGGAAGCAATAAATCTCGGAACACAGTAACGAGCCCGCTCAAAACTCAAGCAGTTAACCGTCACTCCGAACCAACGAATTGTACTTGTAAAAACGTCAGAGCTAAGTACTCGAAAAACGCATTGGACTGGGAAACAAATAATTAAGCTACATACTGAAAGCGGCGAAAGTTTCCCAAAACACTTAAGACAGCAGAGCGCGCATTCAAATTCACAGCCACCATGGCCATAATTCACGGAGCTCGAAAAGGCAAGTATGAGTAAAAGATCCTCGGCTGCCCTACAAAATGCAAAAAATTAACTGGCCGGCCTAATAAAGGCCGAAACCAACCGTCACAGTTTACGGGCAAAAAGAACCTTTAAGTGCGCTGGGGCAAACTATTATATATGCAGAAATGGCAACATTTATTTTAATTATTGGTGCCGCGTAAATTGAACTCAAGTGTTGCGCATCAAAAATTGCGCAAAATTACAAGGAAGACGTGGGACTGCGGCCCTACCCAGAATCTGGCGAATTAGCGACACGCGGAGGGAAATACGTCCGGAAATTACAGTAAATCGCAGCGCAGTAATTAAGCGGCAAGTTATATTTATCCCAATCACGTCGTGTTTGGATTTAAAATTCAAGTGGATTTTCGAGCAATATAATGCCGTTAAAATCAACCCGCTAATTAGACGCGCCAGGAAATTACCATTACGCCTTGCACAATCGAATAATTCATCCCAATCACGTCGTGTTTGGATTCAAAAATTAAATGAACTCAATCGCAGCGCAGTAATTAAGCAGCGAGTTATATTTATCCCAATCACGTCGTGTTTGGATTTAAAATTCAAGTGGATTTTCGAGCAATATAATGCCGCTAAAATCAACCCGCTAATTAGACGCGCCAGGAAATTACCATTACGCCTTGCACAATCGCCTAAATGAATGCCTCCAAAAATCTGTCTCCACGCCACGGGCCAATAAGCATCGAGGGAGGCAGCTACCCCGGGGTCCAGGCCCTTTAAATAGAGAAACCCTGGCTTTAGGAGGTCACTCTGCCTCGGCGGGTCGAACAAGCAGCCACTCCAGGATCATCAGCCCTCATCTCCAGGAGTCTAACCAACTTCGAAGGAAGTTACCTAGTCTGGACTCTGCCGTTCCCCGAGCTGTTGCTTCGCTGGACTTGGAGCCTATCGCCCTTGCTGGACTTAGAGCATATCACCTTAGTTGGACTTAGCACAGCCGCCTTCCTGGACTCTGCCGCCGGCCGTCTTCGTGGAACTTGGACGTCGAGCCACGTCAACCGCCGCCCCCGAGAGGACGACAAGCGCCCGCTCCTGCAGCCCCAGCCGCTTCTAGGACGCTGCGCCCTTCAGCCGCCGCCTCCGAATGATCCCACCAGCCGGACGCTGAGCCACTTCCGTTGCCGCCCACAAGAGGACGAGCATCGACCGTACCTGCCGCCTACGCGTTCCCAGGACGTCGAGCCACGTCAGCCGCCGCCCCGGGGAGGACGATCATCGCCCGCACGTACTGCCTACGCGTTCCTTGGACGTCGAGCCACTTCCGCCGCCGCCCCCGAGAGGACGATCAATGCCCGCGCCAGCCGCCTACGCGTTCCCAGGGCGCCGAGCCACTTCATCCTCCGCTCCCGAGAGGAAGACAAGCGCCAGCTCCTGCAGCCCCCGCCGCTCTTAGAACGCTGCGCCCTTCAGCCGCCGCTTACGAAGGAACCCCACAGCACCGGACTACGGACGCCAATCCGTCATCTTCTTTCTCTTGGTTATATGTATATGTAGTCTAGTTCTAAGTTAAGATGTACCAAAATAACTATAATAAATTTTTCTCCGATTAATCAACTGTTTAGCAGAGGGTAACGCCTCCTCCCTCCTTCTACTGCCGCCATTTTTACCACCGCCACCGTTGAGCTAGTTGGACGTGTGTTAAGGTCCAGGAGTCTGTGCTGCAGTTGAGGAGCGACTAACAGCTCCGGTATACTACCAGATCTTGGAGGTGGTCATGGTACCCTCTGTAGTACCGATGTTTGGAAACGACTACACGTTTCAACAAGTAATTTTATTAATATATTGAGTTACTGTGTATTTTATTTTTCGTATAGGACAACTACCCTGCCTACACTGCTCGATTGGTTACCCAGTATTTAGAAGAAAACAACATTGAAGTTTTGCCATGGCCTTTATGAAGTCCGGATTTGTTAGTGTTTCTTTCAAAAGAGCCTGATTTAAGCAGTATCAAGCCATAAAATTTGTAAGTAGGGTGCCTGATTTAAGTGTCCCAGTACAAAGCAATCTGGCACTCTTAAATTTCTAGAACTTACTAGAAAGATAATCCACGTCTCCATTTTGCGATACCAGTAGATTTGAGAGCACTTTTCTTAGGGCTGTCATGCTTCTGTTTACTATATGCACTCGTACTCCATCTTGTTGGAACCACATACTTTTAGGAAGCTATAGCTGATTCATTGCGTCTATTAAAAATGTTAAGTCTCAGCTACAAAACCTACAGAACCACTTCTTAACAACAGCTTTAGTATTCACATGTGGTTCAATTTGCCGCGAGTAGGCTCTCCACAAGTGCGGTTGTATCTTTGGTGTCCCGAATTTAAGCCGGTTTGTGAGGTGATAATCGCTGCAAAACACTCAGAATAGTTTCCAACAGTCCTTAATCACTCTTACCACAAATTATAACACCAGAAAATCTGTAAGTAGTGTAATTTAAAACAACGTGAATCAAAAGGTGCGGCCTCAATGCTGTCGCACTAAGGTTATCGATAAGCGGGCGCATGCAATGACCCATAATACAGGGAACACTGCGCTGTTATCTCCGATGCCACATTCAACTCAACAGCACCAGCAACCTGATTTTTTGCCTTCGTCCAACGAGGAAGTAAACTTAAAAAATAAAGAAGAGGAAATAAAGCGGCATGAAATCGTACAAGAAGCTATAAAACTTGCTCAACAGATGACTGAAGAAGCTATTTCAAAATTTAAAATGGAGAACAAATGGAAGTTAGTTGCAAGCAAAAACAAAATAAAAGGAACTCGCCAGAAAATCCAACAAGGAATACGCGACAGAAGTTAATAACAGAGTATAAAGGAACCCTAAACCCAGTCAACAAATTTCAACTTCTTGAGGACTCGGCGGTAGATATAAATGAGATTGACATAGCTAAACAAAACAAAAATTCTAATACTACTACTGCTAAAATTAGACCTCTTCTTTTGTTTCTCGCAAATATAGATAACATGGATGGTTTGACAACAATGGTAAATTCTAAGGAAAACATTAAAAACAGGTACAGCTTAAAAATTATTAACAAAAGTAACGAAATAAAACTCCTAACCGAAGATGAAAATGTTTATCGTGCTGCTGTTAAAGAACTAGCTGCAAAAGATGTCAAATAATTCACATACCAACTTAAATTAGAGCGAAGTTTTCGCATAGTAATTAAAGGACTACACCATTCCACCAATTTGGAAGAACTAAAAACTGAAATTTCCAGCAAGGGCCACAATATTAGGAACATTTACAATGCGAAAAGCAGTCGTGATAAGAAACCCATGCCAATGTTTTTCTTGGACTTAGCACCTAAGGACAATAATAAATCGATCTATGAAATTAAATTCCTGCAATACTGTAAAATTACTGTCGAACTGGTAGGCCAAAGTAAACAAATACCACAATGCAGAAACTGTATGAGACTTGGTCATACGAAGAACTTTTGTATGCGCCAAACAAGATACGTGAAATGTAGTGGGTTCCACAGTAATAAAACATGTAAAGTTAAAGAACGCGAAGACCTAAAGTGCGCCCTCTGTGGCCAGAACCATCTAGAAAACTACCGTGGGTATATAAGGAGCTACAGCAGAGAAAGTTTCCAACCCTAAGACTCAAGGATCCCGAACTACAGGCCCAAAATAAGGTCCCAGTTTCTTCAAACAAAATATCCGAAGGAACATCATTTGCCTCAGCACTAAAAGGAGGAACTACTAATAATCTATAAATTGCAGCTACAAAATCTAACCAACCAGACGATAGGATCTCCAGATTGGAGAAACTAGTTGAGTAAATGGCTCACCGCATGGATACAATGATGACCATTGTGTCTAAACTGCTCGATAAGATCAATTAATGGACCCACATCTCAAAATTGCCGTTTGGAATGCTAACGGATTGGTAAACCACGGGCCAGAAGTAACCGTCTTCCTTAAAGAGCACAATATAGACATAATGCTAATATCGGAAACCCATTACACTAGCCGCAGTTACTTAAAAATACATAACTACAAGATCACTAAACACCCCGGTGGCACAGCGCATGGTGGTAGCGCCGTTATCATAAAACATTCAATAAAGCACTACGAAACCTGCAAGTTCCAAACAGAACACATACAAGCAACAAGTATTGTAATTAATGACGTGCAAGGACCAATCACTGTTACTGCCGTCTACTGCGCTCCACGACATGTAATTAAGGAAGACAAATTCACGGAGTTTTACGCCACCCTAGGTAACAGATTTTTAGCAGGTGGTGATTACAATGCTAAACACTCCAGATGGGGATCAAGACTGGTAACTTCTAAAGGCCGTGAACTTTCTAAATGCTTGGATAAAAACAATTTAATTACCCTATCCACAGGTAAGCCTAGCTACTGGCCGAGTGACCCAAATAAAATTCCAGACGTTATAGATTTTTGCGTTTTAAAAGGCATCTCCAGAGGTCAACTTCTAGCTGAGCAGAATCTTGACTTGTCATCTGATCATTCCTCTATAATAGTGACAATGAGTTTCAGAATAATAAACAAAGAAAGGTTAGTATCTCTTACCAACAGCAAAACCGACTGGGAACTATTTAAGCTGTTGATTGAAGAAAGGATTGGCAGCAACATCTCGCTGAAAACTGCAGAAGAGATATATGAGGCTGTGGAGAATCTAACAAGAACAATACAGAAAGCGGCTTGGGACTCCACACCTAAACTAAATAACAGTTTCAAGCAGCAGAACTGTTCCAAGACAGTCAAGGAAGCGATTCTTGAAAATAGGAGACTGAAAAAGATCTGGATGTCCACCAGAGCTCCCCAAGACAAAGAATCCTCCAACAGGGCAATAAGACATGTTAGAGAACTGCTAAACAATGAGAGAAATCAAGCAATCCAAAAATATCTGGAAAATTTAACAGCAACAGAGGCTACGGAGTACTCGCTATGGAAAGCTACAGCAAAGTTAAATAAAACCCAAGATAACATCTCGCCAATCAGGAGAAGCGACAAAACATGGGCAAGAACTGACCAAGAAAAAGCTAATGGATTTTCTGAACATCTTGCAAATGTGTTCCAGCCCTTTCCTTCTGAGATCCCACCAGAGGAGGAACAAACTACTCTTAGGTTTCTGGTAACGCCGAACCAAATGTCACCTCCAATTAAAGTTATAAAACTGAGTGAAGTAAAATCTATGATAAAGAACCTAAAGCCGAAGAAATCACCTGGCTACGATCTTATAACCGGCGCTCTCATCAAGCAACTACCAGATCAAGGTCTTATTATGATTACCCATATATACAATGCTGCTCTAAGAACTGAGCATTTCCTTTCCCATCCCAGTGGAAGGTGGGCCAAATAATTCTTATCCCAAAACCCGGAAAGGCAACCGAAGAAGTGACATCCTACCGGCCAATAACCTTTTTGTCAATACTCTCTAAAATGCTGGAGAAGGTTGTCCTAAAGAGATTAAAACCACAACTGGATGAGATGAATATTATACCAAACCATCAGTTTGGGTTCCGCGAGCAACACGCAACTATTGAGCAGGTCCATAGGGTAGTTGAAATCATCAATAAAACATTCGAAGACAAACAATATTGTTCAGCTGCCTTTCTGGACGTTACGCAGGCCTTCGATAAAGTATGGCATCAAGGCCTCTTGTACAAATTGAAGACCAAGTTACGTGCACCTTACTACCAGATATTGCAATCGTACCTTTCCGACAGATACTTTATGGTGAAGTACCAGGGGGAAATTTCAGAACTGTATCCAATAAAGTCGGGTGTACCCCAGGGCAGCGTGCTGGGTCCTATCCTATATTTACTTTACACCACAGATATTCCAACTATGCCGAATACAATTACCGCTACGTTTGCCGATGACACCGCCATTTTGGCAACGAGCGATGTTCCTGCATACGCCTCAGAGAAACTACAAACAGCCCTAGATAGTGTACAACGATGGTTCAAGAGGTGGGGTATAAAGGTAAATGAAAGCAAATCGCAGCATGTTACCTACACATTACGTAAAGAGATATGTCCCAGTGTCACTTTGAACGGACAAGAACTTCCTCAATCAGACAGCGCAAAATATCTTGGCGTATACCTTGACCGACGTCTAAACTGGAAACAGCATATATTTATGAAGAGAAAACAACTAGGACTTAAATTTTCAAAACTCTATTGGTTAATCGGCAGAAAGTCAAAGTTATCGCTAGCAAGTAAATTAACCTTGTACACAGTGATTCTGAAACCGGTGTGGAGCTACGGAGTTCAGCTGCGGGGTACCGCGAGTTCTTCGAATATTGAAATTCTGCAAAGATTTCAATCTAAAATACTTAGAACAATAACAGATGTACCGTGGTTTGTTTCCAATTATACGCTTCATCACGACTTAAAAGTTCCCTATGTGTTACAAGAAGCCAAGTGCGCGAGTGCTAAATACCTTTCGCGACTTGAACTTCATCAAAATCCTCTAGCTGTCAATCTCTTAGATAACAGCCAAACATCATACCGCCTAAAACGACTTAACCCATTAGACTTAATTAATAGAATATAAGATTGTGCTATTTTAGTTTATTTTAATTTTTAGTTTGTTATAACACTAACATAGGTTAAGTTACTCTAATGTTAGGCCTTTAATGTAAGGCGCTAACCGAATGCTTGCTTAGTAATTTAATTACATGGCACCCACTGTAAAATCAGTCACTTATTGCCTTCGGGCAGATTGTGAACTTGTACAGGAGTTAATAATAAAAAAAAAACATGTGGTCAGCAATTTGGCAGCAATTGGCCAGCGCTCCATGCCAAAAAAAACTTATGACTTAAGGATACAAAATGACGTATCACTTATATTTATTTGAGATTTCTTGTTGTCATAGCAAATGATAAAAAGTCCTTATGTAGAATATAAACATAAACTTTATAAATGACCCCCTTTATATTTGAGACATGAGACTAATAGAGACGACTATTAAGGCTGGCGTTTGGCTTATGTTGAAGTAATAGGGACAGATGGATACATAGGAATCACGTATTATCGATTCACACGCATCGTATGAAGTTAAACATGCCTTCATTTCAAAGACGAATGTTGGCTAATTAGGGTAAGCAATTTTTTAAATGGTAACAGATTCGCTTGCGCTGTAAAATTGTATTTAAAATATAGACGCTTTTGTAGGCATTTTTCATTTGTATTTTTGTCATCCAACAGTAAAATTTACTTGTGAAAAATAGAAAACAGAAACTGTAAAAGAGCATACAGGAAGATATACGATTTTTGATCTTTCATTTAAGACCTCATTGAACTATTTTTGACGTTTAGTTTTTGATAATACGTGATTCCTAAAAAATTTGAAGCGGTTGTCATTTAGGGCGAATATTTCATTGGAATCGTCGGAAATTCGTGCCGGTTTTGTAAACACCTGATAAAATTTCCACAAAAATAGCGCACATATAGTTCAGCAAGGTTGTGACATTGCCGAATACCGGGAAATTTCTACTTGCAGTATAGTGGCTAATTCGAAATTTACAGTACGGTAAATGACAAATCCAAATGATAGTGGATGGTTATTATTAGAGTGTAGATTTCTAACTATTTTACTATACGTAGTAATTAATAGCTGAACAGAAACGCTTAGAATGAAATACGAATTATAGATACAAAATATGGAAAGCTACTCATAACTCCCAAGGGATTTTTGAAATTATATCTCCCTCAAACTCGTAGTAACTATGCAACTATAGGCAACGTCTTAGCAACCATACAATGAGGCAATCCTTGATGATACTTACATATTCTAATTTTAAATGTCATTATGACATTTTGAAATTTCATACTATTTTTACTAATATAAATTAGTAATTTGGAGATGAAATCAGCTATGTTGGTATTGTATTAGCTTAGCTACTTGAAATTTCTACATGAAAAATAAGTTTCATTCAGAACTCTGTATTGTCAAAAACACATTAAAATTTTATTTAAAAGTTAATTATAACGTTTCGCTGGTTATACCAGCTTCATCAGATAAAATAAATTTAAAATACAAGCCTTTTGCAGTAGTTAATCTGAAAGTTTAAACAAGCAAGTAATTAGAGAATAAGTGAAAGAATAAAACCTTACATTTAATACATACCAAGAAAAAACATATCGTATCTTAATGATTAGGATTCATTACATCTTGTTTAAGATTGAAATATAATTTTTCTTTTTCCTTCAAAACTTTAACTTTTGTATTGAAAAACAGGATAGGGTTATGATTATTTTCTTTTTTTTTTCGTGTTTTCTTAAAAATTATTTTGCTAAAAAACAGATATTAAAAGTTAATAGAGAACAGTTTTTGTTAAAAGAATAGTAATTACCTTTGTAGTTTTTGTCGTTTTCTTTTAACGTGTATTCTTTTTTATTCTATATATTTCTTGATTAGTCATTAGTAGCAATTTTTTTTTAGAATAAAAATAATCTTCATATTAAACATCCATAATTAATGTTGTATTTTCAATATTCAATTTTTGTTTTTCCTTTAACAGTTTAGGTTTATGTTTGTTTCGTATTTTGTTTATTGAAATTTGGCTGGAAATTAATTAATGTTAATATTATTAAGAAAGTGTTAGTTTATTGATTAAATCCTTACCTTTAATTTTTAGGAGTATTTGGATTAAGGTAAAATGACTAATGACTAATCAAGAAATATAAAGAAGAATAAAAAAGAATACACTTTAAAAGAAAACGACAAAAACTACAAAGGTGATTACTATTCTTTTAACAAAAACTGTTCTCTATTGACTATTAATATCTGTCTTTTAGCAAAATAATTTTTAAGAAAACATACGAAAAAAAACAAAATAGTCACAACCCTATTCTGTTTTTCAATACTTATTGGCAAAAGTTGGAGTTTTGAAGAAAAAAGAAAAATTATATTTCAGTTTTAAACAAGAAGATGTAATGAATCCTAATGATTAAGATACGATACGTTTTTTCTTGGTATGTATTAAATGTGAGGTTTTATTCTTTCACTTATTCTCTAATTGCTTGCTTGTTTAAACTTTCAGGATAACTACTGCAAAAGGCTTGTATTTTAAATTTATTTTATCTGATGAAGCTGGTATAACCAGCGAAACGTTATAATAACCTGTTAAATAAAATTTTAATGTGTTTTTGACAATACAGGGTTCTGATTGAAACTTATTTTTCATGTACAAATTTCAAGTAGCCAAGCTAATACAATGCCAAAGTAGCAGACTTCATCTCCAAATTACTAATGTATATACAAAAACAGCTGTAACCCCAAAAATTAATTTTTACTAATATTGCTAGTAAATAAAATATTGTATGCACCATGGGAGATATTCATGTTCTTTACCTTCGGTTGACTTACAGACCTCAGACTAGAAGCCCTCGGTCTGTAACACATGTCAACCGAAGGGAAAAACATATTCATATCTCCGTTAATGCATAAGTATCTCTTATTTTTAGGTTGAAAAAGAATGTTTTTCGGCAACCGTTTTTGAAGTGATTACTACCAAAACTGTCGTTTCTCTTACTGGCACAAAAAGTGTATTTTGCAATGCAACACTTTTAGTTCCTAGAATTAATAGTATATTGTTTTATTAGAATTAAAAGTGGCACTTTGTTTGACGAGCAATTATGTTTGCATTTGCAAGACAAAGCGCACCGTAGCCGAGTAAATGCAAAAATTGCAAGTCAAACAGGGTCATTTTTAATCCAAATAATACATTTTTTCTGCAACCTAGAAAAGTACAAAAATTCAAAATTTTTGATGATTGATTACTTTTGACGTTTCTCATTTAAAAATCATTATGACAACTACATTCACAGACAACAAATGGAAGTTGCTTTTAGTTCCATGGAAGTAAAAGTACTTCCTAGGAACTAAAAGTGTTACATAGCAACATACACTTTTTGTGTCAGTAAGAGAAACGTCAACTTCAATGACAGATTTTGGTATTAAAAGTAATTACTTTTGGTTGCGGAAAATACTATTTTATTTAACAAGCATATAATGTAGGCTATATTACGCGAAGATGAAGTCATCCAAGTGTAATACAGCGATTATATGCAAGTCAAGTGCAATAATTTATCTACAACTACATAGTTTTTGATAATAACTAGGTACCTAATTAATCAATTTGATAATATATTTCAAATTTATCAATCGATATTTACCTTCCAAACCTTTCTGCCATTTAACAGCACACCGGAATCACTTTGCAACACCTTACAAGAAAACAGATACAGTTACCAAATGTTACTGCGATATATTGGTAAATGTTGGTAAACTCAATTTATACTTCCTATAATGCTGCCTAAACAGATATAAAAAACTTTAAATATTGACAAAGAAAAAAGTATTTTTTATTACACTACTTTATTTTCAATACAAGATTAATAGCAGATACACTGTGATTGAGGTCACCGCCCTGGGCCGAAGTGGTTTAGAATTTCGTCTTGATGTCTTGCTTTAGGTCGTACTCGTCGTCCCTATTGAACGACGATAGTAATTAATAATAAGTACAAAAAAATGCTAAAAATTTTAGCATAAGTTATTACTTCTAAAGAAAAAAATGCTCAATGTATTTATGGTAGTTTCTGATGATATTGTTTGTATTCGCAGAGTAGCACAATTCAAAGGCTTCTAAATATTGCAGCATAATTCTAATTTGCAGTAATACTCGTTTCTAGTTGTTCTGATCCAGGTCATAGAAAAAATTGTATATAAGCAGGAGAGAACGCCATTTTTTCTTCTATGTATTTGTAGTCCTCGCGTTTCGCACTTGCGCCTCAAACCCACACTTTGGAAAAACGTATGCCTTTCTCTTCCGTGTTGGAAAGTACTATTCATTCATATTACCATCGATATTTTTCAGTTATTTTGTCACCCCGCCTTCCTCAATTTTTTTCGTCGGGCACAATGTTGGCAACCCTATGCAGAAACACTATTTTTGCCTATGATGAATGTAGATTTCGTGAAGTTATTAGAATTTTGAATTAAACTACAAAAATATAAACAAGAAAGCTTTATAAACTTTTTTATACAAGGTACAGTTACTGAATAAATTGAAATTAAAAATGAAAAAACTTCATTTTTAACCTGACTTGTTCAGCTGCTGTACGTATTAATCTTCCTTACTCTTGGTTGTTTAGTTACAAAATCGTATTTTTTTTAAGAAATAAAATATTTTATAATATTACATTTAATAAAAATTACTATTTGTTTCTAACTTTGATACGGCCCTGTCGCTAGACTCGCATCTCTAAAAAGCATTATTTTATAGATGTTTTATAAGAATTGTCTAAATAGCATAAAAATGTATTAAAACTAGATTTAATCATTTATAAAAAAAAGTACACATGTATTTACCAAACATAAACTGAATTGTTAATAAAACAGTACAAATTTACAAAAAATAAACCGAATTGTTAATAAAAAAGTGCATACATATTTACCAAAGATTTTTTATTAACAGAGTAGTTTATTTTTTGTCAATACATTTCTACTTTTTTATAAACAATTTAATATATTTTTTTAAATACATATGCACTTTTGTATTAACAATTTAGTTTATTTTTGATAAGTACATGTTGACTTTTTATAAACAATTTAATTTCTTTTTTGTAGTTCTTTTTATATTCAATTAACTTAAAAATACAGTACATTTCATTTCTTCTCTACACACCCCCGCATCTTTCTTACCCATTTTCTGAAAAAATTAATTTTATTTCAATTATACTCGGGGTTATTATTGCAATTTTTAAATAATTTTACTGCACGCCAGTAGTCTACTGCCATCAAAAATAAATGGAGGAAATTGAAAAATTGTAGTAGGCTTAGTTTTATTAAAGAAATTATTAAAGAAGTTACTCAGAATCAGAAAAATAGTAGAATTTCAATTGCAATTGAAACAGTTTTATTGGTAATAATTGATTTGTAATATAATGTAAATGAATTAAAATTGATTTGTCTTGTTAATTTGCATTTATCTAGTTTTCGCATTTTTTTTCAAAATGAGCTGCTTCTAAACGGTAGTACCTAGGTATAATCGACCCACAGCGTGGTTTTAAAAATAACATCACTCAAACTCAAACTTCATTTTCACACTAATACAGATTAACCTAATCCTTAATTTGATTAAATTCATCAAGTTGGGCCTATCAGACAAAACTCTTCACCGTATTTTAAAGGATTTAAAATTTCATCCTTACAAAGTTCAAGTCGTGCACCAATTACTAGGTACCACGAGATTTAGAAGTTCGGGTTACGTTTTGTGAACAATTCCTTCAACTACTGAATAATAATAACCAAATTAATTTGGTGCAAGTGCTAATATTTTTAATAAATAAATTATATTGTAACTAAAATTGGCAAGTTTTTACTTTACATTTTTGAAAAAAAAAAAAAAATATTGTAAACTTTGAAACAGTTATTAACAATTTAAATAGGGTCGGTCATTCTGCCGGACCCTGTACTACTTACTCTTCGTATTCTTGCACAGACCCCCATGTAAAGTTATACTCATTTTCTTCGATGATTTCTGCAGTAATATCGGATGTTTCGTGTTTACTTGAAACTGGAGATTTGCTACGGCTACAATCTTCCACAATTTCCTTTAAAATACCCCTACAAAATTGGCCTGTTTCTGTGAAAAAAAACATTAGAAGGTTGCACCATTTCATTATTGAATGAAAACATACGTGTCAGCAAAGGTATTTTCTCAATGATGCTGTTAAAAAGAATTTCCACGTCTTTTCTTTGACGGTTTTCAAAGTTAAGTCGGCACTATTGCTAACTTCGTTATTATTGGAGCTACAAAGTCAGTAAAATAGTAGTATTTTTCTCGCCAATTACGATGGTGAAAACGGAATCAAAATCGAACATCGCGTTCGCGAGTAATGTCATTGCCAGGGCCACTAGAAGCGTTTACAAGCGGGCTCAAGAATGCTTGGAGCAAGAGGGTGATGTTTTTGAGCATCTAATTTGAGTTTTGTTTTTAGAAGTTCATAGAATAATTTGAAATAAACGATATTGTTTCACTTCATGGATATTCTTTTTAATTTCTATTTTATGATAAGGCAAAATTGCCACTAACACAGCCACCTTGACAAATTTGAAAAATTATCAATACCAAAGAACCAAAGGACATAGGACACTTTTTGTTCAGAATTCAATTTCCTATAGATTGTGAATATTGTATACTGAGTGTACCATTTGAAAAAATTGATTTGATTCCGTTTTCACCATCGTAATTGGCGAAAAAAATACTACTACTTTGCTTATTTAACTGACTTTGTAGCTCCAATAATAACGAAGTTAGCAATAGTGCCGACTTAACTTTGAAAACCCTATATCGTATCTGCGTACCCCTCCTTGAAGCAGCTGCTTTATTATTTCTTCTCTTTCGACATGCGAAATTATGTTTAACCATTGTTATATTTGTATAACTAACGTCAAATTCTTCGTATTTATTGATATCGCACATGCACAAAGTTGCCAGGTCAAAGAAATACAATAGACGAGATTGGAGTTACAAATATTACCAGATAACTTTTTATGTCTTGTCATTTTTATAATCTATTTGCACCTGTTGTCTGGGCATGGCGTTACAAAACACAAACACCTGACATCTGTTCAGCAGAGAACACCACCTTAGTTAGTCGTATACTTACCTAAAGTAGAAATGTTTATAACTAGTTTGACTATAAATTTCCAGGTGGTAGCACGCTGCAACACAATAAAGCGAGAGGGAAGATTGGAGCATTTTCTTCGTTCCAATCTCCAACCTTAAGCAACGACTCGATTTATTGTGTCAAAAAAAGCAATCATATCCATTCCATTAAAGAAAAACTGATTCTTCTAATTTTTTAGTCTTCAGTAAAACTCTTTTTTGTCTTTTAGAAGACAGAAGTATTGTAATTATGAAAAAAATTACCTGAGATCTTCACGCTTCAGGATCCCTAAATGATGAAAAACATGTTTTTCCAATTTTACCTGTCTCTTTGGCTGTCCATCTGCCGCTTGAATATACTTTCGGTCAAATATATACAGAGTGAACACTATTAAGGTCCGAATGCGTCTATATAAGTTTATAGGTCCTTGAGCGCGTTCTAGTTTATTTTGCGGTCTATGGCGCATATTTTGAACTTTGCAAATTCCTTTCCTTCGTCTTGATAAATTTTATCATTACGCTAGGTGATAAAACAGCCATACGACATTTAACTCGCTCTTTTCGTTGTGTGCGATGATTCCAAGCAGTTAAGATTTCTTTTTGGATCGCCCAGAGTTCTGCGGGGTGTTGGTATAGTTTTGCTAGGATTTACCCTCGCTTATGTAGTGGTTGTATACTGCTCTGGTGATTTTAAGAGAGAAATTTCTCTCATGTTAATTCTTGTAGGATTTTGGTTGCTAACTGTTGGAATTCATTTGCACGTGATTCAAGTATTGGGGTAAGTCTATTGAGGCTTCTATATTGTGACAGCTTTCCGGTGCTTCTTTAGTACCTTCGTAACATGCCTCGCTGTATTCTATTGCTAGCAGATCCTGCTGGAGTTCTTTCAGAACCCCGAAGGTTTTACTTTTGTGATGAAACTCTTGCCATAATTTACATCTTGATTTACGATCTCCAAGGGTACCTTTCAGGGTTTATTCGAATGCACAAATTAATATAACTAACGATTTTAATCTTCGTAGCCTAATTTAGTCTCCGTTACATTTTCAATCTGTTGTTAGTTGTACTTAACATTTTCCGTATTTATACATTTTAAAATGTAAATGTTAACTTACTCTCAAGTTTAGTCGAGTTTATGTGTTTTGAGGTGCAACTTATTTTTACGTATACTTATAGAATATTCACCTGTACCCTGTGTTGACCTGTATGCTATTTAATCTGTGATTATTATACATTGATATTAGTACATCGTCTTGTCTATGTTACTGCTACCTGGATTTGTGTGCTTTCTTTCAGAGTATTGTGCTACTTTTAGTTTACAAATTCTCTGTAATACCTGGATACACTGGTCGTTATTCAAAGATTTGTTGGCTCAAGTCTTTGCTTTTTAATTAACTTTGGTATGTATAATGAACTGCATGCCGTCTCCACTGAGGTAGTCTGACCGGCAATTGTATCCATTGATTTTGAGAGAATTAGCCGTAAAATCTAAATCAGGTATCAACACCTTGAAAAAATTAAATTCTTCTATTTTTGCTTTAATTCAGAACTATTAGTTAAATAAAAGTAATATTTTACATATAATAATAATAATAATGATGTTTATTATCCTATCATCAAAAAAGAAATACATTGTTAACTAACTACTAATAGTAACAACCAAATATATTAATTATTAATTAAGCGGCAAAAGGCAGAGTTCAGCAACATGTAAGGTTACTGATCTACCACCCTCCCAAGTAGACTACTTGCTAATATTAACTAAGTGCGCAAATACTTAATAGTTGATGCAACGTGAAAGCTTACATAATATACCAAATTCGCTCATCAAACACCTCCCTCCAACAGTTTATTTTTGTACAATGCTATAAATTTAGTTAGTGACTGATCTTTCCATTCTAAGGGTAGAGCAAGATTGAAATGAAAAGACACCAGCGTCATATCTGCTCGGTAGTTCATTTTGTGTCGGACAGGTCCATTATGTAAGTCAGGGCTGTCCAACACGCGGCCCGCGGGCCGCATGCGGCCTGCCATGGTATTTTTTTCGGCCCGCGGATCGATAGATACTATAATTTTAGAAAACATGAATCTGGAATATAAATTATAAATCATTGAAAATAATATAACATAGGTATACAGAACAAAGGTACAACAACATTGTATTAGGAAACAATATCGTCCACCTCCGGTGGAAGGTTTATCTTGTACTTTGTCTCAGTCTGGCAGTTGCCACCAACGCGAATAGTCCTGTAGCGATTAGACACCTGTTTTTGATTGTTTTTTAGTAGTGTTTAGTTCTTCTAGTTGTTAACCGTTGTTAATTAATGATTACTTTGACAGTTATTACTTATCAACAAATGTCATTTTATCTAGCTTACTTGTCTCTATACATAAATTTACATTAATTGATGCAATTTTTTTTCTTTTGTGGATATCTCAAGAACGGAAAGGAATTAACCTAGTTTATATATGAATTTTTTAGTTTAGCATCACTTCTAGAACACATGGTGTAAGTTTGTCGGTTACCTCAGGGAACACCCTGTATATCTTTTTTATGTTTCAATGCTTTTTGTAATGTAACCTGAGCTTCTTGAATAAATAAAAATTAGTATCCCAATATACACATTTTATGTTTAATACAAATCACTCTCAAAGTCGCTAAGACACATTTTATGATGCGGCCCTCATGACCGTCAATTTTTTTACAGTCGCCCTTGGGCCACTTGAAGTTGGACAGCCCTGACGTAAGTAAAGGGGTAACAGATAGCATAACACACAGCGGTCAGTAGCGTCGGCTAAATATATTTCTCGGTATTTATAAAGTTTTCTACCTGGATCGAAAAACGCGGACAAACATTGAAACAGTGGCTGTTTCCTGTTTTCTCAGTAACTCTATTATCCCATCTCTAGTAATTAAGAGGCTGTCTCTGATGTAATTACCAATTTCATCATGTTTTGTGACCCCTTTTCAAAAACAAATAAACGCTGCCAATGACTGAAGGTTAATGATGGCCGTCGGCTGATGTCACTTACTGGTTTCTTCTCATTTCAAACTTGCTCTAACTTATTGAAGAATTTGCAGACGTTATATGAAAAACTTCTTTGGTAGATTGAAGTAAGATGAGTAGGCATAGTTAATAGACCCTCATGTCTTAGATTAAGATTATGAATGTCCGTTCTATATTTTACTTTACGGTAAAGATATGGTGGAACCCTTGTGATAATTACTTTATAGAACAGCACAGTGAATATTTCTCCGCTGTTCCATATTAAGCCACTTTGCTTCTTTGAATGTTTAAGTGATTCTCTCATACTTTCTCATGCCGTAAATTAAGCGTAAACAATTATTTTGCACAAGTTGTATTTTTCTACGTTCATCCGCGTCAATGCAGTGTGCGTATAAGGTGTCCGCGTAGTTGAAGTGAGAAAGAACGAGTGAGTCACACAACATCATTTTAAGTTCTTTATTTAATATATATTGTTATGATACATGAGGCAGTGTAATCAAATACAATAAAGAAATATTTAAAACGAATAAATTTGGAAGATTGCTATAATTAAATCTTGATGGGTGTTAAATTTTAAACATTATAAATAAATTTAATTGAGACAATGAGAGAGGAGATTTTGATATTAATTGAATACTAATTTGATGGTTACAGAAAATTTTGATAAAGTTCAAGCCAAGGTTACAATTGACAAATGTATTTGTTAGAATGATAATAATTAATAGCATGTAATAATAGGATTTTTAAAATTAATAAGTGTGCAATAAGAATTGTATCTAACATAAATGAAAATTTTGTTTAAGTTAGTTATATAAACAACTCATAAAAACAAACATGTATTTTCTGAATTAAAGCATTTTGTAAATAAAACTAGAAAGTTATGCCTAAATTTGTATTATTTTGGTAAATACAAATTTAAAAAGGGTCTTAAACAAATCTGCGTGGTGAGATAAAATGAAAATGTTAATTGGAACTGGAGGTACATAATCGGTCAAGAGATTATACAAGTACAGTCAATTGGAAATAAACATACAGAAGGTTATATTAATTGAATACATTTGGATTGGAGAGTATACAAGATAATATTGGAGATTCTTACAAGTAACTAATTGATTTGGATAAGTTGTAAGTGTTGCTGTGGACATCGAAATAGCTATAAAAAGGAACAAGGTTAGATTTGGAACTTCATAAGATTGGAACTTACCAGAGGTTGAATGCTTTGATGGTGACGTTTGCAATGAGGGAGGATTGGATTCTGTAAGCAGTGCTGGTAATATTCTGGATGGATGCAGTCAAAAGGGTTCACATGCCATCCTGGGTGCCACTGTTTGAGGAGTGAGCAGTAAGTTTTGCAGTCTGACGATATTGGGATCCGTTGTTGGTTGGAGTTTGGCAGAAAAAGCAAGAGAAAGTATTAAGGTTTGTGTAAAGAGTTAATGAAAGTTTTTTAAATAACAATTAGTACAAGAAGGTGTTCAAATAGACTTGATTTATTACTTACTTAGGAGAATTGATTAATATGTGTGTTAAGATATAATATACAATTGTCAATACCTGGCTTGATGAGTTTTGAAAATCGGTTTGACAGCAAATATCATAAACTGTAATATTAAAATTCAATGAATAGAGATCTTGATTTGGCGAACCACCTGAGATAAGAGAACTTGATTTTAAAAAGGAATTATTATTTAATTAGAAAGGGCATTGCATTAATAAAGGGCTAGTTTAAAGTGGTGCATTACATTTCATAAAATATATGGATAGTCCAACGTGTAGCTTATATAGCCATTGTAATATCAATTAGCATACAGAAGTTTTAAGTTAGAATATGCTCTTTCTATGCAAGTCCGTATGTAAGTCTTAAATCTTAAAGAATCATCAATAGTAGCGCCAAGATTATAAACTTCATCCCTCACGGGAAGGAGCATGTTGTTAAGGTAAAGTTTTATTTTATCCCGAAATCTAGATCTACTCTTTTTATTACCAAACAATATAACATTTGTTTTATTTGGATTTAAAGATAAAGAATGCTGCATAGAATATTCAGAAAGTTTCTGTAAATCCTCATTTATATTATTTATCGCCTCGTCTATTTTATTAGTTGGAAACAAAAGATATACGTACCTGTGTCTTCGTCAGCATACAGATGGTGCTGACAGTGTTGCAGACAGTGGTTTATTAAATTATTTGTGTAAATTGTAAACAAGATTGGTCCAAGAACGGACCCTTGTGGTACACCTGACGACATCTCTGCAGCTTCGGAAACGTTTCCATCCAGATAAACTTTCTGAGTACGTTCTGTTAAGTAAGAATTTACAAGATTGATTGCGGATATGTCCAGTCTTACATAATGCAAAATAGCTTTTAGAATATTATAATCAAGAGTATCGAAGGCTTTGCTAAAGTCTAAAAGCACTAAAATTGTAAGATAATCTTTGTCATTAGCAGCTAATACATCATCAATTATATTAGTAATTAAAGCTGTAGTACAGCTGTATCCTGATCTAAAACCTGACTGACATTCAGGCAGCAGCTTATATTTATCATTATGTTGCTGTAGTTGATGTACTATTGCTTTTTCCATTCTTTTTGACATTGCAGGTAAGATGCTGATAGGCCTTAAATCTTTATATTCTACAGGGTGAGCTTTTTTTGGAATAGGTGTGATTTTGGATTGTCGCCATATTTTTGAAAATGTTTGATTTGTAAAATAGAAGTTTATTAAATGTGTTATAACAGGCGTAATATAAGGACAACATACTTTTATCATGTCAATTGTAATATTATCAATGCCACACGCTTTAGTAGTAATACTACCGACAATTTTTAAATCAACTTCATCTGTGATATCGAATTTAAATATATCCTGGTACGTAGCTTTTAAATTATTATTATAAAAATTTGGTGTGATACACTCACACAACTTCCTTTTACAGTGATCTTATAATTAGCCAAAAATTTGATTTTTAATTTCTAAGCATTTGTCAAAAATTACCAAAAATTGCAAATTCTACAAAAACGGCACAAAATAGAGTTAGTTGAAGAAACAATTTTTTTCTAGAATTTTAAACTGAATTAAAAAATTTAATAATATACCGGGTGTTCTATTTAAAATAGGAGTTAATAAAAAAATTTAAAAAAAACAAAAGAAACCCACTTTAGAAGTATTCAACTGGAAAATCACCTATCTCACATCAATACACATTAAAAATGTAATCAAAATGTAAAGTTTGAAAAAAATCGTTAGAACCGTTTTTGAAAAAATCGAAAAAAATTGAAAGTTGCAAGAGTAAACACCTACTTCCGGTTATGCGATTTTCTTCAAAAGCTTGCTGTCTCATCTACATAGTACATAAAACTTATATATGAAGTTTCAATGCCATACCTCTTTTCGTTTTTGAGATATTCTGTTCACAGACAGACAGACAGACAGACAGACCAATGAAAAAAATATGTTTTTTGGGATCAGGGGACTCTAAAACGTGAAGATCTGTTGAAAACTCAATTTCGAATTTTTGGGGTGAATCCAATACTTCCTTTATCGTAAAAGGAAGTAAAAATGTATTAACCCGTTTTTAGAATGATCATTACTAACAGCTAACAGGAATAGATTTAATAAAATATTGGTTGATTTCAATTACATTCTTGAGATTATCTGGGATGTCATATTGTGATTTGTTATTACATACGTTGAGGTTTCTTAGTTCTTGCCACATTTTTAGTTTATTACGATTATTGCTATTTATTTAATATTCTAAATACGATTTCTTTTTTAAATGAACAATTTTATTAGTTAAATTCCTCAAACTTTTATAGTAATCCCAGTGTTTAGTTAATTTAGTTTTTTTTAAATTTACCAAGCGCCTTGTCACGCAAGGACATAAGTAATCGAAGATTGTCTATTAACCATGGAGTGTATTTTTGACGAGGTTTTGATACCTTTAGGGGAGCATGTAAATCCACTTACTTACTTTTTCTTCTCCCATTTTACCTCACGGTGTTGGGGAATTGAGCCACTTCCTATATTCTTTTCTATTCCTAGCTAGAGTCTTAATTTGTTGTGTCATTATTCCTTTTTTCCTGGCTCTCTCTTCAATGTTGCCCTCCGAAGTTATTCGGAGACATCACCGAGGTCTTCTCCCTTCACTTTTCATCTACAGGATCTGCTTTGGGTATCTTTCATTGCTCATACGAATCAGGTGTCCATACCACTGTAGTTGTTTCTTTTCTACTTCTTGCACTATGGGATCAAGTTCTAATTCTTCTCTGATACTTCTATTTCTTACTCTGTTCTTTCTTGTTTTTTCTACCAAGCGTCTTAGGTACTTCATTTCAGCCGCCGTTATTTTTGAGCAATGTTTATCCACTATTACCAATGATTCAGCTGCATATAGCAATGTTGGTGTGTATATGGTTTTGTACAGGTGCATTTTTATTTTTGTGTTTAGTTCTTTTTTCCCAATTAATGTATGGTTGATTTGATAGTATAGTTTATTGGCTTTGCTGATCCTGTTTCTTATTTCTTTATCTATGCGACTATGATTAGGGTACCGAGGTATTCGTATGTGTCTACTTTTTCTACAACTTTTCCGTCTATTCTTATTTCTTCGTCTTCCTTTTTTGTTATGTGCATGATTTTACTGTTCTCTGTATTTATACCCATTCCCTTCTGTTGTAGCTGGTTTTTCCATATTTCTATGTTTCTCTGTAGGTGTTGTGGGTTTTGTGATACTAGTAATATATCATCTGCATATAACAAGTCCCTAGTCCTAATTGGGGTTAGGTTGAGGTATCCTACGTTTCCTTTCCTGGTTTTATTTTTGCAGATAGTGGACACATTGTTCATGTATATCACAAATAATAGAGGGCTTAAATTGTCACCTTGTTTTATTCCCTTACTCATTTGGAATTCGCCTGAGAGTTGTCCATTTAATCGCACCTTCCCTATCACACTGTTATGGAGGTTTTTAATTCTTCTTGTTAATTTCTGTGACACTTGTAAATCTCGGAGTGCTTCCCATATATATTCTCTCGGTACCCGATCAAAGGCTGCTTTCAAGTCTAATAATGCTAGAAATGGTTCTTTATCTTTGCTTAGGGTTTTCTCTATTATCATTCTGATTGTGAATATGTGGTCTTGTGTTTGTCACTCTGGCCGGAATGCTGCCGGTTCGTCTTGCAGCTTTTCCCAATCTTTTGGTATTGTTTCTGTACTCCATGCTTGTTGGAAAATAATTCCGAACCATTTACTCACTGTGGGGCCACCTTTCTTAAGTAGTTCCGGTGTTATGTTGTCTTCTCCAGCAGATTTGTCAGTTTTGGTTTTCTTTAGAGCTTCTATTTCCTCTTCTTCTGTTATTGCTTCATTATCGTTTCCTTAGATTTTATTTTCCTGTTCTTTTCTTGGGTTTTTTTCTTCTGTTATCCCAAACTTTGTCGCATAGTGTACTTTCCAGGTTTCTAATATTTGTTGTGTTGTAGTTTCTATCTGTCCTCTTGTGTTTCTAATATTTCTAACTTTTGGTGTAGGACTTCCTTTTAATCTTGTTCTTCTTTCCAAACTCTTCCCATGTACTCTTCTTGGCGTCTTTCGCCGCTTCTTTTGCTTTGTTTCGTTTTCTCCTGTAATTTTCCCTATTCTGTATTGTTTTGTTCAATATAAGTAGAACAGGAACACTTTGCTCCCACTCCTTTTAATTGATTCGCGGATTTCGCGGTTAAATTTTAATTGACCTAATTAAATTGATCTAATTAAATGACCCAATTAATCTCGCGGTTTGATCTAATTAATCACATATGAAGTTTGATATGTAATTTACATATGTGCTACTGATTAAATTACGCTGTGGCCATTTTTTAATTTGCTTCCGGAATTACGCGGCGGCCATTTTCACTTTTTGCGGGAATATTTGAATTTGAAATTTTTCAGATTTTTTTCTAAGTTCTAATTTTTGAATTTAAACTTCCCGGGTGTCGGCCATCTTGGTTTTCTGCGCGCGCACTTCTCTCGACTGCCTTTTAATTTCAATTTCTCAGATTTTTTTCTAAGTTTAATTTTTTTAATTTAAACTTCCCGGGTGTCGGCCATCTTGGTTTTTTACGCGCGCACTTCTCTCGGCTGCCCGTTTGGATTTGGAATTTTTCAGATTTTTTTAAGTTTCCTTTTTTTGAATTTAAACCTCCCGGGTGTCGGCCATCTTTGTTTTCTGCGTGCGCACTTCTTGCGGCTGTCGTTTTAATTTCAATTTTAGCGCAAATATTTGAATTTCAAATTGGTAGATTTCTCTCTCTCTCTTCTGCTCATCGGGCGTTGGTTGTCTCTCTCTTGCATTCACAGAAGGGCTGTTTATATTTAAAAAAATATCTGAACGAGCTGGATTTGAACGCTCTACATTCGTGTTCACCTAATTAGATGCAACCGTCAATGCCTCAGCACTACCGAGACGTTGCAAATTTTAATGTGTATAGCGGCAAGCCATATCGCTGTTCTGACGTCACGCGCACAGATTTTAAAACCAACTATTTTTTTAAAAATATAAATTATAAGAATGGAATTGTGTAGCCTATTGTGATTAAAGGTTGATACAATTTTTAAAAATTGACTTTGTAACTGGTTTTCATAGAAATAATTCTTTTATTTTATAATTTAAGTGACGCGCATGAATGGATTATCGAGATTCTCGATGTCCCACCCTACTATATAGCTGGAAATTTCCGCTCGGTTGGCTATAAGAGGTAAAGTCAGATGGTAAATATAAAACGAGTTACAAATTTGATTTTAATATATTCCTGAAATACTAAGTATGAAAAGGTCTCATATAACCCACCACCTTTAATTGATTCGCGGATTCGCGGTTTAATTCGCGGATTTATTCGCGGAATTTGCGGTTTTAATTTTAATGGACTTAATTAAATTGATCTAATTAAATGACCTAATTAATTTAGCGGATTGATCTAATTAATTTTCATATGTGCTACTAATTAAATTACGCATTATCTACTGATTAAATTACGCGGCGGCCATTTTTAATTTGCTTACGGAATTACGCGGCGGCGCGCATGAATGGATTATCGAGATTTCCATTATCCCTGCCTACTATATAGCTTTCATTTTTTTCTAAGTTAAATTTTTTGAATTTAAACTTCCCGGGTGTCGGCCATCTTTGTTTTCTGCGCGCGCACTTATCTCGGATGCCAGTTTTAATTTCAATTTAGCGCCCGTTTTTAAATTTGGTTACGTCACGCCGAAGTCTTCCATCTCACTCTTCGCAACTGTTCTCTTTAGCTCGCATTTATTTAATTTAAAAAAGCTTTTTGCAACGTCCCTAGGCCGGATTCGAACCAGTGACCACAGTATTACGAGTCTAAGGGTTAACCACCTGAGCTACCCCGACAGCGTACCTGAATGCGGTTAAAACTTCAACAGTTGCGTGCCGTTTCGGCGCCCTGTTTAACTAATGAATTTCAAATTTACATCGCTGTTTATGGACATAGATATTTTTTTAAAATTATTCTTAGTATTACTAGAGCAAATACATTTTGTTCCTCGGAAGAAATTTCAAAAAGAGGCCAGTTTAAAACCGTTTAATAGATGTGGCTATCGGAAACCCATTTCGCTGCTCTGACATCATACTGCCACACTGTAAAACAAACTATTTTTTCAAAAATATAAATTATAAGAATGGAATTGTGTAGCCTATTGCGATTAAAGGTTGATACAATTTTTTAAAAATTGACTTTGTAACTGGTTTTCATAGAAATAATTCTTTTATTTTATAATTTAAGTGACGCGCATGAATAGATTATCGAGATTCTCATTATCCCACCCTACTATATAGCTGGAAATTTCCGCTCGAGTTCTTGGTCAATTAATTTAATCGTTTTAGTATTTATTTAGTAAATTATTTATAAAAACCGACGAAAGTTTGAAAGCTATATGAATATCGGGGCGCCTAATTTGTTTTTGTACAATTTGAAACCTTGAAATGCAGGCTTTAACTTGATTGTTAGCACAGACAAAGGAATTTGCTATGATATCACCGATTCTGCAGGGGGTCAGCTTGTCTGCGCTCATACTTTACGTAAAGTGGAAATTTCCTATCTCACTCGCTCTTATTGACTGCTGTAACTTTATCTCTTGCACTCGTTCAAAATGTCTGCAATTTTAATATGATTGAAGGTATTTCGTCATTCCTTCCTTTAATTTAGTCTATCTCTCTTGTACTCATTGGGTTTTGATTGTCTCGTCGTCGTCGTTCTATCTCAGTCGTACTCACTGACTGCTGTAACTTTATCTCTTGCACTCGCTCAAAATGTCTGTAGTTTTAATATGATTGAAGGTATTTCGTCATTCCTTTCAAGTATTTAAAAATATATATTAGACGTGTTTTAAAAAATATATGCATAAGCGTTTTGCAATTTTCTAACGATTTGGTTCATATGATTTTTGTCGCCTTTAAAATATATAGACATTATTTTATTTCGTACTTGAGTTTTATAATTACGCTGTGTCATTTTTGGGATTTGATTACGTCACGCAGAGGACCACTTTTGATGGAAATATATGTATGTTGACCACAAATTAACATAATTTTGAATAAAAACGCGCAATTTCGTTGAAAAAAAATGTTCTGACACCATTATTTCACTTAAAATTTTACAAAAACTGACATCATGTCACTTGAAATTATACAAAAAACGACATTTTTATTCAACACACCACGAAAATTGAACAAAAATCACGCAATTACACATTATCTCACATAAATTTTTACAAAAATCGACATCATGTTACATAAACTATGCATAATTTTGCAAATGTTTTACACTTTTTTATAAAATGCATCGCTCAAAATTAAAAGAAATCGCAATTTCGTTGAAAAAATCTTCTACCACAATCATTTCGATAAACAAAATTCAAAAATTCTTGTACTTTTGATGGAAATATATGTATGTTAACCACAAATTAACATAATTTTGAATAAAAACACGCAATTTCGTGGAAAAAAATGTTCTGACGCCATCATTTCACTTAAAACTTTACAAAAACTGACATCATGTTACTTGAAATTATACAAAAAACGATATTTTTATCCAATAAGCCATAAAAAATATGCCATCCCACATTATTTCACTTAAAAAAATATCACAATTCGTTTTATAAATCGTTTTGTAAAACGAAAATGATGTAAAAGCAGTTTTAGAGTTATTTCTAAGCATAATTTTGCAAATGTTTTACACTTTTTTATAAAATGTATAGCTCAAAATTAAAATAAATCACAATTTTTTAAATGATATCACAACATTATGAAATCGTAGATTGATTTTTTGAAATTTTACACTTTGTAACTGTAAAATAACTTCAAATACTAATATTTTAGCTTTAGATTTTGTAATTATTGCAGATTCGTTAAAAAACAAAAGCAGAGTTGAAATAAAAAACAAACACTTTGTAATAAACAAATATATTGTTCTTATTTGGTATAATACTTAATAATATAGAAATAAATGTACAGCTGAATGTTTTATTTTACAGTTACAAAGTGTAAAATTTCAAAAAATCAATCTACGATTTCATAATGTGATATAATTTAAAAAATTGTGATTTCTTTTAATTCTGAGCGATACATTTTATAAAAAAGTGTAAAACATTTGCAAAATTATGCTTAGAAATAACTCTAAAACTGCTTTTACTTCATTTTCGTTTTACAAAACGATTTATAAAACGAATTGTGATATTTTTTTAAATGAAATAATGTGGGATGGCATATTTTTTATCGCTTATTGGATAAAAATATCGTTTTTTGTATAATTTCAAGTAACATGATGTCAGTTTTTGTAAAGTTTTAAGTGAAATGATAGTGCCAGAACATTTTCTTCAACGAAATTGCGTGTTTTTATTCAAAATTATGTTAATTTGTGGTTAACATACATATATTTCCATCAAAAGTACAAGAATATTTGAATTTTGTTTATCGAAATGATTGTGGTAGAAGATTTTTTCAACGAAATTGCGATTTCTTTTAATTTTGAGCGATGCATTTTATAAAAAAGTGTAACATGATGTCGATTTTTGTAAAAATTTATGTGAGATGATGTGTAATTGCGTGATTTTTGTTCAATTTTTGTGGTGTGTTGAATAACAATGTCGTTTTTTGTATAATTTTAAGTGACATGATGTCAGTTTTTGTAAAATTTGAAGTGAAATGATGGTGTCAGAACTTTTTTTTTCAACGAAATTGCGCGTTTTTATTCAAAATTATGTTAATTTGTGGTCAACATACATATATTTCCATCAAAAGTGGTCCTCTGCGTGACGTAATCAAATCCCAAAAATGGCACAGCGTAATTATAAAACTCAAGTACGAAATAAAATAATGTCTATATATTTTAAAGGCCACAAAAATCATATGGACCAAAGCGTTAGAAAATTGCAAAACGCTTATGCATATATTTTTTAAAACACGTCTAATATATATATTTTTGAATACTTGAAAGGAATGACGAAATAGCTTCAATCATATTAAAACTACAGACATTTTGAGCGAGTGCAAGAAATAAAGTTACAGCAGTCAGTGACTACGACTGAGAAAGAACGACGACGACGAGACAATCAAAACCCAATGAGTACAAGAGAGATAGACTAAATTAAAGGAAGGAATGACGAAATACCTTCAATCATATTAAAATTGCAGACATTTTGAACGAGTGCAAGAGATAAAGTTACAGCAGTCAATAAGAGCGAGTGAAATAGGAAATTTCCACTTTACATAAAGTATGAGCGCAGACAAGCTGACCCTTTGCAGAATCGGTGATATCATAGCAAATTTCTTTGTCTGTGCTAACAATCAAGTTAAAGCCTGCATTTCAAGGTTTCAAATTGTACAAAAACAAATTAGGCGCCCCGATATTCATATAGCTTTCAAACTTTCGTCGGTTTTTATAAATAATTTAATAAATACTAAAACGACTAAATTAATTGACCAAGAACTCGGGCGGAATTTCCAGCTATATAGTAGGGTGGGATAATGAGAATCTCGATAATCCATTCAAGCGCGTCACTTAAATTATAAAATAAAAGAATTATTTCTATGAAAACCAGTTACAAAATCAATTTTTAAAAAATTGTATCAACCTTTAATCACAATAGGCTACACAATTCCATTCTTATAATTTATATTTTTGAAAAAATAGTTTGTTTTACAGTCTGGCAGTATGTCAGAGCAGCGAAATGGGTTTCCGATAGCCACATCTATTAAACGGTTTTAAACTGGCCTCTTTTTGAAATGAAAGTTATATAGTAGGCAGGGACAATGGAAATCTCGATAATCCATTCATGCGCGCCGCCGCGTAATTCCGGAAGCAAATTAAAAATGGCCGCCGCGTAATTTAATCAGTAGATAATGCGTAATTTAATCAGTAGCACATATGAAAATTATTTAGATCAATCCGCGAAATTAATTAGGTCATTTAATTAGATCAATTTAATTAGGTCAATTAAAATTAAAACCGCGAATTCCGCGAATAAATCGGCGAATTAAACCGCGAATCCGCGAATCAATTAAAAGTGGTGGGTTATATGAGACTTTTTCATACTTAGTATTTCAGGAATATATTAAAATCAAATTTGTAACTCGTTTTATATTTACGATCTGACTTTACCTCTTATAGCCGACCGAGCGGAAATTTCCAGCTATATAGTAGGGTGGGACAATGAGAATCTCGATAATCCATTCATGCGCGTCACTTAAATTATAAAATAAAAGAATTATTTCTATGAAAACCAGTTACAAAGTCAATTTTTAATAATTGTATCAACCTTTAATCACAATAGGCTACACAATTCCATTCTTATAATTTATATTTAAAAAAAAATAGTTGGTTTTAAAATCTGTGCGCGTGACGTCAGAACAGCGATATGGCTTTCCGCTATACACATTAAAATTTGCAACGCGTCGGTAGTGCTGAGGCATTGACGGTTGCATCTAATATGGTGAACTCGAACGTCTCTCTCTCTCTCTCTCTTTCTTTAGCAGCCTTTACTAGTCCACTCTTGGACATAAGCCTCCCCTTGTTCTTTCCAGGATATTTTATCTTGAGCTAGTTGATGCCAATTTATTCCTACTTTGCTCTTGATGTCATCAAGCCAGCGTCTTTGTGGCCTACCAGCACTTCGTTTATGTATTTGAGGCCTCCACATCACTATGTGTTTTGTCCATCGACGTTGGTCTTGTCGAGCGACGTGCCCAGCCCAACTCCATTTAGATTTTGCTATACTGGTTATAACATCTTTTACTTTAGTTCTTTTTCTTATCTCTTCATTTGTAACGTGATCCCTGAGACTCAGACCTAACATAATTCTCTCTATTGCTCGTTGGGTTGTTCTGTTCGCCGACTTTATCGTTAACGTTGTAGTTTCCATGCCATACGTCATTACAGGGAGTATGCAGCTGTCAAACACCTTCCTCTTCAAATTAACTGGAATGTCCTTGTTCTTTAGAACATTTGTCAGTTTTCCTGTAGCTGCCCATGTTAGTCGAATACGTGTCTTAACTTCAGCTGTTTGGTTCTCTTTGCCCAACTTGATACTGTGCCCTAAGTAAACATATTCTTCGACACGTTCTATAATTTCATTTCCTACACGTACAATTATATTTTCTGTGGTAATAATTTTTGTTTTACTTAAGTTCATGCGTAGGCCAATGTCTGCTGATCTATTTTCCAGTTCTACTAGCATGTTTTGTAGCTCATTTATATTTTGACTAACAATCACAATATCATCTGCAAAACGAAGATGATTTAAGTATCGGCCGTCAATTTTAACTCCCTTCTCACTCCAGTCAATTGTTTTGAAAACATCTTCTAATGCAAGCGTAAAAAGTTTCGGCGAGATGGTATCGCCCTGTCTAACCCCTCTTTTCAGTGGTATTTTGCTTGTTTGTAAGTCATCTGCAATGTTAACTACTAATGTTGCATGTTTATAAATATTTTCAAGTAGGTTTCTGTATCTTGAATCTATTCTGGCATTGTTCATGGCTCTAAAAACGGCCCATAGTTCCACCGAATCAAATGCTTTATTAAAATCGACGAAAGCAAGATGTAGTGGTTCGTTATATTCATTGCATTTTTCTATCAGTGAGCGGACTGATTGAATGTGTTCTGTTGTACTATAACATTTTCGAAAGCCAGCTTGTTCGGGGGGCTGGTAGTCATCTAGTTTATTAGTTAGTCTGTTTGTTATTATTTTCGTTAAGAGTTTATAGGGGTGTGCTAAGAGACTTATAGGTCGATAGTTGTCAATCTTTAGTTTATCACCTTTTTTATATAATAAAACTACTTTTGAGTTATGCCATGCTGCTGGTATTTTTCCCTCTAAGAGGCATTTGTTGAAGAGTATTTTTAGAGATTCTAAGATAACTTTTCCTCCTACTTTTATCATATCCGTTGTTATACCGTCTGCTCCAGGAGCTGTACCTTCTTTCATGTGGGACAATGCTAATTTCACTTCTTCCAGTGTGATCTCAGGTATGTTTTCAGAACCAGCGTTCATGATAGTTTTAGAGTTTAAGTTAGCAGGTTCTGGGTTTTCTTGATTATATAGTGCACTATAGAAGTCTTCTACGATTTTTGTTATTTCTTCCCTATCATTTTTAATATTTCCACTTGGGTTTTTTAACTGATGTATCTGTGGCCTACCAGTGTTGTTATATGTTTTAAGAATTTTCATATTTTTGTTGTTTTCTATTATTGTTTTTATCACTTTTGTGTTATGATTTCTTAAATCTTTTCTAATTCGTTTTCGTATAGTTTTGTTGAGTTCTTTATATTCTAGTGTTCCTTTACTTAATTTTCTTCGTTTTGCCATGAGTTCCTTTGTTTCTTTCTCTATTTTTACATTTGTGTTTTTAACAACGGTACATATCTTCTTGTTTGCTGTGCTTATGTCAGTCCTTATTTTACTTTCAAGTTCGTTGATATTTAATTTATTCATAGCTTCTTTATTAGATAATCTTTTGCTGAGTTCATATTGATATGTTTGTATATTCTGTTGCACTATGTCTTTGGTAGGAAAATGCTGTTGTTTTGTAAGTTTGCTTCGTTCCATCTTGATGTTTATTTCTACTCTGGCTCTCAGCAGTCTATGGTCACTGCCAGTACTGAAGTGGTTTAAGACTGATACATCTTTCACAGTGTACTTTTTGTTTGTTATTATGTAATCTATTTTATTTTTAACTTTTGAATCTGGGCTTCTCCAAGTCCAATGTCTTTTTGTTTGTGTTTGGAAAAATGTATTCATACAGAAGAGTTTCTCACTGTAGATATAATTTAGTAATCTTTCTCCACGGTCGTTTACAGAGCCGAGTCCAAAGTTTCCTATATATGGGCTTTTGTTATTTTTTGATATTCCCACCTTAGCGTTAAAGTCTCCTATGATAAATTTATAATGTGTTTTTTCTAGTGTTCGCGCTCGTGATATATCCTCATAGAATTGTTCAGCTTCTTCATCAGGCGAGGAGCTTGTTGGTGCATATACCTGAACAATCTGTACGCTATACCGTTTTGATATCTTCATGACTATATATATTACTCTGGGTGATATCGCTTTCATTTTGGTAACTAGATGTTTTATATTTTTATGTATCATAATGGCTACTCCACCTACGTGTGTATCTTTTTCTTTGTTATTCTGATAAAGAAGATGTCCTGTTTTTAATGTGGTGCATTTTTCTTCTGGTAGTCTGGTCTCACTTAAGCCTAGTATACTCCATTTTATGTGAGATAATTCTTCCTCCAATTCCTCTAGGTGATCGCTCGACATCATTGTTCGAATGTTGTATGTGGCAATATAAAGCTTGGTTCCTGGCTTAGTCTCAGATGTTGTTTTTCCTTGCGAATTTTCTTCATGTAGTGTCCGTTTTTTATGGCAGCCTGATCTTATCCGGGGGGTCTTAATACCCTCTGGTCGCCGCTTGTTCCAACCGTTACCTTGTCTCTACTTCTTGCTCCCCCCATATTCCGTGGAGCAGACTGATAATTTGTTATCAGTGTGGGATTCCGGACTCCTTGCCCGACCCACCTGGGGGGAACTCGAATGTAGAGCGTTCAAATCCAGCTCGTCCAGATATTTTTTTAAATATAAACAGCCCTTCTGTGAATGCAAGAGAGAGACAACCAACGCCCGATGAGCAGAAGAGAGAGAGAGAGAGATCTATCAATTTGAAATATAAACAGCCCTTCTGTGAATGCAAGAGAGAGACAACCAACGCCCGATGAGCAGAAGAGAAAGAGAGAGAGAGATCTATCAATTTGAAATTCAAATATTTGAGCGAAAATTGAAATTAAAACGACAGCCGCGAGGAGTGCGCACGCAGAAAACAAAGATGGCCGACACCCTGGAGGTTTAAATTCAAAAAAGGGGAACTTAAAAAAAATCTGAAAAATTCCAAATCCAAACGGGCAGCCGAGAGAAGTGCGTGCGCAGAAAACCAAGATGGCCGACACCCGGGAAGTTTAAATTCAAAAATTGGAACTTCAAATTTCAAATTCAAATATAAGCGCGAAAAGTGAAAATGGCCGCCGCGTAATTCCGGAAGCAAATTAAAAAATGGCCGCCGAGTAATTTAATCAGTAGCACATATGTAAATTACATATCAAACTTCATATGTGATTAATTAGATCAAACCGCGAGATTAATTGGGTCATTTAATTAGATCAATTTAATTAGGTCAATCGCGATTGAATTAAAAGGAGTGGGGGCAAAGTGTCCCTGTTCTACTAATATATATTCTCTCCACGCTTCCTTTTTTTCTTTGATTTTTGCTTTAACTGGTTTATCCACCACTTAGTTCTCTTCAAGTTTGGATTTTGTCTCACCACTTTAATGCCACATATTTCTTCTGCGGTTTCTAGCCGTGTATCCTTGAGGCAGTTCCGTCTTCTGTCTAAGGGCTATGGGTTCATATCTTGTTGTTCCTCTTGTTCTTTTCTATTAAGTTTTCTTGTAATTGTATCTGCGTAGTTCTATCTTATTTCGGGATTGTCTAGTGCTTGTAACTTAATTTTCGTATGGTTTTTAAATGTTTCTCTCATTGGTTTTTGGATACTTGTATCTGCTACTGTTAGCTTGTGGTTAGTGTTTAATTTAGCACCTCTGATTGCTTTCACATCTTGGATCGCATATGTTAGACTTTTAGAATATGTTATAAAGTCAATCATTGTCTTATGTCCCAGCTCTTCCACTTCGTATGTTACTTTATGTATGTTTTTATGTGGGAACCATGTGTTACCTATTAGCATCTGGTTTATTATGCACAGGTCTAGCATTCTTTCCCCATTGTCGTTTAAAGCTCCTGGTAGTCTATGTGATCCCATGGTACCATGTTCCTGTTCTTTCACGTTTCCTATGTGTGCATTCCAGCAAAGATAATATTTACCTAGATCTCTAGTGAATGGTCACAATAAAAGCGTTAGTTCTGGACGCTGCATGAAGACGGCGCTGCGATAGCTACAAGTTTTGAAGTTAGAATCCCATTACGTAGCGCCAAACTAACTGGCTGAAATGAGTGAAATAGATATATCTACCTATGTCTCATCTTAATTCATATTTACGTCCACTTGCAGAAAGGGAATTCTTTGTTTTCGAAAGAGATGGTTTTGTAGATAAACTGCTAATAGATACTTAACTGCATATTAATGTTCTACAAATATTTACTGAATATTATTGAAATACCCTACAAGGTTTACATTACGCTTGCTAAACAACCCACAAAAATTTTCGTAAAACCTGCCCTAATAAGATTTTTATATTTTTATACAGGGTGACATTGAAATGTGAAGCAATATTTCAGATGCATATCCGGGACGTAGAAATAAGTCATAAAGTTTAATACATTCTTAGAAAGGTTAACTGGTAGAACAACCAATATAATAAATTAAACATTTTAAATTATTTGATAAGAATTAAACGTCCATACGTTAGATATACAAGCAGAATATAACGTTTGGAAGCATAAACATAAACATTTGAGCTGTCATTTGACGACAGAAAGCGAAGGTTAAGCAATTTATATTTTCTCCAACCACACGAATAAGACGCCACATTGTCAAATAATTTTGTATAAAAAGTAAGTCATTTCGGGATGTTCACCAATTACTTAAATAATTGTCCCAATTAATTAAAGTTTAAACTAAATATTTCGGGAGACAGTATACAATACGTCTTATACAAGGTATATGAGAAATGGATGTGTTCATTTTAAGGAGTAGCAGAGCTCGCTAAATTAACAGGTATGTTTGATACACCCTGTATATCAATATAATATTCGTCAAGAAAACTATAGGTAGTAATATTTATCGTTTTATTTAAAAAGCATTCATCTTCTTTAAGCTGAAGTAAGATTGAAATAGTATATTATTATACGCCAAGGTAGAGAGGTCTGGCTGTAAGACTTCTCTACCGCTGTGTATACAGGGTACCCTTTTTAACTTCTAACGTTTTTATTATTAAAGGCAGATATTAGGTTAAATAAGGAAAACGGAAATTACAAATCTCGAATTAGTTTGTTATTTGTAGCACTTCCGGTTTAATATAAAGTTGCATCATGGTGTAATTTTAAAATGTTTGATTTTTAGTTGACCATTTAAAATACCGTAATTTTTTAAAAATTATGTACTCCTTAACGGCCGGCGGCTGTTATCATTTTTAACATCCAGCGGCTTTTGGGACTGACTTTTCATGTGTTTGTTTAGTTCTGTTAAAATACAATAACGGTACGGACCTCGATTTCTTAAACTGCATTCTATTACATTGTCACTTACAGTTCACGATACGTAATATACAAGGTGATAGGTTTGTTTAGGGATAACTTAAAATTTATGTCAAAACTCTCTCCGAATACACGAAAATATAATCGACTTAGTGGTATTGTTGAGAGCGGTATTAATTAATAATTAATCAATTTTTATCAAACACCACACAAAATAAACCAAAATCTTCAAGCTTTTTTACTGCAGATTATGCATTGTTCACTTGTTGCTTACTTATTAAAAATGATACGAGTTAAAAATGACATGTAACATATTAACTCGCTTACTATCAATAATACAAACTATATTTTGCTATAAAATAGTTAGGGAAATGTCGCCAATACTAGCTTCAAATGAAGTAGTAATCTTTAATTTTACTTCCAACTGATGGCCAACCTGACTGTAGTATACTAAACTTGAACTCTATTTACAAATAACACGCTGAGAATAATCCCTTTCGTAGATTATTATCTGCGTTTATCTGTGCGGTTTGCAAATACTGGTCCAAACATGCAGCGAATACATCTGCTTTGAACCAATGTTTGGTCAGCTACATTTCTAAAGTAAAGCAATGACCTACGCCATCTGTCACGCTCGTACAAAAGTACTTTCAGCGTAACTTCACGCCCATTGGGTTTAGAGATCTATGAATATATTATCTTTGATTCCAGTCACCCAGAATTATTAGGTGTTTATTTCTATTTTGCATTTTTTCTATGTTCCTTTGCAATTCTTCATAGAACATTTTTTTGCCTTGTGTGTTTAAGTTTTCCGTAGGTGCATACATTTGTATAATTCCTTTTTTTTTGTAGTTGTAAGTTTAGCGTGAGTATTCTGGAATTTATGGGTTCCCACTCGGTCACCTTTGAATCTAAAGCGCTGTTCAGGATTATTCCTACTCCTTCCGTTGATCTGGTGCCGATTGGAGGTCCTGAGTATCTTAGTGTGTATCCTTTATCCAACATTTTTACCCCGTTTTCCTTCTTTTTGACTTCCGATACGCCTAACAACTGTACTCTATATTTTTCCATTTCTTCAATTATTTCAGTTTCCTTCCCAGTGAGCGTTGTAATTTTCCATGTCCCGAATCGTATCCTGTTTCTCGCCAGACGTTTTCAGTTAATCTGTCTTTGCCCGAGGCTCAATTGATTTCTCTGAATCTGTATACTTTGTAGGGGTGATTAGCCTGACGACAATGGCCCCGTTACCTCGGGACAACCGGCTTTTGGTCCACGGCGGCTTATGAATATTCACGGCAATCTTGTCTCCAGCACTTTCCCCATCCGCCGCCCGGGGTACGTGCTCTCTAGGAGTGAGGTCATTCGAGAGATGTATATCAAATAAGTTTAAAATACATTTATTTAAAAATGTAATTTTGTCGTCCAAATTAATTAAAATTATATTATTTATTGTTAGGCTAGGTTTTTAGATCTAATAACATTTATTAGATCCGTAGATCTAACTTTTCATCCGCTACATTTACAAAACCCGGTTTAAATTAGCTTTAAAATAAATATGGACTGTTATCAGGAAAACTGGAACTGTATATTAAAAAATAAAATAGCAGTTCACAATAACTTACCTCTGCCATATTTTGAAGGTACTGCATTCCATGTAAGACATTTTTTTTGAGCGGCTGCATCTTTAAAATTATCAGCAGTAAAATGTATTTCGCATATTAACTTGTTTTTTAAGACTTCACTGTCCAAATGTTCTAATTTTATATTGCCACTATTTAACTTCCACTGCTCACAACGCGCTTCATCTTTTATAGGAAATTTATAAAAGCTTATGTCGGGTGATTCCTTCCTTACACTTTTACAACCGTAGTAACACATGTATGGGCCGCGGTGGAACACATTTTTTCAATTTTAATAACTGTATGTTTCACAGAAGCTTCAACCACACAATAGGTGATTTTGCTTAGGATCTAATGTATTTATACGGGGTGGCTTTATCAGATCTCCAAAGATCTTAAATGTTGGAATGTCATCACTAATTTGAAAATAATTATCCTGAAAGTATTGCCGTGTATTACGGTATTACTACATACCTCAATCAACGCTAATACTTTAAGCAGCAATATCGAAAACATTCGAAAAGCTTTAAATGACGTAAACATGTAAACATACTTACATTCTTATTAGTCAATTAGTCTACGTTGTGATGTTGTCTTGTATTTTTAAGGAAAGGCGACCGTTTATTGTAATTAGTGCTAAGAAAAACCTAATAAAATATTAAATTACCAACAGCGACTTATTCGCTACAAAATTCGTATTACATATTTACATTAATAGTGGAGCGAATTTGATTTAACAACGTGACGTTTTCTTTTTTACAAATATAACGCGATATCTCGAGAATTACTTCGAATATCGGATTCATTTTTTTTAGATTTAAAATCAGATGCATGAGCGCTGTCCGTGAGATCATTTTAGTTTTCGAAAATATATAACTCTTTTTCTGAACAAATATTCAATGTGATACTTTGCTTTTTATGTAGTCAAATCTTCGGTAAGCGATAAACTTTTTTATTTCTAGATAAACTTTTGAAAATATTTTAAACCAAAAAAATATGCCATACTTTGTTTTTGATACGAATTTTTTACCGATGCGCCGCGAATTCACGTTTCGCAACAGTAGCCAGGGCTAGCAAAAGCTTTTTGCGTTGCATGTTATTATCAAATGAAGTTAGTATGTTGCGCAATTTACAAACGTCCTGTAAAATAAAACCTTTACATAATCAACATTAAAAGTTAAAACTATGATAAATAAAAACGATCATAGGATAGCCGGGATCACTAATTCAGCTTAGTACACAACACAATTTTTAAAGCTACCCTGTAAATTTCGGAAAGAATGGTTTTTCGCCAGGCTAAGTTTAACTCATGTTCTAGGCACCAGGAATCGAGCTAAGCGCTCCAAGCGGCTAGAACTTCGTCCTCAAACGTTTTAGCCCGGTTAGTTGGATATCTTCCCAAATACCTCAATCAACGCTTTATCTTTGATAATAAGTTCACTAGGTACAAAAATTAAATCGATAAGTGACGAGCTAGTTTTGGTAACATACGTAGGTGTATCTATAATTTGACTTAACCCTAGTGAATTCGCCAACAGTAACAGTTTTTTTGTATTAGTAGCTGCAGGTGATAAGATATTAACATTAAAGTCACCTAGGCAAAAAACATAATCACCCTGTAAAATAGCGTTTGACAAGGATTTTTCAAATGATTCAATAAAATTTTGAAAATTTGAAGACGGAGGCCTATAAACAACTCCAAAGCAATAGCATTTTTTATTAAGTGTCATTTTTCTCCACAACTGTTTTAAATCAGTATCTGATGGTATTATCAAACAATTAAAAATATTTTTGACATAAATACATACACCTCTTCTTCGTGAAGGACGGTTCACACGAAACAAATTGTAATCTTTCAGACTCACCATGTCATTGCGTATTTGAGTTGATAACCAAGTCTCCGATAATGCAAAGAAGTCATAATCACTTACTGCAATATGGTCCTTAAAATCTGAAAAGTGAGCAGTCAGGGAACAGATGTTTAGATGAGGCAACTTAAATATTTTATTGTGCATCAATAAGATCCATGATACCTACAAAAAATTAATAATAATCCTAATGATAAATAACTAAAATCTTATTAATTAACAATGTAAATTAAATTTATATTTAAGGGCAGTTGCAATAATTACAACCGAATAAAGTCGAACCACGTTTGCAAACTTATGGCGTGTGTGCGCATTTTTACAAATTACGAATTAATACATTTTCCAGCTCAAAGTTTGTAATGACAATTTTGATACCGTTACTTTTTATAAAAATGTTGCCGTCGGATGTCCAAACATTTTTAAAATTGAACCTTTTTACTGCAGTTTTATAAAGGTTTAACCTGCTCTTCGTTAAGTCTTCTTTAATTGTGAAGCCGGAGGATTTCAACATCTTTTTATTACTGTACACCAAATGCCTCTTCTTATAGGTTAGGAACTTGACTATAATAGGCCTGGGCTTGCTAGACATACCATCTCCATTTGCTACCTATCCTATGCGTACGGCCAATGTCATCCTTGTAAATTTGCAGATTCATTGTTTTTGTAAATAAGTTTACCACTAAATCTTCTACATTTTCTTGTGCACGTTCCTGAAGGCCGAATACGCGAAGACAATACCTCCTGCTATATTGTTGTAATGCTTCCATGTGGTCCTTTAACATCTGGTTTTCTTTCTTGAATTCCTCATTTGTTGCTTCCAGGTGTACAATTTTATTTTGTGGTTCCACCAGTTCATCTTCTATATGCTTTTTTATAATTTTGGTAATGCTTTTGCATATTGTATTTATAAATTCTGCTTTCTTAAAGAGTTCCTTCAATTTTTCCGATATGATGTTTTCCACCGAGCTATTAGCTTTTTGTCTGGTTTCTGGCATTTTCGATTTTAATAATTTTCAATAATACGCAGAACAGTACGAATTTAACTTGAGCCACAACGATATCCGCACAGACCACAACAACACGTCTACTCAGAGCGAGCGCACATTGAAGAAAATCTATATATATATATATATATATATATATATATATATATATATATATACATTCCAATAAGCTAACCTAATAGCTTGTCTAGGCATTAATATACCGGGTGATTTTATAATCAAGACTGACGCAAAACCAAACCTGCTAACTTCGAATTTGACATAGACTTACAGTGCCACCTACATATTATTCATATAACAAATATTTCATAATTTGCTTGATGGAAAAACATTTATGATGACCCGATATAAATGTGTAGAAATACATAAAATGTTGATTCTTGATATATAATAAGCCCATAATATATCCTTTACAGACAGTACGCCAGTGTCAAACGGAAACAACTATCCGCCATATGCAACCTCCATTCTCGACGCAACCTCATCTTGTAAATGCTCCTTCCTGTTGTTTTATATTCAAAAAGTTTTTTAAATAAAAAAATTAAAGTTCGCCATTTTGGATTCAATGACGGTCAATTATTACTTTATTTTATTAGATTATAACTTGCAGAATATGCGCGATATAGAATATGAAATAGATATTCTGGCTTTTAAAACATATTTACTTTATTTATATTTTAAAATAATAACTTATCCCCAAATAGCCCCCTCGCTCATCCCAGTCGCGGGTCCCAGCATAAGGAACAAAATGACACCCCCCTCAATACTCAATCACAAAAATGCACGCGGGATATCAAAAATTGTAGTTAGAATATCAACTATTAGTTTACAGGTGTTGTTTATGCTGGCAGCAATTGCTAGTTCAATTTATTATTGTTGTAACTTAGAAATAACAACTTGAAAACAATTCTCGCTATTTGTTTGGCCGTAAAATATTCTGCATCCTTAATTTGTACCATAAACACTAACAGGAATTGGTGATTTCGACATCTTTGACGTTTGATACACGCCCACTAATTCGACGTTTTGGACATTTTCGGCGATATGTCCACTCACAGGATTCGGCGTTTTGTCCAGGCTAACTAATTCGGCGAATTGTCCATTTTCGGCGCTATGTCCACTGACAGAATTCGGCGTTTTGGGCATTTTCGGCGTTTTGTCCACGGTAACTAATTCGGCCATTTGTCCATTTTCGGCGATATGTCCACCGACAGAATTCGGCGTTTTGGGCATTTTCGGCGTTTTGTCCACGGTAACTAATTCGGCGAGTTGTCCATTTTCGGCGATGTGTCCACCGGCAGCATTCGGCGTTTTGGGCATTTTCGGCGTTTTGTCCACGCTAACTAATTCGGCGATTTGTCCATTTTCGGTGTTGTGTCCACCGACAACATTCGGCGTTTTGGGCATTTTCGGGGTTTTGTCCACGCTAACTAATTCTCCGATTTGTCCATTTTCGGCGATATGTCCACCGACACAAACGGGGGTTTTGAACAAAATCGAGCGATGCCAACTTTCCGATCCATGTGGGGTAATTTTACACGGTTCGGCGATTTGTCCATTTTCGGCGATATGTCCACGGACAGAATTCGGCGTTTTGGGCATTTTCGGCGTTTTGTCCACGATAACTAATTCGGCGATTTGTCCATTTTCGGCGATATGTCCACCGAGAGAATTCGGCGTTTTGGGCATTTTCGGCGTTTTGTCCACGCCAACTAATTCGGCGATTTGTCCATTTTCGGCGATATGTCCATCAACATCATTCGGCGTTTTGGGCATTTTCGGCGATTTGTCCACTCAAACGAATTCGGCGTTTGGGGCACGATTCGGCGTTTTGGGCATTACAATACGATTCGGCGTTTTGTCCATTCGGCGATATGTCCTAGACCCCATGTAGATACTCTTACATGTTTAGAAAGTACCTATAACAGAAAACTCAAAACTCAATTTAGAAAATCTATAATGGGCGTGACTCAGAAGTTTCCTCGCAAGTGGAGGTTTTGAAAATATCAAAGGAAAAAATAATTTGATTTTTAAAGTGTCCACACTGTATACGTATGTTGGGTCGACGAAAATCATATTTTCGTCAAGAGTAAAAACCTGAGCTATGTGCAAAATATTACTCTTATTTAGCTAATAGTTCTCTAGTTAAAGCAAACATTGTCATAATTTTAGTTTTTCAAGGTGCTCACCCTACATATGTTTTTCTATGTCTATATAAACTTTGGATTTTTTGGCGGGTGTGTAAACTTTCTATTCTTTTAAAGAGTTTTTCGACTTGGACATCGGAAGTCTATAGCTGTCTATAGCATGCTGTCTATAGCATACATGTTGTGTGGATGGCTTTCCAGACTTGGTAATCACGATAACTTAAGCAAGTTTTCATTGGAAGTACCAATATCCGTAGAGCTCTTAGCTATGGCTTTAATAGCAAGACAATGGAGATTACAAATTCTTTCTAGAAAACCCATAATCCTACGTATTTACTACCATACAAAAGAACGTTTCACAAAACTGTTTAAATATTTAATCTTTTTTAATATCGTTAAATTTAATACAATGGCGGACAATAAATTTAAGCCGGCCTGTCATTCGCTTGGCACTATTTATGTTGGTGGCACTGTAAATCTATGTCAAACTCGAGGTTATCAGGTTAGGTTTTGCGGCAGTTTGTGTCAAAACAATATTAAAAATGGTTCTCTATTTAGCTTCACTTAACTCAAGTCACTCACTTTCTCCAACCATCTAACACACAACTCATGGTGGCGGCAGGTAAGTAAGAGACGCCCCTGGCCGTAATGCTACTTCACTGGGTACCTCTGTAGTTTGCGGGATAATGTTGTTTACAGTTACCATATTTTGATTTTCATTCTTTATTGTAGCACATTCTCTAATTATGAGTTTTCCCGCACACTTGGGGCATTTTGGTTTTCGTGCGCACAATTGTTGTGTGTGTCCATGCAACTAACAGCGTTTGCACTATGTCACCAACGTCGACCTTCTTATTGGTTCAATTTTTATTACTATATTATGAATAGTTTTCATTTCATACATATACCGATTTTCTTGATGTCCCCAGTGTTGCCAAATACGAGCGCGAACAGTGGGAGTGATCTTCTGACTAGTTCGCATTTTCATTTTTTTTAGTGTCCCTTCTTCCCTTCTTTATTATATTTACTGCAGATCTTATTTTAAGTTTCCTCAAACTTACTTCATATATTATGTCACGTGGTTTAACGCTTGAGGGAAGTCCTCTTGCCATCACCTTAATGGGTTCTGTTTGTGTATCTTCATATGTGTGATATGCGATTTCTCTCTCTGTAAGGCTGCCAACTTCTTTCTGTAGTTTCCTACATTTAGCCCATTTTTTATTTGGTCATTATTTAGCATCTTAGCTTGAAAAACATTATTGCTTACTATTAGTAGCGTGTTCAGATTGTTCTACACTTTTATGTTACTTATTACTATTGGTGGTGGAGGTGGTTCAGGTTTTTCTTTTCTGTGTTGTTTTTCGCCATTTTTTAGCTGTTGTCCTAGGGAGCATTTAAGTGAGTTATTAGTTTTTCTTTTTTATTTCTTTTATTTTTCTTATTGCAATCCAAGCCACTTCCTTGGTCAGTTCTTCTTCATCTGCTTCATACACCTGTTGCAGGGCGGTTGGTTTCTCTGTTTCAGTTTCTTTTGGCACTAGTTTTTCCAATTTGCTTTATAATTCGTTCATTGCTGTTGCAATAGCCGAATAGTCTTCTGAAGTGCTCCATTATGCGGTGTTCAGTTTGCAGGATCATGTTGTTTCATCATTATACAATGCTTATTAATTTCAAATTTAATCAAGTTAGTTGGTCTCATGGTGTTGGCCAAACAACAAACTTTCGTACAAAACTATACCGGCAAAATCATTGGAACTTAATACATTATTACTGAAAATTGAATGTTCGAAATAATTTTGAATTTTGACAATTAATTTGACAGCAGCAAAATATTCGTAGTTATACAGATTGTATGATTTACTATAGAACATTGAGTTGTTATTATGGCAATTAAAAAAAATCTGCAAAAGGCTTTACCCAGAACTTAACTCGTCAACATTGTGACACTAAATAATTTTAAAAATCAAATTAAGTCAGGAGTAAAAATATCTTCACGTTTCTAATAAATTAAATATATTTTGAAATAAAAAAAATGTATCTCGCTGGGTTTGAACCCGCCGCATCTGCAAAGCGATAATAACCGCACCCCTACATATAGAAGATCTATCTGCACCGATAAAGCCAACTACGATACCGAGCCTCTTTCAAATAAGTACGGCGCGCCCCTTTCTTCAACAGCACGCTGTTATTGTTGAAATGTTTTTACTCTTTTGTGACATTATCCTTCATCGGCCGAGTCTTATTTTCGGCAAATGTAAAGCCTGACCTATGTGAAAGTTATTACTTCCTTCTATTTCAAAATTAACCCAAAATAAATAAAATTTTGTTTTTTTAAGGTGCTCACCCTGTATATATTTGTATGAAATTGTACCGGTTTCATATGAGGTAGATTTATAATACGTGTGCAAAATATCGTCTTCCACCAACAAATAGCTTTTAAGCTATACTGCCAACAGACAGACAAGCAGACGGAATTAAGAAAACCTCTTTTTCGTCATCTAGGGACCTTGAAACGTGAATATTTGAAGAAATCTCGGGAGGTGATGTTTTCGTGATTACAATACGTCCTTCGTCTTTCAGACGAGGGAAGTAAAAAAGAGAAATAATTTGTGATAATAAAATCAAGAAAAGTTGATACCCGTTGTTGAAAAGTAATAAAATTGTAATTGATATTTTGATGTTATCAGATTGTGAGATTAATAATAAATAACAGTGTTCGGTATACAGGGTGGTGACTTGCGCGACGCAGCATAGGGATTTCAATGGTAAATTTTTAATGTTTGATTATTGGCTCCCCAATTTTTTTTTTAAATTAAAGTGTAAATAAGTTTTTTGTAGAGAAACAAATACTGCATCTGTAGATACTATTGTTTATAATTTTCCAATTTCTGGAACCCTATAAATTAAAGAAATAAAAAATGCTATTTTTTTAAAAAATCAGTGGTGCCTTGGAAATATGTAAACAAACAACATGCACATTTACTTTTGTCATTGCTGTTTGACGTTTATAACAGATCATTAAATATTCTTCCCGTTAAAATGTAGTCAACTGAAGAAAAAGTAGAAATGATAAAATGGTTTTCTGCTGGAAATAATGCTCGTTAAGTAAGTGCCTTGTTTAGCGTAAAATATCCGAATCGGAAAATTCCAAGTAGTTCAAAGATTGATAGATTAATACGTAAATTTGAAACTACAGGCACAGCATTAAATAATTGTAAATGTAACAATTACGCTGAAAACGTGCAGCAACATGAGAAAAATTACAACACCTTGAATGTTTGGCAGCAGTAGCTGCAAATCCCAATGTAAGTTTAAGGCAAATAGCGCAAGATATTGGCTTGTATCACAGCCGAGTCCTGGGAATTAAAAAAAAACACAAATTTCACTCTTACAAATATCAGTGTCATCAAGAGTTGCTTGAACGTGATATGGAGAAGAGAAGTGCATTTTGCTTGCAAATTATGGAAAAATGTAACGAAGACAGGGAGTTTTTGAATAACGTTTTGGTTACGGATGAATGCAATTCTCACTGCATATTGAACCAAATGTGCAAAATTGCAGAGTATGGGCTACTGAAAATCTACTCAACATTTTACAACCAGGACCCAATATCCCCAAAAAGTTAATGTTTGGGCGGGAATACTAGGTCATCACATTATAGGACCATTTTTCTTAAGTGAAAACCTCACAGGAGAGCGCTTTTTGCAGTTTTTGGAAAAAGATACAGCTCCGGCGGTGACCGAAGTTGCTAGAGACGATCAAGAGATTTGGCTTCAGATGGATGAGTGCCCCGCACACAACACTCGTAAAGTGCGGGACTTTGTAAACTACAGTTTTTCCAATAAGGTGATTGGTCCAAATTATTTAATTAACTGGCCTGCTAAGTCCCCCGATCTTTCGCCCAACGATTTTTTTCTTTGGGGACATTTAAAATCGCAAATTTACTCTGGAAAAACCTTTCAAACTATTGAAGAGCTTACGACAGATTGGGTTATTGTTTAGTAGTTAATGGTGCTTTGTTTGAACATTTGTTACAATTTATTAATGTTTGTGTTTTCGAATTATGATTATACGTACCATCCAAGTCATAGAAAACTGGGACAGGAAAATTATGAAGTTGCCCTATTTTTCGAAAAGTGTAGTTTAGATGTAACATTTTGACAGAAACTGAACATTATTAAAGGAGACATCCCATTTTTAATAATGTTCAGTCAAAATTCCTCACATCTAAACTACACTTTTCTAAAACAAGGGTATCTGCTTATTTTTCCTGTCTCTGTTTTCTGTGACTTCGATGGTACATAATTATGTTTTGTTATGGTATTTTATTAAATCCTGCTTCCTATAGATACTAATTTATTTGATTTTCCGGTTTCGGAAAATTATAAACGATGGTATGTACAGATACCTACAGCATTTTCTCTAGAAAAAAAACGAATACATTTTAACGTGAACCGAATTTAATAATCAGTTATAAATGTCAAACAGCAAAGACAAAAGTAAATGTACATGTTGTTTGTTTACATAATTCCAAGGATTCAGTAATTTTTTAAAAGATTGCATTTTTATTTGGTTGATTTCTACGGTTTCGGAAAATGGAAAATTGTAAACAATAGTATATTAAGATGCAGTATTTTTTTCTCTACAAAAAACTTTTTTACACTTTAATTTAAAAAAAATAGGAGGGCCAATAATCAAACATTAAAAACTTACCATTGAAATCCCTATGGTCGCGCAAGTCACCACTTTGTATAATTAAGCAATTAAAGTTACTTGGTATTCCCGATGACCATAAAACTTCGACCTATTATACCTGCCTAACGCCCACCTCCACCACGAACTCATCCGCCCAGATTACCTCGTGTCTAGTACTGCCGTACCCGGTTCAGTTTACATACACTCTCGGAAGACGAAACCGAACCATCAATATCTGCTGAAGGTGAATATGTGTGATCAGACAACGATAGTGATTTTGAAGCAGATTTAGACAAGCCCCAACGTTTCAATCAACAAAAACTGAACGATCTCAGTAGAGACCTGAACCTCTCAAAGGAGTCTTCAAAATTACTTGCACCCAGATTAAAAGAAAAGAATCTGCTTGATCCGGGTACTAATATTACATTTTATCGTAAAAAAAAGATCTGCTGCCTTTTTTCTCTCAAGAAAATAATTTAGTATTCTGTAATGATATAAAAAGGCTCTTAGAAGCAATGGGTTTATTAGAATACTCACCAGACGAATGGAGTCTTTCTATTGACAGCTCAAAACGTAGTTTAAAATGTGTTCTTTTGCACAACCGTAACAGATATGGAACAATACCCATTGGTCATTCTACCATCTTGAAAGAGGAATACGAGACAATAACACTAGTCTTGAAAAAAATTAAGCATGAAGAACATCAGTGGGTGATTTGTGTCGATCTAAAAATAGTAAACTTCCTCCTTGGACAGCAAAGTGGATACACAAAATATCCTTGTTTTTTATGTCTTTGCACAGCTAAGGATCAGCACTGGGTTAACAAATATTGGCCCCTAAGAAACGTCATGGTTCCAGGAAAAGAAAAGGTAATCAACGAACCTTTAGTTGCGAGAGAGAAAATCATATTTCCACCTTTTCATATCAAGTCGGGACTTATGAAGCAATTTATGAGGGCGTTAAATCGAGATGGACTTTACCTGGGTACTTAATACGTAAATTTCCCGGGATTAGCATGGAAAAACTGAAAGCAGGCATATTAGATGGCCCTCAGATGAGACAGCTTATAAAAAATCCATAATTTACCGCAACAATGAACGACATTGAATCTAATGCTTGGTGCTCATTTGTTAAAGTAGTAAAAAAAATTTCTTGACAATCATAAAGCAGAGAATTATACAGAATGAGTGGAAAATATGCTTTTTAAATTTAATATTCTTGGTTGTAACATGAGCATAAAACTTCACTACCTCCACAACCACTTAGATCGATTCCCACAAAACCTAGGTGATTACAGTGAAGAACAGGGGCAAAGATTTCATCAGGACATTAAGACGATGGAAGAACGTTATCAAGGAAGATGGGATACCCACATGATGGCCGACTACTGCTGGAGTTTGCAGTGAGACTGTCCTACTAAACTCCATGCTAGAAAATCGTATAAAAGAAAATATTTAAGTGATAAGCCATGAATGTATATTTATCTACTTTGTGAATTAAATACCATACATTAAAGTCTTGGTTTTTTAATAAGCCTTTGTCGCAAATACTAATAAGTACTTATAACCTGAAATGTAGAAGAGTAAAATTTTTTTCCTGAAAGACGTCAATATAGCGAGGTAAAACTAGATCTGATAGACTAAATTTGAGAGTTGTTTTGGATTCTACACCCAAAAATTACCTAGGAAAAGTTAAAAAATAGCAGGCACCAAAATGTGTGTTGGGCTGTGTAATTAACATAGGATCAGAGATACCAGTAAGTATTTCTAACAAAAAAATCTTGTCTGTCAAGTTTGAAATTTTCCAGTGTATTTGAGATGGATAGTTTGTGATTCGCTACTTTATTGGTTCGTTTTAGTTCACTGTTATTATTGTTTCTGTTACTTCTTTTCAACTTGTCTTATATGGTATTTTCAATTGCATACACACAAATAGGCGAAGTTTCTGTATCATAACCTCAATAAATTATTTAATGTCAGTTTAAAATTATGTATGTCTAATTATAAGAACCGCTATCTCTGATTCTTTAGTAATTATTATTAAAATACTGATCAAGCCAGATTTGTAATAAGTTATTTGGGTTGCATAAGAGACAGGGCTGTGAAGATAATAAAAGAAACACGCTGTATCAGGCCCGGCATCGGTTGTGTTGCTTGCGAGCTCGAGCAGCACACCGGACCTCGGGCGAGAACAGACAAAATAAATAACTGACAGCGTTCACTACCAGCTAAAAACAGGGCCTCAGCTCTCTGACGTCACGGGATCATGATGTAGGCTAAAATAGGTAGTTAATGCCAGCGACGTAAACATGCTTACGGCAAATTACTGTTACAGATTATTGCATTATCACCGTAATGGACAGTTGTTGGGTTTCAAAACCCTTGCCGTTGAATAAAGTAGGTAAGTAAATTAATGTGTTGTAATTATATATGTACCATATTTGTTCAAGTGTCTGTAGATAGATATTTTGGTTATATGAATAAGTGGGTGTGAATTTAAGCTGTGGGGACTTGCGTCTACATAATGCGGTAGTAAATTTAGTATTATTTATGTTATATTCAATAAATTACTTGAGCATTTTTAAGAATAATTTTCAATGTTTATAACGAAATTTTGTGGTTTTACATTTTTTTTTGTAGGAGAGGGCTATTTAGTTTATTTTATTGAGTGTCAATATTGTGAGAGGACGCGACTTATAGGTAATGGACACAAACATGAACAATTATTATTAGATGCTTAAGTTTTTCGTTTGAATTTAGTAATTACGATATGCAGAAGGTTTTTTCCCCAATGTAAGGAATTGTTGCACGTGCAGGCATATTAATGATAGATTAAGGTTCGGCCCACAGCTGCGACTGCGGGCGTATTAAGTTACACACACAGGGCCCTGAACCGTAGAGTTTTTTGCTTTCAGCTTAATAGTGAATTATGTGGCCACATAATTCACACTTTTCTTACAGGAAACTGGAGATATTTGGGCATAGTCTAATTGGGAAATTCGTCACGCGGCGAAAGCCAAATAGGGATTAAAGTGGCAATTTACGACTCAGGGTGTTAGTCACCCACATCGAGGGCACCGAAAATATTATAATACGATTTAAATTGCGGTAGAAATACTGCGTCATAATGGAAACATTATGATTGGATGATTACCCAGCGGGAACGCTGTGATTGGTTATGGGGTGGAAACACCACGGTATTCCCGAGAGGGGATACCCACTGCGAGCGGCTATTTAAAGGAAAACTCGACGGAGTCAGACAACAGTTTTTGGGCACCTTACTTGATCCCTAATTCCGCGGTTGCCGCTACATTTTAATCGACGGGCGAGATCCTCGCTACTGCAGGTTAAGGGCAGACGACGGTGGTTTTCCTTATCCCTACTTCCGCGGTTTCGCTACATTTTAATCGGCGGGCGAGCTTCTCGCTACTGCAGGTTAAGGGCAGACGACGGTGGTTTTCCTTGTCCCTAATTCCGCGGTTGTCGCTACATTTTAATCGGCGGGCGAGCTTCTCGCTACTGCAGGTTAAGGGCAGACGACGGTGGTTTTCCTTATCCCTAAATCCGCGGTTGTCGCTACATTTTAATCGGCGGGCGAGCTTCTCGCTACTGTAGGTTAAGGGCAGACGACGGTGGTTTTCCTTATCCCTAATTACGCGGTTGTCGCTACAGTAGGTGGAGAGCAGCTGCGCAATTTCCTTCACTGATAAATTTCCTTTACAAACTCTCAAGTCCTTCCCTGCACTGACTAAGTCACCGTATTGCTATTATTACACCAAAAATTGAAGAGCATTACATTGCCCATTAGACTGTGCCCACTGCAGAAAGGTAAAGGGAACAATTTGATTGTTAAATTTAGTTTTATATACGAGAGTATAGGGTTTATTGCTTTAATAAATGTATAAAGCGTTTTTGGCATTTTATTTCATCAAAGTGTGTGTATGAGCCTACTTAAATGAAGAACTTGCAGTTACAAGGGTTATAAGAACCCTAAGCGTACACAAGTTACGAGAACTTGTTTAAAGCATTCATAAAATCTGTTAAATTAAAACAAAGTGATGTACACAACGTAGGAGGTTATAGATCACTAGAGGCCATCAGAAGACAACGACGTGCGCATTTACGACACCACAAGTCTGTCTCGTTACAATATTACAGCCGGTCAAGGATAGCGAATATTATAAGTAATTCTACAACTAGAGCAAAGTTGAAATGTAAAGACACCAGCGTCCCAGCATAACCTTATGGTGTGCTGGTGTCTTTACATTTCAACTTTGCTCTACTACTTTGATTATTGTGGTAAAATTAATTAAACAGGAGCACTATAAACACTCTGCGCCTATGCGATTTAACTGACGGTCGACCTACCTGTGGCGACGTCATGCCGGAGAGGTGAAGCATTTTTCTTTAGCTGGTATTACAACACTTCTACAGTCTGCTTTCATATCTAAATCTCTAGACCTTAAACCTGTTATAAATGAATGGATTTCAAAATTTTCTATACGAGCTTCTCAATTTGCAATTTTTGAAGTATAGGTAGGTACTAATGTTTTTACTTTTTATGTAGATTTGAGTCTTTGAATAAATAGATATTTATTCAAAGATTTGAGTATCACTATTACAGTATACCGTATGTAATTTTTGCACTCCTGGGAATAAATGACCTATTTTAGGCGTTATTTTGAGGGATTAAAGTGTCACTTTTAATCCCAAGGGATATTTCTGTCACAATACTTCTAACCTAAAAACTCATTTCTACTCCCGATCATGGAAAAACGCTTTAGTATAGTATAGATCTTGCAGTTTCTCATGATCTTCGGAAAAAGTATCTCCAGTAGGTCATGTTTAGTTGTGTGAAACTAACCTGATCAATAATTGCCAGGTATATAATTTTAAATTAGGTTATAATTTTTGAGGTTTGACAAATACGGTTATAGCTAAAAATACTTGTCAAACGTCAAAAATTATAACCTAATTTAAAAGTATATACCTGACATTCTCTCAGGTTAGTTTCACACAACTAAACATCACCTACTGTGAATACTTTTCCCAAGGACCATGCTAGACCATTCGAAATTGAGACACCTCTACCGCAGTGCTAATAAATTGCTAAGTCACCAAGTATGGTTTGTCACTACCAGAAACTACTACTTTTGTTTTGATAATTTAAAAGGCTGGCACTAAGAGCCATTAAATAGTTGACATCTACAATTGTGAATTCTTTTAATGAAATTCTTTTTAAGATCATATAAACGTTCACTAAACATTAATCTGCTAAGACCTCATGTTGTTCTCAAAATATGCATTAAATTTAAATTAAGCATTTAGGACATGAATCAAAACAATTTTTCTTCCAATCATTTGGACATTTCTGGTATTTATTGTCTTTAGAAGTAAGAGCAACACACGAGAAAACTCAAAGATGCCGGCCCTGCGCTGTATAACATGTGATTCATCAAAGGTGACCATAAAAGCGAAAGAGAGACAAGCTGCATATGTAGTATTGGTTCAGAAAGTATAGTATGATCAAAAATTACTTTTCATCTAGTATGGCTATGGAATAGTTCCTAATTTATGAATGCAACTATAAGCCACTTAAAAAAGCAAATGTCAAGTTTAACATTTAAGTATAAATATAGTTGCATTCATAAATTAGGAAGTATTCCATAGCCATACTAGTTCAAAATAGTTTTTATGATACTCTAGATAATACAACTGTCACTTTATGTCACCTTATTAATTTGGCAAGTCCCAAACCGCTTTTCAGACAGGCCCTTTAATAGTGTCTATTGTAAGTCGTGGTTTACAATGATCATGAAAAACGGTGTATGCATAAAAATGTACTTTTGGAACGGTAAAAAAATCAATCCAAAGAATAGATGCAACAATAAGTAGTTTAAATATTCCAAATGAAAGCAAGGACATAGGAGATTTTTTCCTGTCTATCTTTCATGAATCTTATTTTAGATTACACGATATACTTTAAATATGGAAAAAGAATAAGTAAAGTTCGGGCACTTCATTCCATGTAGGAACATGGCCTGAGGCAAGACGAATCAGGATCGCCAAAATATCTCTTTCCGAAGCCCATTCATTCTGGCACACGTTAACGGCATACTGGGTGATGTGGTTAGCATCACGCCTTCGATGACTGCTTTACTTCCCTACTTCCACAACTGTGGTTTTGGTAACCAATTTTTAAAGCGACTGGGTGGGCCGCCCGCCAGTTACCAGATGTGGGGATAGAACCCCATATCGTGGCACCGCAGCCTGAGCTCCCTAACTGCTCGGCCATGATGCGATCCCTCTGCATAGTGGACCAGCAAATCAGAATAAACTCTAGAGTAAACTACCACATATACATACATAAGAATCGTCAAAACAGTCTCACGGATGAATATATTAGCAAATTACATTCCAAATAAATATTCTAAAGAGAAGATCACTCCTTCATTCTGTTGTAAAAATATAGGTAACCTTCTCGATGCAGTTCATTTAAGAACAATTAAATTACTGTGGGAGTTCTTTCTTCTTTTTTTAAACTCTTTCTAATCATTCCATAATCAATATTGTGTTGTTTTCTTTCACAGAGAAAAGGGGAATCTATATTTTAATCTACAAACATGACCATCACTGTTTTAATTCAACAGTGATATAATTTAAAAATAATTTAAAAAACAAACTGTAAAGGGGTTTACACGGAACTTCCCTGGCAAGGGATTGTTACTCCCGAGTGCTCTACCTTATGGACCATGGAACATCATGTCTTACCTTAGGACTCTGGGATGTTCAGTTTGTACTGTGGTGTCAACAATATACCTACCTATTTTCATCAAGGGTAAACACCTGGGATAGGTGCAAAATATAATTTTATTTAACTAATAGTTCTTGAATTAATGCAAAAATATATACACACTTTTATTGTTTTAAGGCCTTGGCCCTCTATTTTATTGGTCAAAAGTATATTCATATTCAAGCCAGTCTTCCACCAACAAAGCAACAAATAGTTTTTAAGCTATACCGCCAATATTGAATACTCCTATAGGTATCAAACAGATTCACAGGGCGTCAGTATTATTAGAAGTCGAATTAGAAATCCATATTCTTTATTTGAATACGACTTGCTTTTAGTGGTGATTAGATTTAACATTTGAAAAGTATATTACAATACTATTTCCTTAATAGAAGTTACAATCTTAGGAGGATTCAGATTCAGTAAGGTGGAATAGTTTGAAAAATTGAAAAAAATTATCTGATTTGCTAAACTGCTAAAACCTAATTTTGAATATTACTATTATTTTATTTACTACTCACACATACTTGTGAAAAACTGGTTAGAATTTCAATTCTGTAAATAATAAGTTGATATTTACAAAGTCACTTAACGTGTCGGCATTGGCTGATAATAATAGGCTGTTTGAGTTTATATGCCATAAATCTATTGAATACATCAAACAGATTCACAGGGTGTCAGTATTATTAGAATTCCGATTAGAAATCCATATTCTTTATTTTCGTATATTTAGAAATCAGTTGAATACCTTAAGATGTGGTCACTTTGATCATTTTGAATCTTATTTCTCGTTTATTACTTTTGTGTATTGACTAATTTAAAGTTTAAAAATGGTATGTAACTGACAATGGCAAATTCCATAAGATTCCTTAACTAAAAAGTGCAATTCTTGTAAAATAAAAAGCAAAAAAAATAAAATCATGCTGATCAACTTCACCCGCCAAATGGGGCCACTTTGATCATCCATGTTAGATGCTTTTAAAATGCACTGTACAGTTCGCAGATGAAGATATTCGCCCCACATTTAATTCGATGTACAGAGTATCTAATTTAGAGTTCAACCTAGTGTTTCTACATGTTTATTTCTAAAAATGAATGCATATTTCTGCCTGTTACAATCAAATTGAATAAAATAGTAAACACAAATACAATTCATAGGTAATAAAAAGAACTTCAATATTGCAACTTAAATTAAAAACTGATAATAAAACAAGTAGGTAGGTATATTTAAACTCGCTTAGAAAATTCGAGCACATCAACCTTTTTGTAGAAACATACGGTATTTTCATCACTGGTGCCGGCAAATGGCAATGGTAACACAGCACAAATATCTGACAGTGGCACAGTGGATACATCGTTTGACACAAACCTAGAGGTTGTTTTCTCTTCGCTGATAGATTTCAGGCCAACAACTGTATATTTATTTTCTGAAAACTGCACCTGAATTTTACATACATATTTATAGGTCTGTAAATTTCTTTTCCAGCCTATAAAATTAACAAGGACAAAACGTCCTGGAACTAGCAGTTTTGGCTCTGGTGCTAAATATTCTACTTCTTCTATTTTCATCGGTGGACTAAGAACTTCGTCTTCAGAAGAAGTACTGGTTGTGTTCGCAGTTTCTTGGGTGTCTTCGTCTGAGCTGCTGCTATCAGCAGTAGTGATACTTTTTCCTGGCTCAACATTAATCCTTTTCTTTTTTGGTTGCATCGTTTCAGTTTTTTGTCCAAAACGTTGTTCTCTTAACAATTCCGAATTTTGTTGAGGACTTTGCTGGAGCTGAATGGGTATATACCTGTTGTGTAAAACCCATTTATTAGATTTTGTTTTACTGCTGATTCTAATTGGTCTCCTGGTTTAGAGGAGGTTTGGCTTGCCACTGGGTCCATTTTTTTTAGAGCCCGTGATACAAATGACGAAAAAACCTCTTTTGGGATACCGGTACGAGATGAACTTCGGTTTCTAAGTTTGTAGTTTATAAGGACTGCCCGCCTAGCCACCTTTATTGGTTTCAAGAAGGCCACATCTAGTGGCTGGCTGATGTGTGTTGAATGTGGCACTAAACGAACAAATGAAATATTATTTTCTTCGCACTGACAAATGACAGAATCATTTAAATGTGAGGCCAAGTTGTCAGCTATTAACACCTTTCTTCCTTCTAGACGTCTAGCACGAGCTATTCCAGGATCATCCCCGATGTTGATCAGGTCATCGTTAAAAATATTTTTAGCATTTATGCCTTCCAACGTTTGTCCTAAATTTACAAAATATGTTTTAAGAGTTTCTCTGGATACTGATGCGCGGCATTTATTGATGTTGCTGGCTAACCTTTGACTAACTTGTGTTTTGTGAGTGGCGAGAGGAGACAATTTCCAATCCTTTCCTGGAATGTTGTTAGTGAATTAGGGTACTATGCGACCACGCCTGGCCAAATATGCTTTTGCGAGCATTCTGAAGTCGAGTACGTTCAGAGGAAATCCCCAGTCCGCGCATTTGGCAGCAGCATTTATGAGAGTGATTTCTTCTTCAGTACTCATTGCGGACTGTCCACCAGCTTTACGAATATGTCGACCATGAAATTTATTGTTTAATGTACCAAACGGAATATTGTATTCACAGGATGCAGCCCTCATCTTTAATTCTCTATCTGCAATCCTCTCGAGAGCTTCTTCCAGTTGGCCTTCAGTGTAGTTCTTATAGTTATGAGATTCAGGTTTCTTCTTATAATTCCGTACCATCTGTAGAAAAAAAAACATTGTCAAAATTAGTTTATAATGAAAGGAAAACATAATAATGGTTTGATCATTAAAGTGGTGATCAAGTTAGCCCCACAGCTTTAAACAATGTGACCCCGCGACGTGTTACCATGTTTTGAAGCACTCAATAGTCGTGTTTTTTTAACAATATTCTTATCTGAACCAAAATGTAACTACACTTAAACTGATCTGATCCATAATTGAACTGCGCTGTTTTCAAAAAACAGCTGATTATATTTCGTTCAGCTGTTTATATTTCGCTTGCACTTGAATTTTTAGTTGTTAATTTTAAATTATTAATTTATTGTTGTTACATTCTTGTTATTTAAAAACTACCAGTTTATGTTCCCCTATCGATTAGCAATGGCGGAAAAAATGATTGTAAGTAAATACTTTTAGATCCTACTACATGTTAATTTTTAATTAAAAACACATTAACAGCAAGACATATTTGATGATCTATTTGATGAAGACAACCAATATTATAATTTACTATTAGAAGACCGCTCTAATTCCAGTTGCAATTCTTCCTTGGATTGTTTTAGTGACCGTGAAGATGCGACACGAATAGAGAACTATATAAATGTTGTTCAAGAATATAACGAAAAAGAATTTGTTAAGCATTTTCGATTAACCAGAGCAACTGTAAATTATTTAACTGGTAGGAAATTTATTTATAAGAGATATTATGAAAATATAAATTTTTTGTTGCAGAATGCATCGATAAATCACATTATGTCGATAGACAAATCAGGACGTGATAAAGTTACAGGTGAGAAAGGAATTTTAATAACACTGTGGTATTTTTCCAATACAGAAACATTTAGGCAATTATCAGACCGTTTTAATAAAACACGAAGTACTATCTATAACATAGTTAAGAAAATAACACAGTATTTTGCTACCATCAGTGCTGATTATATAAAGTGGCCCACAGAAAGGGATGATATATGTGATATGGTAAATGGATTTTATAGAAAACAAAAAATCAATGGGATTTTGGGAGCAATAGATGGTACCCATATTAAGATTAAGAAACCTCAAGCGAATCAAGAGGTATACTATAACAGAAAGGGTTATCACTCAATATTATTACAAGGAGTAGTTGATCATCACAAGCGTTTTATTGATATTTTTTGTGGAGAAGCTGGTTCTATGCATGATGCCCGATTATTAAAAAAATCTAAACTTTAGGAGAAAGTTTACATGAATTAAATCAACTTGGGCAACTATTATTTAATTGGGGATGCAGCTTATCCAAATCTTTCATGGTTAGTGACACCATTTAAAGATAATGGACATCTGACTGAAGATTAGAAACAGTTTAATTATAAACTATCTTCTACACGTATGGTTGTGGAGAATGCATTTGGCCTTCTTAAAGGCAGATTTAGACGGTTAAAGTTCTTTGACAATAATAACATTTATTTCATTGTAGAATGTGTTGTTACTGCTACGGTATTTCATAATATTGCAGTAAATATGAAAGAAGAGTTTAATGAAACTATCGACGTTGAAGATGAAGCCAGTGATGATAATGATGATAGTACAGTAGTTAATGATGGTGAAGATTTCAGGAGGAGGGATCATTTATTTGTAAACATGTTTCAATAATAGTCTTGTAAAAAACGTAGGAGTAGTATTTATTGGAATGTTTATATGTACATAAGTAATAAAATAATTAAATATATTAGCAACTTTGATTTTGTTCTTGTTCTTTTAATTTAAGATATCTCTCTAGTAGTCTCATTTAAATAGTTCTCCATTGTAGTTATAAGTGCAAGAGTTTCGTTGTAAGTCCACTTTGAACTCTCAGTAGCAATGTGAAAATCTTGTTCCTCTTCTATATCTTGCCTTGGTGTTGGCGATTCTATATCATCTTCATTATTAATGTCATCATGGCTTTGTATTTCTTCATTATTAATTTCAAGGCCTTGTATTTGGCAATCCTCTGAATTGCTTCTTTGGTTTGTTTTATTCACAAATTTAATATGATTAAGCAGCGTTTGTGAGAAGTTTATATCTAGAATATGCTTGTTAAATAATTGAGCTGATTAATAATGTTATAATTAACCTACCATTTTGTGCCCTGTTATAATCCCCATCATTTACTTCAATCTCGGCCACTGTTTCGTTATCCCACAACTGCAAATTCATTTTTTATGTGAATGTTTACAGTTGTACAATGTGGTTGCAACAACCAACTTTAAGGTTATGTTAAACTGCACTTGATGTTATCCTAAAATTTTTTTGCGCTCGACGGGTAAGGGGAAGGTAACATGTGAGCAAACGAAATGAAATCAAGCTTGGCTTTGAAATATTTGTTTGTGTTGGTGGCACTGTAAGTCTATGTCAAATTCGATGTTAGTAGGTTAGGTTTTGCGTCAGTTTTGACACAAACTGATGCAAAACCTAACCAGCTAACATCGAATTTGACATAGACTTACAGTGCCACCAACACAAACAAATATTTCAAAGCCAGCTTGATTTCATTTTTGTTTGCTCACATGTTAGTACAGATCTGTTATGGTGTAGTTACATTTAGTTTCAAAAAAACACTTCTTACGTTGCCGGATCTGTTCAGAGCAGCTTACTTATTATGGATATCAATGTAAGGTTATGTCTTCTAAATGCATGCTTATTTAACAAATGATAGTTGAAAATTATGTAAATATAACACTCACCTTGTGGATTCAAAGTTATAAGGAAGAATGATAATCGCCACTAGAACACAGTGATTGCTATTTAAAGCAAGTTTTAGCACTTTTTCGTTATGAACTAATCTCGCACACACACCGTGTATCTGGAAAAGGTCAGGCAAACACGGCAACCACAAAACAATACCTTGGTGGGAATTATATGATATTTTGGGCACAAAACAAGGTTTTGGCGCGTAACTGGCGGTGCGGGGATAATGAAAGTTGTAGTTGTCCCGTGATATCAAACTACTCGCCCCATCTTACGGTAATAAATTCACATAGAAAACACAAGACTGGCCGAACACGAAGCTATGAAGTTACCGCTCGGAGACATAATTATATGGCAAGGAGTATAAAAGTCACCTGATATAGTTGTAATTTCTAAATTGTATATAGCTAACTTTAGCATTATCACAGCTAAATTTTTGGAAATCTTGCCTGCCTACGGTGGGTAAAAATATAAAAGAAAAATATTGGCAAACGTACAATAGCAATTAATATAAATTACTAAGTATACAAATAATGCATATTATAAATTGCACTTGTAACCCTAGCCCTAGACATTATTCTTTGTTGGCGTATCATGTAGATACTCTTACATGTTTAGTTAGTACCTATAACAGAAAACTCAAAACTAAATTTAGAAAATCTGTAATGGGCTTGACTCAGAACTTCCCTCGCAAGTGGGGTTTTGAAAATATCAAAGGAAAAAAGAATTTGATTTTTTAAAGTGCTCACACTGTATATGTATGTTGGATCGACGAAAATCATATTTTCGTCAGGGGTAAGTAAAAACCTGAGCTATGTGCAAGATATTACTCTTATTTAGCTAATAGTTCTCTAGTTAAAGCAAACATTGTCATAGTTTTACTTTTTCAAGGTGCTCACCCTGCAGATGTTTTCTATGTGTATATAAACTTTGGATTTTTGGGGTTGTGTAAACTTTCTATTCTTTTATCGAGTTTTTCAACTTGGACATTGGAAGTCTATACGGTCTGTATAGCATACAGGTTGTGTGGATGGCTTTCCAGACTTGGCAATCACGATAACTTGAGCAAGTCTTCATTGGAAGAATCATTACCCGTAAAGCTCTTAGCTATGTCTTTAATAGCAAGGCAAGGGAGATAATACAAATTCTTTCTAGAAAACCCATAATCCTGCGTATTCACTACCATACACAGGAACGTTTCACAAAACTGTTTAAATATTTAAGCTTTTTTAATATCGTTAAATTTAATACAATGGCGGACAATAAATTTAGGCCGGCCTGTCATTCGCTTGGCACTGTTTATGTTGGTGGCACTGTAAATCTATGTCAAACTCGAGGTTAGCAGTTTAGGTTTTGCGTCAGTTTGTGTCAAAACAATATTAAAAATGGTTCTCTATTTAGCTTCACTTAACTCAAGTCAAACACTTTCTCCAACCATCTAACACACAACTCATGGTGGCGGCACATGAGACTGCACCCCAGCGGCAGGTAAGTAAGGGACGCCCCTGGCCGTAATGCTACTTGACTACCTCTGTAGTTTGCAGGATAATGTTGTTTACAGTTACCACAATTTGATTTTTCATTCTTTATTTTAGCACATTCTTTAATTATGAGTTTTCCCGCACACTTGGGGCATTTTGGTTTTCGTGCGCACAATTGTTGTGTGTGTCCATGCAACTAACAGCGTTTGCACTGTGTCACCAACGTCGACCTTCTTATTGGTTCAATTTTTATTACTATATTATGAATAGTTTTCATTTCATACATATACATATTTTTTTGACGTCCTCAGTATTGCCAAATACGAGCACGAACAGTGGGAGTGATCTTCTGACTAGTTCGCATTTTTATTTTTTTTAGTGTTCCTTTTTCCTTTCTTTATTATATTTACTGCAGAGCTTATTTTAAGTTTCCTCAAACTTACTTCATATATTATGTCAAGTGGTTTCGCTTGAAGGAAGTCCTCTTGCCATCACCTTAATTGGTTCTGTTTCTTTATCTTCATATGTGTGATATGCGATTTCTCTCTCTGTAAGGCTGCCAACTTCTTTCTGTAGTTTCCTACATATAGCCCATTTTTTATTTGGTCATTATTTAGCATCTTAGCTTGAAAAACATATTGCTTACTATTAGTAGCGTGTTCAGATTGTTCTACGCTTTTATGTTACTTATTACTATTGGTGGTGGAGGTGGTTCAGGTTTTTCTTTTCTGTGTGGTTTTTCGCCATTTTTCAGCTGTTGTCCTAGGGAGTATTTAAGTGAGTTATTAGTTTTTCTTTTTTTTATTTCTTTTATTTTTCCTATTGCAATCCAAGCCACTTCCCTGGTCAGTTCTTCTTCATCTGCTTCATACACCTGTTGCAGAGCGGTTGGTTTCTCTGTTTCAGTTTCTTTTGGCACTAGTTTTTCCAATTTGTTTTATAATTCGTTCATTGCTGTTGCAATAGCAGAATAGTTTTCTGAAGTGCTCCATTATGCGGTTTTCAGTTTGCATGATCATGTTGTTTCATCATTATACAATGCTTATTAATTCCAAATTTAATCAAGTAAGTTTGTCTCGTAATGTCTCGTGATGTTGGCAAAATAACAAACTTTCGTAAAAAACTATACCGGTAAAATCATTGGCACTTAATACATTATTACTGAAAATTGAATGTTCGAAATAATTTTGGATTTTGACAATTAATTTGACAGCAGCAAACTATTCGTAGTTATACATACATACATTGAGTTGTTACTATATATATATCTGGTTGTACATCCCTTTCGGGATTGAAACCGCTCCTTTGTGGAGCTCTATTGACTCGTTTAGTGTGGTGAGTCAGTCCACATTTTCCTGCCTCTTATAGCTTCTTTTCTGTTTTTGCTTTATTTACTATCTTGTTCCATTTTTTCCTGTCTTCGATATTGGCTCTCCAGTTTTTAATTCCCATAGTGCGCAGATCAGTTATCACTTGGTCCTCCCATCTTATTTTTGGTCTCCCTCTTGGCCTGCCTGTTGTAGGTTTCCATTCACTTATTCTTCTTATAGTGGCTCCAGCGTATCTCCTGTATATGTGCCCATGAGTTGTTACTATAACAATTAAAAAAAATATGTAAAAGGCTTTACCCAGAATTTCCCTCGTCAACATTGTGACATTAAATAATTTTAAAAATAAAATTAAATCAGGAGTAAAAATATCTTCACGTTTCTAATAAATTCAATACATTTTCAAATAAAAAAATGTATCCCGCTGGGGTTTGAACGCGTCGCATCTGCAGAGCGATAATAACCGCACCCCTACACATAGATCCATCTGCACCGATAAAGCCAACTACGTTACGTTGAACAGCACGCTGTTATTGTTGAAATGTTTTTACTCTTTTGTGACATTATCCTCCATCGCCTGAGTCTTATTTTCGGCAAATGTAAAGCCTGACCTATGTGAAACTTATTACTTCCTTCTATTTCAAAATTAACCCAACATAAACAAATTCTATTTTTTAAGGTATTCACCCTGTACATATTTGTATGAAATTGTACCCGTTTCATGCGAGGTAGATATATAAGTACTGTACCTAGGGGCGTTCTGGCTCATTTTGCATGTAACCCGAACGCACCTGCGAAGTCACGGGCCTAGCCAGGGTCACGTGCCACTTCCGGTTTCCACGATAAATTTTTGGGGCTAAAACTGTAATTTTTACAAGGTTTTTACTATGAATTTTGAGGCTAAAAGTCTAATTTTATTCCTACGCTTATCAAAATTTTCCCAGGCTCAACAGGATGTGAGTCATCATCTCAGAATGCAAAACTTGTTGAGACTTGCAGATGCAGGATGTTATTGTCTACCAATTGAACAATGACGTCCATTGTTTGAGAAATCTGCACGATTGCAAAAAATAATTAGACAATGAAGTCTTTGTTGTCTGGAGGAATTTTTGCTGACCTCCATTATCAGATAAACCTGATTTTATTGTCTAAGGATTCAAGCCTGTCCAAACTTGTTTGAAAATGTGCAAGACTGGTAAAAATTTAACAGTAAAACTCGTTGTGTGAGAAAAATCTGCACAACTGCTAAATTGAATGGTGCCTTTGTTTGAAAATGTTTTGCTGACGCAGTTAACGACCTCTATTATCAGTGGCTAGAGAAATTTGAGACGATGATCTGCAAAAATTATCTTGAAATAAATTTGTCAAGTACTGATGTCTGTTATACAAACAAACAAAAAATTGCCAGGTATGGGGTTCAAACTCACGCTCCCCTTAGAGAACCGGAGCTTACTGCTACTTAGAGAGTTAATAAAAATTAAATCTTAAATTAGATAATAATAAAATTTTGTAAACAGCCAGTAATATTAATCTAAAATTAACTAAAAAATTAAGTATCTATCAAATATTATTAGCAAAGTTGTTAAACGTATGATAGAGGCAGTTAGTAATTACTTAATAAATACAATTGTTCTATATCTAGTACTATAGTTAATAACAATTAAATTAAATACAACCAAATAAAGCAATATATTAGTATAAAATACTCTTCAGTTAGCAGGTTAAAAGTTTGATATAGTTTAGTCAATTTTACACACATATATAATTCCAGCAGTAAACTCTGGTAGGAAGCTAACACATAAGTATAGTGGAGTCTTACACAGCAGAATTTTATAATACAAAACAGGGCTATAAAAGAATCGTGTGTACCACTTAGCATTTTTTCAGTTTATCTGATTCAGCAACTTCCGCATACCAATCTCGCAAAAACAGACACCTTCTTTGTTCTTGTGTTAGCACCTTGGCTTTAGGAATGTTATGGTAGTATATTTACGAAATATGTGAGATCATTTTCCAGCTAAAAGATGCAACACTCAAAATGTTTTTGAAAGAATGTAAATGAATATTTTATAGAATTTGTAAAACCAAAGAAAATATTTTAAAAACTCAAGGTTTATAAATACTTAAGGATTTTAACACATAATAAACACAATGCTTGGGTACGGTACATATGATCATTAAATAATAATAAAGCATTCAATAACTACAAAAATAAAAAGCAGCTTAAAATATTGTTCCTAAAAGGAGTGGTGGTTTTAGTTTTATCATTGGAATTTTCGGTTTCTTACAACGGTATTTGTAAATCATTCGTAAATAGTCCAGTTTTTTGGTTGCAACGAGCATAGTTGTAGCAAAGATATCTGACGAATAGAAGACTATAGAAGATAATTACAGACAGTAATATTAATCTAAAATTGAATTAACTAAAATTAAGTATTTATCATATATTATTAACAAAGTTGTTAAACGTATGATAAAAGCAGTTATTAATTACTTAATAAATACAATTGCCCTATATCCGGTATTCATGGTTTATGTCTTAATCTGATTTTAATAGTCGATTAGAGTCGAATAACTAAGGTTATTATAATGCTAAAAACTGTACGCAAAAGGTAAAATTAAAATCAAAATTTTAAAATAAAACCGTGAGAATAAGAATTAAATTAAATAAAGCCAAGTAAGAGCTTTTAGGTCACAACAATATATTAGTAAAAAATACTCTAATTAATAAAGATGCTATACACGATACCCAACAGTTCATTTTTGCGGGATAAAAAACTTATCTAGATTGGTTAAAAATCAGATGGATAAGAGAAAATCTCAAACTTGTTTAAAAACATTTTGTAACTAAACAATCACATTAGAAATTGTGTAAATAAAGCTAAAATTATGAGGCGCAGAATTTGCAGATTATACAAAATACCTGTCCAGACCTGCGGATGTGAGCGTCTGGGAATGTGCAAGGTTGCTAAACAACCGGATGTGATTATTGTCTGGAGTTTCTACGTCGGTCTGCGCGAGAGTCTGCGCGGGGGTCTACGCGATGGTTTGGCGGGAAATTCACTTTAGCAATAAGCAAGTTTCTAAAGAAATATTATTATGCTGTAGAGATTTACAGGTTACAGTTCGGAGTGTAAACTGAGTTAAGAATTTTGGATATTTCTATACCGCTATTAGCAACAGTACCATTTAATTGCATATTGTTTTCTTTTACGTAACAACCAAATTTTAGATTCGATTGTTTTAATATAGGTTTGAAAGCACTGCTTAGACAGGTAGACAGGTAGACATCTAGACAGGTAGACAGCTAGACAGGTAGACAGTTAGACAGATAGACAGCTAGACAGGTAGACAGCTAGAGAGATAGACAGGTAGACAGGCAGGCAGGCAGCCAGGCAGGCAGGCAGACAGATATGCTATTAAAGAGGTAAGAAGAGGGAAGTTGGAAATTAATACTGAAACAGATCTTAATTTAGCGCTTTCAAAATTATTACTACAGAACATCAGGGGATCAATGGCCTCCATTATCAGTGTCTGCGAATTTGCAACAATGAATAAATAGACCACCGGTCAACCTGACACGTTCCTGTAACGGTTTTATGAGCGCGACGGTGTAATAAAACGACAATTGTAAATATAATTGTATTTTATTTGTCTAACGTACATGTATAAAATTATTACAAATATATTATACACCAGTCAATTATTGTAGTAGAGGTGTTGTTGTCATCTCTATCTGGAGGGTGTCACGATCTCCTCGTACTGTTTCCGACATTGTCAAACTTGATTTATTCAATTATTCCTGCCTCTTTTAACTCTTCTAGTATACTAACAATTTCATGAATTGCATTCGATATTCATAGTATGACGCAGACCCTTGGCTTATAATGCAAACATTTAACAGATGGGGAGGCGGACATCACCATAAATCATATACGATTTTCTTCACACATTCACGTTCTAATCTCAAAATTTTTAAATGCTCCTCGATGGGCTCCATCACATTGTCATCAAACCAACTCCACCCGTCTGGAAGTCGTAGTTTTGTATTAGTTTTAAAGTCCGGATGTCCATCTAGCGTAACGGTGATATCCATACGATTGCAACCAAACCATGGAAATAACTTTAAAAATTCATAGAAATACTGCTCATAATATTTTTCCAAAGAGGTGCCGGCTTCCATGTTACAATCATACTGCTACGATTTATTCGATAGACAATGATTTATATGTTTATGCCTCCTCGTACAAGCCGCTGTCTACAATTTCTACATAACAGACAGAGATGACGCAGTTTGGCAGTTTGATTTGCAACTCCAGATGTCCATCTAAGATAATGGTGATATCCATGCGATAGCAACCAAACCATGGAAATAACTTTGAAAATCCATAGAACTACTTCTCGTAATATTTTTTTTCCAAAGAGGTGACCAAAAACCTGAACTGGAACAGGCATCTCTCTCACTCTATTTTTTATTGCTGCTCGCAATCTGTACAATAAATGGTGTTAAGAATCCCCATCTCTTTCTTATTTATATGATTTGAAGAAGACGTCGCTGAGATTGGGGCGAGTCAAGTATTTCAAACGTATGATTCTGTAAATTGTGATTTATGTCTGCAGTTGTGTTCGCTCCCATGGTGATTTAGAGTTTGATGCCACTGTATGAGAATGTGTAATTGGTAAAATTTACAGACAGACAGACAGACAGACAGACAGTTTGACAGTTAGACAGGCAGACAGACAGACAGAAAGGCAGACAGACAGACAGACAAACAGACAGACAGACAGACAACATGTTGGTGCTGTTTAAGCAAAACGATATGAATTTACAGAAAGTCTACCGAGATCATGTTAATACTGATATGACTTACGAACAATTTAAAGAAATGTGCGTGTATTGTTGAATTTTTTGGTAATAGACAAAGAGAGTGATTTAAAGAATGGACGCTATCGTCATGAATTTGATTCGTATATATACATCTAACAATTCTGATATCTATTATTTGATAAGAAACTGTTAGCGTGTGAACTAGTTTGAATCTGTCAGTCTGTCTAACTGTCTAGCTGGCTGTATACCTGTCTGGATGTCTACCGCTTACATACTTGTGATAATAATGAAAACGAATGTAGCAACAGAACTCATTAAAACTAAAAATATTATAAGACAGAAAGTTCGAGCTCTTAAGGAGGGTAAGTTGGTGCAACAACAGCTCCTCGGTAAATTTTTTAAACCTGTTACCGAACAAATGCAAAGTGTTGCAAAAGAGATAAATAAAAATGGGAATCCTCCATCACAATTTAAGCCTTTCAAATTGAAAAAGAAAGAGAAAGTTCAACACAATTATGATGATGATAAATATAATCTTAAAAGAAAAACTAAATACGTTTATGACGCGGATGATGACGATGATTAATATATGAATATATCAAAGCCTCCAAAACTAGAATTATTTACACCAAAACCGGCTGATGAAGTATTGAGTGAATCCGCCGAAGATGATCCTAATACGACTATAACAAACAAATTTCAGCCGTCTACCAGCATAGAACCGCAAGCTATAAGTTCTTTCTTAGAACAGTATGACAAACTTCTTAGGAAATATGTAAGCAATTATCTTATAGAAAGACCAAATCTAGGGAGGTATGGAATTAGATATGATTTTGATAAAAACCAATTTTATTTTGGTGGAGATGAGCTAGATATAGAGGGATCAGATATAATTGTAAAAAATGTGCACTATGAAGGTAAGCCTGGTTTGTACGAATTACTATTTAAAAACGTTCCTCAAATAACTCCAACGCTGACAGATAGAGCAAATTATAATTATATCATAAACAGAACAAGTAATGCGGCGCATAGAAATTTTGATAAAAATGAACAGAAGGTAGGTTTCAAACAAGCGAAATACAAGAAATTTATAATTTATTTTAAAATTTTGATTTTAATCTTACCTTTTACGTACAGTCTTTTGCATTGTAATAACCTTAGTTATTCGACTCTAATCGACAATTAAAATCAGATTAAGACATAAACCGTGAATACCGGATATAGGACAATATTGTATTTATTAAGTAATTAATAACTGCCTTTATCATACGGTTAACAACTTTGTTAATAATATTTGATAAATACTTCAATTTTAGATTATTATTACTGTCTGTTTATATCTTCTACAGTCTTCTATTCGTCAGATATCTCTGCTACAACTATGCTCGTTGCAACCAAAAACTGGACTATTTACGAATGATTTACAAATAATACCGTTGTAAAAAACCGAAAATTCCAATGATAAAATTAAAACCACTGCCCAGTTTAGGAACAATATTTTAAGCTGCTTTTTATTTTTGTAGTTATTGAATGCTTTATCATTTAATGATCATATGTACCGTACCCAACATTATCAACCAAGCCTCAGATTGGTTCCAGGCAAATAAGCTTTGTTTAAATCAAAATAAAACTACAACCTTACTATTTTCAAATAAACAAAATATCTGCGAAACCTTCAAATTTTTAGGCCTTACTTTGGATAACAAACTAACTTGGCAAGCACATGTTGACAATCTTTCAATTAAGTTATCAAGAACGATCTATGTAATTAGACAAATAAAAAATCGAGTAAACTTAGATGCTGCCATTACTGCATAACACGCATTATTTCATAGTGTAATGACGTACGGTCTGATAAACTAGGGTACCTCTACACATATTAAAAAAAAATTCATTGTACAAAAAAGAGCCTTGAGAGTGTTGGCGGCAGCGAGTCAGTTAGACAGTTGTAAATCATTGTTCAAAAAATATAACATATTAACGCTACCGTCAGCAATACCATATTGTAATCTATTACACATAAAAGAACACCATGGTGATTATACAAAAAACGGCGATGCCCATGGTTACGACACCAGCAGTCGAGGCGATATACAGGTTCCGCAGCAGAGATTAACGTCCACTAAACGAAATAATTTCGGAATAGGATTATTTAATTCGCTTCCTAGTACTCTCAAAAATGCCCCAACAAAACTCTTCAAAGTTAAGCTTAAAAAACATCTTCTGGCCAATGGCTACTATGAACTTTCCGATTTCAGATTTGTTGAAAATTAAGACTGTCTTGTTTTATTGACTTTAGTATTTTGTTGTTACTGTATTTTTCTGTAGATAACTATTTCTGTAAATGTATTGTATTTTTTTAAATTTTTATATTTTTATATTTAAATGGAATTGTGACATATCTAAGCACCACGGTGTATATTATGATGAATAAAAATACTACTACTACTACTACCCAAGCATTGTGTTTATTATGTGTTAAAATCCTTAAGTATTTATAAACCTTGAGTTTTTTAAAATATGTTGCATTATCTGCTAATATTTTCTTTGGTTTTACAAATTCTATAAAATATTCATTTACATTTTGCAAAAACATTTTGAGTGTTGCATCTTTTAGCTGGAAAATAATCTCACATATTTCGTAAATATACTACCATAACATTCTTAAAGCCAAGGTGCTAACACAAGAACAAAGGTGTCTGTTTTTGCGAGATTGGTATGCGGAAGTTGCTGAATCAGATAAACTGAAAAAATGCTAGGTGCTACACACGATTCTTTTATCGCCCTGTTTTGTATTATAAAATTCTGCTGTTTAAGACTCCACTATGCTTATGTGTGTTAGCTTCCTACCAGAGTTTACTGCTGGAATTATATATGTGTTCAGGGTGCAGCTTGTAATGGACTGTATGAATTTAATTTGGACAGTTGAAGGAATATCTTAGGGGTGCAGGAATTAAAAAGGGGTGCAAACCAACGGTCTCGTGCGGTCTCACACGAGATGATGTACCAAAAAAGACCTGGGGCCGTTGGTCAGCGTGACACAGTGAAACAAGACTTCAAACTGTATGTTTATTGACTAGAATATTTTTCTATTTATACATATAAAAATACTGACTTAGCTTACAAAGTTTAGTATTTGCCCTAGTTTCAGCTCGCATATGCACTTGCGTATTCAATTTCATAACAAACAAACTTGCAGAGTGCAGAATTGCAGGCTATTCACCGGTCATTCGAGCACTGATTACATTACTGCTGACGCTTTGTTAAGCATTTTCCGTATGCGATATGTGTTTGTGAAATATTCGCCTAATTAAATTAAAAGGATTAAAATTTATGTTTGGTTCCTAAACATTCTGCCGAGCGACAAAGGGCCGGGATGGTGTGGCTGAGGCTGTCTCTCCATCTTCTTCGTCAGGTGGCAGTGGTTGTAACCTGAAGCTCTCTGACGGGTCTGAAATTGGGCGTGGCTGCGGTTTCCTATTCTTTCTCCAGTACTTCCATAATGTCCAGATGATACAAACTGATACCAAGATACCGATTGTAGTACCAGTGTTCACCATGATGGTATGTTCATGGTGCCACAATGGATATTCCTGATGTAGCTGCAACTCGTCCTCTTCTTCTTGTAGGCGTTGAAAATGATCGGACGGTAGCAACACAGGTTCCTCCATTTGCAGTTGAGGGTGGGTGCTCGTATTCTGCAAAGTAGTGTTAATAATTACTTGCATTGGTTTGTTGAACCCAGCTACGACAGGAATAGTAGTGAATAGCTGAGTATGTAAGGTAGTCCGTTTGGTGTATATAGTACAATCTGGGGATATCTGGATTATGCCAACATCTTGAATCTTCAAGCTTTTTTATTGGTTCCTTGAACGGAATTTTCAATGTATATGTACCATCAGCATTTCTCTGGTGGTTGCAGTTGTAGAATTCTTCGCATTCCTTGTCTTCGTTGGACATCATCTTTTCTGGTACAACTTCTTCAATCTCCCAAAATTTTGTGAGTTGTTCATCTTCTGCAGCACATGCGACCATGCTAAGAATTTTCCTTTCTTCTGATGGTGCTGTTGCATTCCCCGTGATGATCCATCCAAGTTCCGTGTTTTGCGCTAACAGGCCTCCGTTGAATTTTCGTACTCCTTCCAAAATGATTTCCTTGTAGATGTCTGCTCCTAGGATAACGTCTATTGGTCCAGGTTTCTGAAATAGTGGATCAGCCAACACCATATTCTTACAGTCCTGAAGTTGATAGTTTTCGACTGGTTTTTCTGGAAGTGACTTGGTTAGCTGTGGCAGTATCAGCATCTCACATATGGTTGTGTAGTTGCTTGAAAATCGTGGACGTAGGTTTACACTTAATCGTCCTCGGGCTGTACCTGCTCCTTTCTTGCCTAATCCAGAAATGTGCACTCTCACCTTTTCTTCTGGTAGACCCAGCGTTTGAGCTGCATCTCCTGTGATGAATGATGCCTGTGATCCGGAGTCTATCAGGGCTCTGAGATACTCCAAACTCCCTGAGGATGACTGGACCTTAATTAGGGCAGTTGCAAGCAAAACGTTGCGATGCTGTCTTCCTACTAGGCTTGCAACAATGTTTTCGTTCTTATTGGTTGCTGTCGCACTGGAAATTGCCGTTGTGGTCTTGGGAGGCTGTTGTTTGCTAAAATCTTCGTGCAAAAGCCAATGATGTCTTTTATTACATACCTTGCATTTCCCTGGGCAAAAGTGTCTGGAGTTATATTTTCCTGTAGGCTTGAAGCAGTTTGAACATAATTTTTTATTCTTTATGAAGTCCCAACGTGCGGATATATTTAGATTGCTAAATTTTGGGCAGGATTTAATGCTGTGTGATCCTCCGCAGTGGAAGCACGATATGTCAGCAGTGTGGTACGTCTTCACTGCCCACCGATCCTGGTGACTTTCCCATGTTTTTCCAATTCCTTGTTTTCTGGGTTCGAGTTCGTTCCGTCTTTGTACAGCTTCCAGCGACTGAAATCTTGTTTCTAAGAAATTCAGTAGCTGCTCGAATTTTTGCACTTCTCTTGGTGCCGTTAGTGACTGCTCATACAGTCTGTTGGTTTCCTTGTCCAACTTCCGTGTCACTATATGACACATGATAGGCCCCCATGTGGCCGTTTCAATTCCTAAGTTCTCAATTGCTCTTAGGCATTCTGCAGTCGTGTCATGGAGTTTCTTGATCCCTTCTGCAGATTCGTTCGACAGGGTTGCCTGGTTGAATATGTCATCCAAATACTTCGCAAGTAGCAGCCTGGTGTTGTCGTATCTGTTCCTTATAATGAACCATGCAGACTCGTAATTGGCTTCAGTTGCCTCCAGGTGTTGCACTAACTTGCTGGCTTCCCCTCGTAACTGTGACTTTAAGTAATGCATTTTTTCCGCTTTACTTAGTCGTGAATTTTCATGAACAATTCTTCGGAAAATATCATGAAAGCTAGGCCATGCTTCGTAGGTCCCTTCAAAAAATGGAATTTTAAGAGTAGGCAACACTATATTCGCATGGCTGTGTTCCTTGACACTTTGAACCTCTCCATCCTGGATGTGTTGGTACAGGACTACAATTATTTCGTTGACCATCTTCTTGGTCTCACGGAACTCCTTGTCGTCGTAGCTACCGTGGGATAGTATCTCCTCGTTTAGAGCTCTGATGTCATCCCAATCATCCTTAAAATTCTTAATGTTGTATTCACAATACCTTTTACTGCATTCCTCATTCAACCTATTCCAGACTTCCTGAATGTCGCTTTGGAGTGAATTCACCTTGATCTGTAGCCTTCTTATTCGAAACTGTCCCTCCTTGTCAGCACGTGCGGTCGTATCTTCTTTTGGTCCAGCTGGCTGCTGTGAAATTTCACCTAGTGTGGCTAGATTTTCTTCGCACTTGTCGAGCAGGGCAACCCCTTCATTGTAAACGTCTTTGGTTTGCTGAAAAAAATTGTTTTTAAAATAAGGGTGTTCTTCCTCGACTTCCTTCGCCAGGTCTGAATGGTTGGCCTCAAATTCTTCCCAAAGTTGTTTTAGGGTGGATCTGCGAGCGGTGATATATGCTGCATTTTTTCTTGATGGGCTATCCTTCCTCACGTTGATAATCTGCCTGCGAATGGATTCTGCTAAATCTTCTTGGGTTGTGAAAATCTCCCGTCGCTGCGCCATCATAACGGTCTTGTTCGATGAGGGCTGGTACGTTTTAAGGGATCACTGGACCAAATACTAGGGGCAGGAACGTTGAAAGGCTTGAAATATCAAATACTAGGGGCAGGAACGTTATAATGGCTTGAAGGACCAAAATGTTCAGGGTGGAGCTTGTAATGGACTGTATGAATTTAATTTGGACAGTTTCAGGAATATCTTAGGGGTGTAGGAATTAAAAAGGGGTGCAAACCAACGGTCTTGTGCGTTCTCACACGAGATGATGTACCAAAAAAGACCTGGGGCCGTTGGTCAGCGTGACACAGTGAAACAAGACTTCAAACTGTATGTTTATTGACTAGAATATTTTTCTATTTATACATATAAAAATACTGACTTAGCTTACAAAGTTTAATATTTGCCCTAGTTTCAGCTCGCATATGCACTTGCGTATTCAATTTCATAACAAACAAACTTGCAAAGTGCAGAATTGCAGGCTATTCACCGGTCATTCGTGCACTGATTACATTACTGCTGACGCTTTGTTAAGCATTTTCCGTATGCGATATGTGTTTGTGAAATATTCGCCTAATTAAATTAAAAGGATTAAAATTTATGTTTGGTTCCTAAACATATGTGTGTAAGATTGACTAAACTATATCAAACTTTTAACCTGCTAACTGAAGAGTATCTTTTACTAATATATTGCTTTATTTGGTTTTATTTAATTTAATTCTTATTAACTATAATACTAGATATAGAACAATTGTATTTATTAAGTAATTAATAACTGCCTCTATCATACGTTTAACAACTTTGCTAATATTATTTGATAAATAATAAATTTTTTAGTTAATTTTAGATTAATATTACTGGCTGTTTACCAAATTTTATTATTATCTAATTTAAGATTCAATTTTTATTAACTCTGTAAGTAGCAGTAAGCTCCGGTTCTCTAAGGGGAGCGTGAGTTCGAACCCCATACCTGGCAATTTTTTGTTTGTTTGTATAACAGACATCAGTACTTGACAAATTTATTTCAAGATAATTTTTGCAGATCATCGTCGCAAATTTCTCTAGACACTGATAATGGAGGTCTTTAACTGCGTCAGCAAAACATTTTCAAACAACGGCACCATTCAATTTAGCAGTTGTGCAGATTTTTCTCAAACAATAAGTTTTACTGTTAAATTTTTACCAGTCTTGCACATTTTCAAACAAGTTTGGACAGGCTTGAATCCTTAGACAATAAAATCAGGTTTATCTGATAATGGAGGTCAGCAAAAATTCCTCCAGACAACAAAGACTTCATTGTCTAATTATTTTTTGCAATCGTGCAGATTTCTCAAACAATGGACGTCATTGTTCAATTGGTAGACAATAACATCCTGCATCTGCAAGTCTCAACAAGTTTTGCATTCTGAGATGATGACTCACATCCTGTTGAGCCTGGGAAAATTTTGATAAGCGTAGGAATAAAATTAGACTTTTAGCCTCAAAATTCATCGAGTAAACCTTGTAAAAAATTAGACTTTTAGCCCCAAAAATGTATCGTGGGAACCGGAAGTGGCACGTGACCTCGGTGAGACCAATGAGCTTGACCTTGGTTAGGTCAACGACCTTGACCCCGGCTGGGCCCGTGCTCTCGCCCGTTCGTTCGGGTGACATGGAAAATGAGCCAGAACGCCCCTAGGTACACTACTTATATAATATGTATGCAAAATATCGTGTTCCTCCAACAAATAGTTTTTAAGTTATACTGCCAACAGACAGACAGACAGACAGACAGACAGACAGGCAGGCAGACGGAATTAAGAAAACATCTTTTTCGTCATCTAGGGACGTTGAAACGTGAAGAGCTGAAGAAATCTCGAAAGTTGATTTTTTTGTGATTACAATACGTCCTTTGTCTTTCAGACGAGCGAAGTAAAAAAGAGAAATAATTTGTGATAAGAAAATCAACAAAAGTTGATACCCGTTGTTGAAAAGTAACAAAATTGTAATTGATATTTTGATGTTATCAGATTGTGATATTAATAATAAATTACAGTGTTCGGTGACTTGCGCGACGCAGCATGGGGATTTCAATAATAAATTTTTAATGTTTGATTATTGGCTTCCCTATTTTTTTAAATTAAAGTGTATATAAGTTTTTTGTAGAGAAAAAAATACTGCATCTGTAGATACTATAGTTTATAATTATCCAATTTCCGAAACCCTATGAAGAAATTAAAAATGCTATTTTTGAAAAAAAAAATCAGTGGCGCCTTGAAAATATGTAGACAAACAACATGCACATTTACTTTTGTCATTGCTGTTTGACGTTTATAACAGATCAGTAAATATTCTTCCCGTTAAAATGTATTCAACTAAAGAAAAAGTAGAAATGATAAAATGGTTTTAAGCTGGAAATAGTGCTCTTCAAGTAAGTGCCTTGTTTAGCGTAAAATATCCGAAACCGCAAATTCCAAGTAGTTCAACGATTGAAAATTTGAAATTACAGGCACAGTATTAAATAATTGTAAATGTAACAATTACGCTGAAAACGTGCAGCAACATGAGGAAAATTACAACACCTTGAATGTTTGGTAGCAGTAGCTGCAGATCCCAGTGTAAGTTTAAGGCAAATAGCGCAAGGTATCGACTTGCATCACAGCCGAGTCCTGGAAATTTTGAAAAAACACAAGTTTCGCTCTTACAAAAAAAAATATCAGTGTCATCAAGAGTTTGCTTGAACGTGATATGGAGAAGAGAAGTGCATTTTGCTTGCAAATTATGGAGAAATGTAACGAAAACAAGGAGTTTTTAAATAACGTTTTGTTTACGGATGAATGCACATTCACACTGCATATTGAACCAAAGGTGTAAAATTGCAGAGTATGGGCACTGAAAATCCACGCAACATTTTACAAACCAGGACCCAATATTCCCAAAAAGTTAATGTTTGGGCGGGAATACTAGGTCATCACATTATAGGACCATTTTTCTTAAGTGAAAACCTCACAGAAGAGCGCTTTTTGCAGTTGTTAGAAGAAGATATAGCTCCGGCGGTGACCGAAGTTGCTAGAGACGATCAAGAGATTTGGCTTCAGATGGAAGTGTAAAGTGCGCGACTTTGTAAACTACAGTTTTTCCAATAAGGTGATTCGTCCAAATTATTTAATTAACTGGCCTGCTAAGTCCCCCGATCTTTCGCCCAACTATTGTTTACTTTGGGGACATTTAAAATCGCAAATTTACTCTGGAAAACCTTTCAAACTATTGAAGAGCTAAAAAACTGTATTCAAACCCAATGCGATAACATATGACAATATCAGTTAGCAAATGTTAGACGGCAATTTTACGACAGCTTGGGTCATTCTTTAGTAGTTAATGGTGCTTTGTTTGAACATTTTTTATAATTTATTAATTTTTGTGTTTTTGTATTATGATTATACGTACCATCGAAGTCATAGAAAACTGGGACAGGAAAATTACGCAGTTACCCTATTTTTCGAAAAGTGTAGTTTAGATGTAACATCTTGACTGCACTGAACGTTATTAAAGGAGACAGCCTACCTTTAACAATGTTTGGTCAAAATGCCACATCTAAACTACACTTTTCGAAAACAAGGGTATCTGGGTATTTTTCCTGTCCCAGTTTTCTATGACTTCGATGGTACATAATTATGTTTTGTTATGGTATTTTATTAAATCCTGCTTCCTATAGATATTAATTTTTTTGATTTTTTCGGTTCCGGAACATTATAAACGATGGTATGTACAGATACCTACAGCATTTTCTCTAGAAAAAAACGAATACATTTTAACGTGAACGGAATTTAGTAATCAGTTATAAACGTCAAACAGCAAAGACAAAAGTAAATGTACATGTTGTTTGTTTACATAGTTCCAAGGCATCAGTGATTTTTTAAAAGATTGCATTTTTATTTCGTCGATTTCTACGGTTTCGTAAAATGGAAAATTGTAAACAATAGTATGTACAGATGCAGTTTTTTCTCTACAAAAAACTTTTTTACACTTTAATTTAAAAAAAATGGGGGAGCCAATAATCAAACATTAAAAATTTACCATTGAAATCCCTATGGTGGCGCAAGTCACCTGTATAATTAAGCAATTAGAGTTGCTTGGTATTCCCGATGACCTTAAAACTTCGACCTATTATACCTGCCTAACCCCCACTCCTCCACCACGAACTCATCTGTCCATATTACCCATATATATTAGATATATGATATTACCACGTTTCTAGTACTGCCGTACCCGGTTCAGTTTACCTAGACTCTCGGAAGACGAAACCGAACCATCAATATCTGCTGAAGGTGAATATGTGTGATCAGACAACGATAGTGATTTTGAAGCAGATTTAGACAAGCCCCAACGTTTCAATCAACAAGAACTGAACGATCTCAGTAGAGACCTGAACCTCTCAAAGGAGGCGTCAGAATTACTTGCCCAGATTAAAAGAAAAGAATCTGCTTGAGCCGGGTACTAATATTACATTTTAACGTAAAAGAGAAAAAGATCTGCTGCATTTGTTAACTTTAAATTAATCAATACACAAAAGTAATAAACGAGAAATAAGATTCAAACTGATCAAAGTGACCACATCTTACGGTATTCAACGGATTTCTAAATATACGAAAATAAAGAATATGGATTTCTAATCGGAATTCTAATAATACTGACACCCTGTGAATCTGTTTGATGTATTCAATAGATTTATTGCATATAAACTCAAACAGCCTATTATTATCAGCCAATGTCAACACATTATGTGACTTTGTAAATATCAACTTATTATTTACAGAATTGAAATTCTAACCAGTTTTTCACAAGTATGTGTGAGTAGTAAATAAAATAATAGTAATATTCAAAATTAGGTTTTAGCAGTTTAGCAAATCAGATAATTTTTTTCAATTTTTCAAACTATTCCACCTTACTGAATCTGAATCCTCCTAAGATTGTAACTTCTATTACGGAAATAGTATTGTAATATACTTTTCAAATGTTAAATCTAATCATCACTAAAAGCAAGTCGTATTCAAATAAAGAATATGGATTTCTAATTCGACTTCTAATAATACTGACGCCCTGTGAATCTGTTTGATACCTATAGGAGTATTCAATATTGGCGGTGGTTTGCGGAAAGTTTGTTCCCCATATTTCGTTCCCCACATTTCGTACCCCACATTTCGTTCCGGGGATATTTCGTCTCTCCACATCTCGTACCCGGAAACTTCGTTCCCGAGCGAGCTCAATTTGTCTCCTAGATTACACGGTGTTGAAAATCGAGTACAGCGATCGGAATGCAGTTGGAACAATGAAAGATATTTTAATTAATTTATTTATCATAATAAACTGATAAGAACTATATAAAGTATGTCCCCGGATTGAGTTTGCAAGAGGGAACTAAATTTTATTTTTAGTTTTACCAAAGAGCATATGCTCTTTGGTTTTACATAAAAACGTTATAGGAATTATAATTCCCGCTTGGTTTGCAGAGAATTTTAAGAAAATCTACAGTTTTTCAAAAACAAGTCGGCCTTGACAGTTGCGCAAAAATGGTTTTCTTTTCAGGTAAACTACTCTTTTTGTTCATGATACGGCAAAATATTACTAAGAAAAGTGGTTCAGAATGAGAAATTATGGCCCTCTAAAAAATATTAGGAATATACGTATTTAGATTAAACCGTAATTTTTAATAAATACAATTTATTTTGTTCTTATCATAAATAAATTAATTAAAATATCTTTCATTTTCTAACTGTATTCCGATCGTTGCACTCGTTGTTCAACGCCCTGTAATCTAGGATACAAATTGAGCTCGCTCGGGAACGAAGTTTCCGGGTACGAGATGTGGGGAGACGAAATATCCCGGGAACGAAATGTGGGGTACGAAATGTGGGGAACGAAATGTGGGGAACGAACTTTCCGTATCCCATTGGCGGTATAGCTTAAAAACTATTTGTTGCTTTGTTGGTGGAAGACTGGCTTGAATATGAATATACTTTTGATCAATAAAATAGAGAGCCAAGGCCTTAAAACAATAAAAGTGTGTATATATTTTTGCATTAATTCAAGAACTATTAGTTAAATAAAATTATATTTTGCACCTATCTCAGGTGTTTATCCTTGATGAAAATAGGTAGGTATATTGTTGACTCCACAGTACAAACTGAACACCCCAGAGTCCTAAGGTAAGACATGATGTTCCATGGTCCATAAGGTAGAGCACTCGGGAGTAACAATCCCTTGCCAGGGAAGTTCGGTGTAAACTCCTTTACAGTTTGTTTTTTAAATTATTTTTAAATCATATCACTGTTGAATTAAAACACTGATGGTCATTTTTGTAGATTAAAATATAGATTCCCTTTTTCTCTGTGAAAGAAAACAACACAATATTGATTATGGAATGATTAGAAAGAGTTTAAAAAAAGAAGATATAACTCCCACAGTAATTTAATTGTTCTTAAATGAACTGCATCGAGAAGGTTACCTATATTTCTACAACAGAATGAAGGAGTGTCTTCTCTTTAGAATATTTATTTGGAATGTAATTTGTTAATATATTCATCGGTGAGACTGTTTTGACGATTCTTATGTATGTATATGTGGTAGTTTACTCTAGAGTTTATTCTGATTTGCTGGTCCACTATGCAGAGGGATCGCATCATGGCCGAGCAGTTAGGGAGCTCAGGCTGCGGTGCCACGGTATGGGGTTCTATCCCCACATCTGGTAACTGGCGGGCGGCCCACCCAGTCGCTTTAAAAATTGGTTACCAAAACCACAGTTGTGGAATTAGGGAAAGTAAAGCAGTCATCGAAGGCGTGATGCTAACCACATCACCCAGTATGCCGTTAACGTGTGCCAGAATGAATGGGCTTCGGAAAGAGATATTTTAGCGATCCTGATTCGTCTTGCCTCAGCCCATGTTCCTACATGGAATAAACTTTACTTATTCTTTTTCCATATTTAAAGTATATCGTGTAATCTAAAATAAGATTCATGAAAGATAGACAGGAAAAAATCTCCTATGTCCTTGCTTTCATTTGGAATATTTAAACTACTTATTGTTGCATCTATTCTTAGGATTGAATTTTTTACCGTTCCAAAAGTACATTTTTATGCATAGGTACACCGTTTTTCATGATCATTGTAAACCATGACTTACAATAGACACTATTAAAGGGCCTGTCTGAAAAGCGGTTTGGGACTTGTCAGATTAATAAGGTGACATAAAGTGACAGTTGTATTATCTAGAGTATCATAAAAACTATTTTGAACTAGTATGGCTATGGAATACTTCCTAATTTATGAATGCAACTATATTTATACTTAAATGTTAAACTTGACATTTGATTTTTTAAGTGGCTTATAGTTGCATTCATAAATTAGAAACTATTCCATAGCCATACTAGATGAAAAGTAATTTTTGATCATACTATACTTTCTGAACCAATACTACATATGCAGCTTATGTCTCTCTTTCTCTTTTTTGGTCACCTTTGATGAATCACATGTTATACAGCGTGTTGCTCTTATTATCTTCACAGCCCTGTCTCTTATGCAACCCAAATAACTTATTACAAATCTGGCTTGATCAGTATTTTAATAATAATTACTAAAGAATCAGAGATAGCGGTTCTTATAATTAGACATACATAATTTTAAACTGACATTAAATAATTTATTGAGGTTATGATACAGAAACTTCGCCTATTTGTGTGTATGCAATTGAAAGTACCATATAAGACAAGTTGAAAAGAAGTAACAGAAACAATAATAACAGTGAACTAAAACGAACCAATAAAGTAGCGAATCACAAACTATCCATCTCAAATACACTGGAAAATTTCAAACTTGACAGACAAGATTTTTTTGTTAGAAATACTTACTGGTATCTCTGATCCTATATTAATTACACAGCCCAACACACATTTTGGTGCCTGCTATTTTTTAACTTTTTCTAGGTAATTTTTGGGTGTAGAATCCAAAACAACTCTCAGATTTAGTCTATCAGATCTAGTTTTTAAGGTACGCTATATTGACGTCTTTCAGGAAAAAAATGTTACTCTTCTACATTTCAGGTTATAAGTACTTATTAGTATTTGCGACAAAGGCTTATTAAAAAACCAAGACTTTAAAGTATGGTATTTAATTCACAAAGTAGATAAATATACATTCATGGCTTATCACTTAAATATTTTCTTTTATACGATTTTCTAGCATGGAGTTTAGTAGGACAGTCTCGCTGCAAACTCCAGCAGTAGTCGGCCATCATGTGGGTATCCCATCTTTCTTGATATCGTTCTTCCATCGTCTTAATGTCCTGATGAAATCTTTCTCCCTGTTCTTCACTGTAATCAGGGCCCCCGTAAGGGCTACTGGCGCCTGTGTGCAGAAAGGATTTTGGCGCCCCTTAAGGCATTTTGGATCATGTTTTTTTATTTATTCTTTTGAAGGTAGGTAGGTAGGTAGGTGCTTAAAATAAAGCAAAAAACTGAACTTTAGAAGTCATATTTATTTGTAGACTAAAATATCAAAATGGAACAAACAGAATAAAATCATAACAAAATAAATTAAAATAAATTCTTGTTCACACCCATTTTAAAGCATTTACTTAACTAATGAGGTACAGACACGTTGTTTATAAATACTAGAAAATAACCCAAAACCAAAAATCACATTTTTTTAGGAACATATAACAGAAATATTGCCTAATGTCTACATATATATAAGTACTATTTTCTAATTATACTTAGATATTTTAAAAAATATGCAGATACTTCTGATAACAAATACCTAGGTAACTTCGTTATAAAATCAAAAATGATAGCTAGGTACAATAGAAAAATAAAAAATAGCTATTGTAGTAGCGATATTTTCCGAGACTTTGCTGTTGCAAATTCATTAATTACATCGCTAAAATTTATACCATCAAAAATTTCTTGTTCAATTGCTAATATTGCTAGCCCAGACAATCTTTCTTGAAGCATTGTCGATCTTAAATAATTTTTAATGATTTTTAACTTTGAAAAAGATCGCTCGCCAGAAGCTACAGATACAGGCAATGTCAGAAGAATTCTTAGTGAAATGTTTACGTTTGGAAGGGTGGAGATTAAATTGTTTTCAAATATATATTGTAAAATACTTAAGGGGTCAGTATCATCAAGTAATGAAAACAACTTTAACGCTTTAATTTCATTAAACAAATCATTGGAGTCTATATCCTTATTATCCTGATCTGTCAGTCGTTCTTCAAGAACAGAACAACGTTTTAAAAGATCGCTGTCACTTAATTTGAATATGTCGCTAAAAAATCCGAAAATATTATCATACTCATTTAATAAGTCAAATCGGTTTTTTAGAGAGCTTAAAGTTTGATCTATAATTTTTAAGAAAAAACTAATTTTAAAGGCGGTTTTTGGATCATGAGGGGTCTCATCTCGGTGTTCATAGTCAAACAGTTTTGGTTTAAATTTCCTCCTGATCGTTGGTAACGGTGGAAAGTCTTCCTCAATTTCGAGGTGCTACTTCTTTCGCTTGTACAAGAATTTCTTGAAATGATCTATATTGCTGGAAGTGATCAACTAAATTTTTTAGGTAGGTTTGGCATACTTTAATATTAATTGTAGCACTTTGGATTTGTTTGCTGACAATATTGATATGAAATAAAACGTCATGCCAAATAATAATTCCACAAATAAATTGAAAATTTTGTACAGACGTTAAGAGGGAACTCGCTTTATGTCTTGCATCAATGTGAAAGGAATTATCTTCAGCTACTTCTAGAAGACTTTCGCAAACCTTAATTAAATAAAGTTTAAGGGGCTTTATTGCATCAATTCTGCTGGATCATCTTGTTTCACTTAGAGGCTTTAAACTTAACCCGGGGACATTTTTTCTCATAACATCCCACCTTTTTGTGGATGACGAAAAAAAATTATATAACTCTTGCACAAGATTAAAAAAGTTTATTGTAGCCACCTTAGAAGCGTCATTTACTGTTAAGTTCAAAGTATGAGCCGCACAAGCTACAAAAAGAGCTCTCGGATTCGCATCAAGAATGCGTTTTTGAAGCCCAACATGCTTTCCCTTCATGTTTGCCCCATTATCATAACCTTGTCCCCTAATATTTTTTATATCTAAATTTAATTTTTTCAAAATTTCTGTCACAAATGTATATATCCCTTCCCCTGTAGAGTCCAGTATTGGATTAAACGCAATAAAACTTTGCTTAACTTCAACCTTTTTTGAAGTGGTGTTAAGGACAACATACCTCAGAACAAGACTAATTTGCTCAGTATGACTAGTGTCTGGTATACAATCTAATATTATTGGAAAATATTTTGAACTGCGAACCATTTCTAAAATATTATTTCTTACTTTAGACGACAATAATTCAATTATTTCATTCTGTATTTGCACGCCTAAATAATGAGTCATTTTAACAGATTTTTTTTGGGAGTTACACACTCGGCTAACGTGCTGTCTCATCACTGAATCAAAAGAGGCAATCATCTCAACAGCTTTTAGAAAATTTCCATTATCATGTTCGAAAAGTAATTTAGAAGAACCTTGAAATGCCAAGCATTGTGTAGATAAATACTTAACAATCGCAATAATTCTTTCCAACACGTCGCGCCAATATTTTTTTTCCGTTTATAAAATCCGTAGGTGATGAGCATTAACAGGCGTAGATGTCTCCAACGTTTTTTTTTAATTTACCCAAGTGTTCATATAACTGTTGTGTAAAATTGACGTTTCGTATCTCTTCATTAGCAAAGACAAGTGTTGCCAATCAGATACTCCATTTGTATCACAAAAAGTGTTAGGAGTTTTACAAAACAACTTACAACAAAAACAAAATACAGAATCTTCACTTGCAGCAGGTATTTCGGTAGCTGACATTACCGAACTTCTTACACAAGCTGAATTACCTGAAGTGGATTGTTCAAGTGCTGTAGACGAGGATGGTGTCATCGCTTCATCGGGCTCTGCATCAGTAGAAGCTGTTTTGCTGCTACAACCGCCGCCACTTGTTGCAGGACCTGATATCTATTACCGTGGTCACCTCTGTTGAAATTTCAGATGGTCTTGAAACAATAAAGAAGCCAACCTGCGATCGATTACTAATAATAATCTATGGCAGTATAATTGCAGATCAACCCCCTTATCATTTGTTACGGTATTAAAAGAACTTTACGACACCCACCCAAGGTGAGCATCGCACCACGGAATCAGTCCTGAAAAACTGGCACACTTGCCCTGAGATCGGCTAAAAATAGGCTAAAGGCCACGGCTGGAACGCTCAGGGAGTCGGACGTGAGTCACACGATACGTTCTGGGCAAGCGTGTTGCGGCATATACAGTGTGGTCCATTAAGTGTGCAACAAATGGGACATTTTTTTATTAGTTGTAAAACCGAAATTTAAATACCTCCAAAAGTTAGTGCATGTTCGATAACCATATCAGATGCCCCTAGAATGGCTTCAAGTCAAACAATATACAGGGCAGGACAAAAAATATGTAATTCGTTCAAGAATAAAGTTACCTTATTTCAAAAAATATGGCAAAATTTTATTGAAAAAAGTTGTTTAGAATCAAAAGTTATGCTCAAATACAAAGTCACGGCCTCCTATTCGAATTTTCATTCTTTTTTTGTAAAATTTTGTATTATCCCCGTATGATACATATTTTTATTATTCTGATTTTATTAAGAGTTTTTCATATGTAAATTATTATTAGTAAAGCATTTGCCTTGTTAAAGAGAATATTTGCGAAATTCTAAAGTTCTGTTAAATATCGTTGCAACAAACATGAAGTGGACGCTTACCTAAAAAAATATAAATCCAAGTAAATTTTACAAATACGCTTCAAGTTGCTAAAAGTTATTTAAAAGGGATGTGGTTGTGGCTACTTTTAATACATATAAAATCAAAATAATAAAAATATGTATCATACGGGGGTAATACAAAATTTTCCAAAAAAGAATCAAAATTCAAATAGGAGGCCGTGACTTTGTATTTGAGCATAACTTTTAATTCTAAACAACTTTTCTCAATAAAATTTTGTTATATTTTTTGAAATAAGGTAACTTTGTTCTTGAACGAATTTCATATTTTTTGTCCTGCCCTGTATATTGTTTGACTTGAAGCCATTCTAAGGGCATCTGATATGGTTATCGAACATGCACTTTTGGCCATATTTAAATTTAGATTGTACAACTAATAAAAAAATTTCCCATTTGTTGCACACTTAATGGACCACACTGTATATATATAGGGTATGTCAAAATTATGAGGGCGCCACCAAGCCTGTCTTAACCCGACTAACCGGGCCTGGACGGTTAGACGGGAGCGAAGCACGCAAAATACTCCGTCGATAGGATTACTCAAGAGTTGCAAGGTCAAATAACAATTTCGGGATTGCCTTATGCAAAGATTGTAATTAGGTGCCGATCCGACCGCGACTACGCAGCTGTCTCACCCACCTGTACGCTCAAAGCTCCCTCGTCCCGTCGCACAATAATCATTACACTGAAGGGGGGGGGGGCACTTATCTAAAACAGAACATGCACAAGTCGAAACAAAACAATAGTTTCCTTAACTAACAAATCATATATTGAATCACGGGTTACAATGGGGTAGCGGAGTGCGTCGCCCTATCTCTATAAATAGATTATATCTAAGAAAACACCAGCTGGCGCGCGCTCTAAACCTAGCGACAGATGTTCAGAATAAACAATGTAGCACTAGGCGCAAGCTCGTGCAAAGATACAACCTAAAGTTCGGAATGAATGCGCAACATGTGGGCGCGAAGCCTTATGCAACGTACAGTAATGAACAAAGTAGCACTTGTAACATAGACAGTCTGTAATTTGGAATAAACGCACAAATATGCGGGCGCGACGCCTTATGCAGCAAACAGTAATGCAAGCCCTTGTAAAATAGACAGCCTGTAATTTGGAATGAACGCACAAATATGACGACAGTGCCTGTAGGCACAAGAGACGTGACGGGCTCGCTCGCGGCGTCCCAAAACAGCTCGTACGCGGGGCTTAATGATCTCCGCGGGACAGGTACACTCGCGTTCACAGCGGTAATCAGTTCAAAGACACATACCTTAATACGTAGGCGGTTGGGGAGCCTGGTACAGTTGAGTTGCGACAGGCTGCAGTCTTAGTTGGCAGGTACATTCGATGTTCGACGGCTATAGTGATGAGTGGGCATCCGCCATACTGGCGACGTGAGACGCGTCAGGACGCGTACAACTGGACGACGAAAAATGGGCCACTTTCGTTCTGCGGGACAGATCCTCGAATGTCGAGATGAAGGGGCACGATCCCTTACTTACGGGAGCAGGAACTGGGCTCAAGATGCACCCACGCTACGCCGAAAACAATTCGAAACTCACACACAACCACCACACGAACGCTCTCTGCAACAGGCTGCGATCAACTGCCCAGAGGGAAGCGCTGCCACATGTCACATCGGTCACGTCCCCACGTGACTATACCTCGGCAGCCAATCGTGAGGCGATAAGATGAAACAAATTAATGCCGGCGACAATGGTAGCACGCCGCAACGGCGTGTTTTCTAGAAGATTCGGAATTCTTGCGAGCGATAGCGCTCGGCTGCCAAAGCGCCATCCGACGAGAAATGCTGCGTTTGGGGTCAAATATGTGCAAAATCATGATTCTGGAATTAGGCGATGGAGCCAAATAAGTAACTAAAAGGGTTTAGCATACGGGCACGCCGCCCTAAAGCCTAGGTGGCTATTTAAAATACCAAAATGACCTGACACATTTATACATCACGGTAGCTCAGAAATGTACTTACTCACCGCAATGGCCTAGCTAGCTTCAAAGTCGATTGCCTTAGGTCGCAGATTTCTATCATCAGCTGATCGGCTGCAAGCTCTTTTAATAATAGTCAAAAAAACACAGGGCGCCAGAAATCACTGATTTCGAGAAATAAATAAAATAATAACAAACAATTAAGTTTATTTAATCAACAGGTCATAATTGGTTGTAACATCTGTATTACGTCGGTAAATTGTTTATTGCAAGGTTAAGATATTGTAAATAATACGATATAATATTAATGCTGAAAATGCAGCACGCACAAAAAATAAGCGAACCTCTTTTAGGCGCTTGGGTTGGATGTGATTGCAATTCAATAAAGGGATAAGCTTACCACTCTCATATGTATTAACCGTTATCTCGGTAATAATATTAAAATGGCGAGAAGGCACTTTTCTGACTGGTTAATATATTACGTTTTAAATTTATAAATGGTAGTTTTAAATTTGTAAATTATAAGTCAGAACAATTAATACATTGCGTTTTCAATTTATAAAGTGTAAATTAAATTTGGGACTGGTAAATCAGTTAGCGGTGATGTAGCGTCATTAATATCAATTACGCCGACAATTCATGGGCGGGCAAGTTATCTTCAAAAGTTGTAATGAGACTAACCTGGTCGTGACAAAAAAGTCGCATGTAGGCGATGAATAAATGGTCCAGGATTTTTAACGTAGCAGCTTTCAGCAGCACAAACCTCGTGGCCAAAGTTGATAAGAAAATTAACGCTCCGTGTCCAGGTCAAGGTGACATTCCCGAAAGAGTTGCTGGTCCCAGTTGTTGATTAGGGTGTTAATTAGGAACCCAAATAAGGAGTCGTCCGAAAAACGGCATCAAAGAATGGCGTTTGAAGGTGACGTTGAAAAATTACGTCAACGAATAACGTCAAAAAAGAAGCTAACAAAATACGAGAAATTACCAAAATGAATAACAAGCAATTAGCGTAAACATACCTGATTTTAATTATCAGCTCACAAGCGAAGTTAATTATAAATTGGTGCCGTAGCACGTGAGGAAAGCTTTTGTAGAAGCAAGTTACTTCTAACAAATGCCAGAATCAAATGGCCCAAAATAGCAGAATCGCGGTTCGCTGGCTCAAAGCGATAACAAATAAATTTCGGAAAAACCAAAATCAGCTCTTTCGCGCGGACAAGCGTTGCTAACGTTCGAAATACAGCGAAGAATAATTCGAGTGGGAGTACACAGGCTGGCCCGGAATAGATGAATAAATGGCGAAACAAATAGCAGGAACTAAAGATTTGTTTCACTCCCCACGGCCAAGAGAATTACCTGAGGTATGATTATGCTAAGCAATTGAAAAGTTTAACGTCAGTCAAAAAAAGGCGAAAGAAAAATAGGGAAATAGATGGGAAATAAAAGAGTAAAGTTAAGAAAAGAAGAAGGGATAGAAAGTTTTACGGAGGGAATAGTCGTGAGCAAAGTGCTAAACCGATCCGTCGCGCTAGATGAAAAAGGCGCTTCGGTGGATAAGTTAGACGCTTAGCTCCGTACCATAGCCAACGGGAAACGAACTAATCAGAAGGTTACCTTAAATGTGTACTGGCAGAATACACACGCATTGGACCTAGTCAGCGTACTGAAAAGTTGCTGAGATTTAGCCAACGGCTGAGGCAGCAGCCGGAAATTGGCATGGAACTAAGAAATGGGATTTGGAATTAGCCAATAAGGTAGAGAAGAAAAGAAATCGGAAAAAAAGGATACTTGAGTATTAAAAGAGTATAGTAAAGGAAGATAGTATCACGAAGAGGGATTTGGAAGGGATAAGTCCGATGTCCGTCAGTCAGTCAGTCAACGCAGGGCTGTTTGAAAGAAGCTATTGTAGTGAAATGGGAAATTAACAAAAGGTGAGGACGCTGTTGATCACAGACACTCAGCGCGGGCCCCCGTAGTGATCACCGCGAATGTAAGCGACTGTGAAGAAGAGCGCCAAAGCAGAAAACCCTACACCCTGCTGGTCGAGGAAAAGTGAACAGTCCAGGAACGACTGCACACTGAAACACCGTGTGAACTAACACACAGCGAAACACCGGAGGTAAGTCACAAAAACTTACTCCTGTATGAAACATCGCAGAAGTGAAAATACTACGACAAAAAAAATTCGGGTAAAACCCAGGACAAAAAAGGCCCCAAAAACCATACCCGCCCCAAATTTGGGTAAAGACCCCAGAAGCCGGAGGGAACGACCGCACCACCACCAAACCCAGCTCGGGCATTCAGCCAGTCGTCGCAGCTAGATGGAAAAGGCGGACGGACTGAATGTAACTCCCTCACCGAGTCGGATAGCAACCCAATCGCTCGCCCCGACCCCCAGAAATCTCCACAAGACCGAAAGAAACCCGCCCCCAAAACTATTAAAAAACTTACAAATCCTAAAGGCTACTAAAGAACCTAGTAATGCTGACCTGACGCTTTGAAAATATCTCGTGAAGCGAGATGGGGAAAGAAAATTATAAATATTTGATGGAAAAGTTTCCCAAAAAGAGATCGACCCTGCATGCCCAACCAACCACCCTAAGTCAATCGTGCAGGTCTAGAAACTCTTTTACAACTAACTCTATTATCAGAAAGACACACTTTGAAAATGTAAAGAAGACTCACGCATTCATCATGTAAGCAACTCACCTAAACACTTGCTTCACTATTAACAAAAGACTCAAGAAAAGTTCGACAAAAGGTCCAATCGCTATCTATAAGGAAGCGAGGAAATCCGTCACTCAAAAGGGTTTCACCTAATATAATCTAATGATAGGGAAAAATACCATCAAATCGGTAATTAAGGAGTCGCTCAAGGTGCTTAACTAGCACTCAAAAGCAAAAAATATGCGGCTTAAAAAGCACGCAATAAATAAGAATAATCATAATAATAGAAATTGGTTATCAAGTCGAAAAGGGTGAGAATAATGTTGATAGTATAATACTATCCGTAGGGTGAATAGGCGAGATAAGCTAAACATGCACATACATCATCATACATACAATCACATACGCACAATCAGGCACACCAAAATTCACTCCTCCACTTGTCCTTCTCCAAAGTAAGGTTTGAAATCTTTAATATGCCAAACTTCAACGTTTTTATTGTCGGGGACGGTCACTAACTGATAGGTAAGTGGGCCGGTGACTTTTAGTAGTCTGCATTTGACATATTTAGGAGCCAATTTCTGATTGAAGGATTTAGATGCATCAGATAAGACGTAGTTCCTTTTCCAAACCAAATCATTGACATTAAATCTTAATGGACGCTTACGCAAGTTATAGTGCTTGGAATTACGTTGGTAGGAATTATTGAGGCGTTTAACAACGTCTTGATAAAGTTCAGAGAGTTGATTAACGTCTGAAGCCAGGTCTTTACGAGTTTCTAAAGATAATTATTATTCTTGGAAGTTCTTAAGACGACCGTAATAAGTCCCAGAAACTGGTACAGTCCTCCCAAAATTTAAGAAAGAAGGGGTGTAACCCGTCACCTCATGAACGGCGTTACGCAAAGCGTGTGCAACTTGATAAATGTGTTCGTCCCATGAACGATAATTATCCGAAACATAAGAACGAAGAGCAGTACCGATAACTCGGTTAACTCTCTCGACAAAATTGACTTGAGGATGGTAAGAAGCATTATACCAAACTTGTTAAACTTGGTATTGTTTCATCAAGGCTTTAAATTGAGAACTTATAAATTGTGGTCCGTTATCAACCATACATATTTGAGGAACACCAAAAATGAGGAAGACTTTGTTCTCCAAAAACTTGGCTACTGCTTTAGCAGTGGCAGCGCGAACAGCTTTAACTAGGGTAAACTTGGTTAGCCAATCACATACGACTATGATAGAAGTGTTACCAGTTTTCGTGCGAGGTAAGGGACCCATTATGTCAATTGACAAACATTGAAAAGGGTATAAAATCTTCTTATTTTGGCCCACTAAACCAGGTCTAGCAAGTTGACTAACTTTACTCGCAGCACAAGTTTCACAATGGCGTATGTAACGGATGACATCGGCACGCATTTTAGGCCAGTAATATTGTTCGGAAATCTTACAAAAGGTTTTATAACCACCCAAGTGAGCAGATGTAGGACTGTCATGAAAGAGTTTGTAAATTTCAGTTCGGCGAGAACGAGGTATCACCTGTTTCCATTCCATTGAGTTGCTAACAATGGCATGACGGTTGGGAACATACTTAAAAAGTCGGTGATTTTCAATTCGCCAAGTAGGAAATTGATTAGGACTTTGGCTAACACGTTCAAGCATTTTTAAGTACCAAGAGTCTAAGTCACCATCAACAAGTTCTAGAGCGGAAACCTGAATAGGAGCTCGCGATAAAGCATCGGGAACTACATTATGTTTGCCCTGTCTGTGTCGAATTGTAAAATCGTATTGCGACAGACGAACACTCCAACGGGCTAAACGGCCTGTGGGGTCTTTCATATTAGTAAGCCACAATAAGGAATAGTGGTCAGTTAACACAGTGAAATGTGTACCTTCAATATACGGTCTAAATTTCTCAATGCCAAAGATGACAGCTAAACACTCTCTCTCTGTGACAGAATAATTGCGTTCGGCCTTGTTAAGGGTACCTGAAGCATAAGCAATTACCTTTTCTTCATCGTCAATATTTTGTGTAAGCACACAACCGAGGCCAAAATTAGAGGCGTCACATTGTAACGTGAACGGTAGCGAAAAATTTGGGCTACTCAAAACAGGAGCGGAGGTCAAACAAGATTTAATTTGATTAAATGACTCAATAGCATCATCACTCCAATGCACACGCTGTTTTTTAATACGACCTTTAATTAGGTCTGAAATAGGAGCAGTAATAGTGGCAAAATTTGGAACGAAGCGACGATACCAAGAAGCTAAGCCAATAAAGCATTTGACTTCGGTCACCGTATTTGGTTGAGGGTATTTAGTGATAGCCAAAATTTTATCAGGGTTCGTGCGTAAACCATCTTTATCGGCAACAAAGCCGAAGTACGTAAGACTGGGACGGCAAAATTGACATTTGTCGATATTGACAGTTAAGTTAGCGTCTTTAAGACGGGTATAAACTTACTCTAAGGTGTCCAAGTGTTCTTTAAAGGTTCCAGACACGATAACAATATCGTCTAAATACACGAAGATGTTTTCACCCAATAGCGGACCAAAAATGCTATCCATGAGACGTTGTTGACTAGCTGGTGCGTTTGCGATCCCAAACGGTAAGACAGTAAACTCGAACAAACCACGTCGAGGAACTGTAAAAGCTGTTTTTTCACACAAATTAGGATGTAGAGGAATTTGGTGAAAAGCTTGCTTAAGATCGATGGACGTAAGATAACGTGCATCGCGCAATTTATCAAGAATGCTATTTAAATATGGTAACCGAATTTAATTTTCGACCGTCGAAACAAAGTCGATACGAACCATCTTTCTTTTTGACTAAGACCATTGGAGAACTCCAAGGAGATTTCGAGGGACGAATAATACCCATCTCTAACAAGCGATCAAGTTCGTGGTCGGCATGGACTTGCATAGCAGGAGACAAAGGATAGTATTTCTGCTTAATAGGAGATGCGTCACCCGTATCAATAGTGTGTACGACTAAATTAGTTAAGCCTAAAGTAATACCAGAAATTTCAGCAAACTTCCCAACAACTTGGTCTAGAAGAAGTTTTTGTTGAACTGACAAATCAACTACGCCACAAATAGTCTGCAGCGAAAAAGTTTCAGCCACATCGAAGCGTCCAGCGACAAAATCAGTCTTTGCTCCAAAAGCGTAGCAAAAATCAACACCTAAAATTAGTGTAGACGGAATTGGGTCACAAATAACCGCATCGATGGACCTAGTAATACCATCAATGGTAATGGGTAAGGCAACAGTACCTAAAATATTTTGTAGCTGACCGTCAGCAGTAGTCAAGGTAAGCGGAGACTTATTGTTACACAATTTCAGATCATGTCTCTGAAGTAAATATAGACCGTTGCGCCCAATTAAAGTTTGATTGGCCCCTGTATCGCAAAGAGCGTGAATAGGTTCGCCATTAATATAAATGGTTAAATAAGGACGGTTGTCAGAAAATTGTTTAGTAAAGGTGGCTGAAGTATTACAAGTCATTCGGCAAAATTCATTCACAGTTCGTAACCAAGATTTCCAAGATAAATTATCAGCCTTAGTATAATAGGGGTAAGGAATAGATCGGCTGTGATATCTACCCTTTACTTTGCGTTTTTTGGATGGCATTTAGGACAAGTGGCAAAATAACTATTTGCATGACCGCAAATATAGCAAAAAATAGTCTTATCTGCCGAGCAAGTATGGAAAGTATGGCCTAATTTACGGCAGTTCCAACAAGTGGTCGTACTTTTTGCACGGTTAGTTCTAGGACCAGAATGTTTAATTGTCATTTGTGCAGTCTGTGTCACAGGTTTTTTAGGAGTTGGCTGGTAAGCCAAGTCAGGTTCCAGTTGCAAGGATGAGGCAGCAGCAGGATTACGATATTTAATATTCTGAATCTTAACGTCTTCCAGCTTTTTACACAGAAATGCAAGGTGTTCAATATCGTGGACTACTGTTAAGGATAATTGAGTAGCGTAAAAAGGTTGCAAGTTTTTCATAATATGCTTAAGTTGTATTGATTCGGATGGTTTAATGAGTAAGCGATCAAATAAATTAAGCAGCACAGCAATAAAAAGTGAGGGTTTTTCATCGGCCCCCCGCTTGCGTTTCCTAATCTCGTCCCATAATTCTTCATCAAAATCAGTAGGCAAAAAATCAGATCGCAACCTAGCTACCGAGTCGTGCCAGTTTGAAACCCGGTGATGCATAGCACGGTACCATACTAACCCACGACCCGAGAAAAGGTCAACAGCACTAGTAATAATAAAATAATAAAATAATTGGTCGTATGAAATGTTACGCGCTACTCTAAGTTCTTCGACACGTTGTAGGAAAGAATTTACCCCCATGGTAGTAGTGTCTCCATTAAATGACAAACCCCATTTGCATACCGGTACAGAAACTAAACCTACATGTCTAGGAAAAGACGTCGTAGAGTAATTAATTTGGTCTAGTTCAGTTCGCAAATTAGCAGTAGCTGACATACAAGGTTGTTGTGTAAAAGGAGGATACTGATGTACGTGCTCATCAGAAAAAGATACCCTAGGTCGTTGGAATGTAGATGAAGCTAAACCGGCGGCTTCAGTTATGTTAGGGTTGTCAACAATATTATCTGCCATAGGTTCAATAGGGTCAGAATTAGGTGGAGCTACTGTATTAACAGAATCGACAAAATTAGTGGCATCAACATTTGAAGGCAAAGGATCTACTTGTAATTGCGAATCGTCATGCTCATTACTAAGTGACTGTAATAAATCTAAGCATTGACTGGTAAGGGTAGCATGCTCCTGTTCTAATTTAGAAGAGGGTTGTAGCCTGGTTAGTCGTGAATACAAATGCGTTAGCCGAGTATCGAGCCGAGCAAATTCTGAATCAGAAGGTGCCGTAGAGAAAGCAGTAACTAACACCGAAAGTTCAGTTAGTTTGCCTTTACAAGTATCAAGTTCTAATTGTACATCGAAGGGTGCTACTAATTGATAAGCGCTAAGCAACGTAGGGTCAGCCATTTCCAGTAACAATTTAGCACGCAAGGTCCTACGACGTTGGTCGACGTTCATACTTTCCACCCTGTCCCTATCTAAGCATCTGAACAGTAGCTCATAGAGTAATTCGTCAGCACGAAGTGCGTTAACATTCATTTTGAAATAAATAATTTAGTCAAAATATTAAAGGAGAATTGCAGGTTGCACAGCTGATGTAATACCAAAGTCGAGAGCCCCACACGTTTGGCGTCAGTGAAACAATAAAGAAGCCAACCTGCGATTATACTGCCATAGATTATTATTAGTAATCGATCGCAGGTTGGCTTCTTTATTGTTTCAGTCTACTCACGGATTTAGAATCTTGAGATTCGGTCGCATCGATAGTCTCCGTGGAATCTTGATTGTTTTGCAAGAAGTGCTTTAAAGATCCAGCCAGTTTTCCCTTTCTTGTAGGTCTCTTTCTTTTATCCTGAAAAAACAAATAAATAATTAGTACTTATAGGAATTAGGAATTAACTTCTAAAGTAAGCACAATAATAAGCACCAAGTTTGCATATTTGAGTAAAAAGCAATTTGTTTGAGCCCTTTCAGCTTAAACCCTTTCAAAAATAAAGGCAGAAAAAATATTAAACTAATTTGATCTTATAGCCCTTAAAAACCCTACAAAATTGTTTTTTAAAAAGATCGATATCATAAAAACTAAGCGAGTTATGGATAAAAAACCAATTACTTTTTTAAACTCGTACATGACATTTCAATTAATAAAAAGATATTTGAGTAAAAAAAAATTAATTATAACCAGTACCCTATAAAGGGTTAATGTTGATAGTATAAAGTAGGAAACACTTACCATTTTATAAAAAATCAAACCGTTGAAATTGCAGTCAGCAGGTATTCAGCACTTAATTTTTTAGAAAAAAAAGTAGTAAACAAAATATTATACAACACAACACTTGACAAAATAAAAATAACTTTAAATGTAAAAATTAATAGAATTACTTGTTTTTATGCACTTGTTGCACGGTCTAGTGAACTAACCGGATTAAAAACGCCTCTGGCGATGCATCGCTTTTATAGCGCTCCAGGCATTATTCATGTCTGAACAGAAAAAATCAAGAAACTACCACCTGACATGTTCTCCCAACATAGGAATCGGCAGTAACTGGATGATATACTAATAAAATTTCGTGTGTATTTATACCTAATCCTATTTAATTTCTCAACTTTTATTTTAAAATTAATTTTTGTTTTTTGTTTGTTTTGCAAATTTTTTTGCCGCATTATTTGTTTTGTTTATGATATAATTATAATTTGCTCTATCTGTCAGCGTTGGAGTTATTTGAGGAACGTTTTTAAATAGTAATTCGTACAAACCAGGCGTACCTTCATAGTGCACATTTTTTACAATTATATCTGATCCCTTTATATCTAGCTCATCTCCACCAAAATAAAATTGGTTTTTATCAAAATCATATCTAATTCCATACCTCCCTAGATTTGGTCTTTCTATAAGATAATTGCTTACATATTTCCTAAGAAGTTTGTCATACTGTTCTAAGAAAGAACTTATAGCTTGCGGTTCTATGCTAGTAGACGGCTGAAATTTGTTTGTTATAGTCGTATTAGGATCATCTTCGGCGGATTCACTCAATACTTCATCAGCCGGTTTTGGTGTAAATAATTCTAGTTTTGGAGGCTTTGATATATTCATATATTAATCATCGTCATCATCCGCGTCATAAACGTATTTAGTTTTTCTTTTAAGATTATATTTATCATCATCATAATTGTGTTTAACTTTCTCTTTCTTTTTCAATTTGAAAGGCTTAAATTGTGATGGAGGATTCCCATTTTTATTTATCTCTGTTGCAACACTTTGCATTTGTTCGGTAATAGGTTTAAAAAATTTACCGAGGAGCTGTTGTTGCACCAACTTACCCTCCTTAAGAGCTCGAACTTTCTGTCTTATAATATTTTTAGTTTTAATGAGTTCTGTTGCTACATTCGTTTTCATTATTATCACAAGTATGTAAGCGGTAGACATCCAGACAGGTATACAGCCAGCTAGACAGTTAGACAGACTGACAGATTCAAACTAGTTCACACGCTAACAGTTTCTTATCAAATAATAGATATCAGAATTGTTAGATGTATATATACGAATCAAATTCATGACGATAGCGTCCATTCTTTAAATCACTCTCTTTGTCTATTACCAAAAAATTCAACAATACACGCACATTTCTTTAAATTGTTCGTAAGTCATATCAGTATTAACATGATCTCGGTAGACTTTCTGTAAATTCATATCGTTTTGCTTAAACAGCACCAACATGTTGTCTGTCTGTCTGTCTGTCTGTCTGTTTGTCTGTCTGTCTGTCTGCCTTTCTGTCTGTCTGTCTGCCTGTCTAACTGTCAAACTGTCTGCTTGTCTGTGTGTCTGTCTGTCTGTCTGTCTGTAAATTTTACCAATTACACATTCTTATACAGTGGCATCAAACTCTAAATCACCATGGGAGCGAACACAACTGCAGACATAAATCACAATTTACAGAATCATACGTTTGAAATACTTGACTCGCCCCAATCTCAGCGACGTCTTCTTCAAATCATATAAATAAGAAAGAGATGGGGATTCTTAACACCATTTATTGTACAGATTGCGAGCAGTAATAAAAAATAGAGTGAGAGAGATGCCTGTTCCAGTTCAGGTTTTTGGTCACCTCTTTGGAAAAAAATATTACGAGAAGTAGTTCTATGGATTTTCAAAGTTATTTCCATGGTTTGGTTGCTATCGCATGGATATCACCGTTATGTTAGATGGACATCTGGAGTTGCAAATCAAACTGCCAAACTGCGTCCTCTCTCTCTGTTATGTAGAAATTGTAGACAGCGGCTTGTACGAGGAGGGCATAAACATATAAATCATTGTCTATCGAATAAACCGTAGCAGTGTGATTGTAACATGGAAGCCGGCACCTCTTTGGAAAAATATTATGAGCAGTATTTCTATGAATTTTTAAAGTTATTTCCATGGTTTGGTTGCAATCGTATGGATATCACCGTTACGCTAGATGGACATCCGGACTTTAAAACTAATACAAAACTACGACTTCCAGACGGGTGGAGTTGGTTTGATAACAATGTGATGGAGCCCATCGAGGAGCATTTAAAAATTTTGAGATTAGAACGTGAATGTGTGAAGAAAATCGTATATGATTTATGGTGATGTCCGCCTCCCTATCTGTTAAATGTTTGCATTATGAGCCAAGGGTCTGCGTCATACTATGAATATCGAATGCAATTCATGAAATTGTTAGTATACTAGAAGAGTTAAAAGAGGCAGGAATAATTGAATAAATCAAGTTTGACAATGTCGGAAACAGTACGAGGAGATCGTGACACCCTCCAGATAGAGATGACAACAACACCTCTACTACAATAATTGACTGGTGTATAATATATTTGTAATAATTTTATACATGTACGTTAGACAAATAAAACACAATTATATTTACAATTGTCGTTTTATTACACCGTCGCGCTCATAAAACCGTTACAGGAACGTGTCAGGTTGACCGGTGGTCTATTTATTCATCGTTGCAAATTCGCAGACACTGATAATGGAGGCCATTGATCCCCTGATGTTCTGTAGTAATAATTTTGAAAGCGCTAAATTAAGATCTGTTTCAGTATTAATTTCCAACTTCCCTCTTCTTACCTCTTTAATAGCATATCTGTCTGCCTGCCTGCCTGCCTGTCTACCTGTCTATCTCTCTAGCTGTCTACCTGTCTAGCTGTCTATCTGTCTAACTGTCTACCTGTCTAGATGTCTACCTGTCTAGATGTCTACCTGTCTACCTATCTAAGCAGTGCTTACAAACCTATATTAAAACAATCGAATCTAAAATTTGGTTGTTACGTAAAAGAAAACAATATCAATTAAATGGTACTGTTGCTAATAGCGGTATAGAAATATCCAAAATTCTTAACTCAGTTTACACTCCGAACTGTAACCTGTAAATCTCTACAGCATAATAATATTTCTTTAGAAACTTGCTTATTGCTAAAGTGAATTTCCCGCCAAACCATCGCGTAGACCCCGCGCAGACTCTCGCGCAGACCGACGTAGAAACTCCAGACAATAATCACATCCGGTTTTTTAGCAACCTTGCACATTCCCAGACGCTCACATCCGCAGGTCTGGACAGGTATTTTGTATAATCTGCAAATTCTGCGCCTCATAATTTTAGCTTTATTTACACAATTTCTAATGTGATTGTTTAGTTACAAAATGTTTTTAAACAAGTTTGAGATTTTCTCTTATCCATCTGATTTTTAACCAATCTAGATAAGTTTTTTATCCGGCAAAAATGAACTGTTGGGTATCGTGTATAGCATCTTTATTAATTAGAGTATTTTTTACTAATATATTGTTGTGACCTAAAAGCTCTTACTTGGCTTTATTTAATTTAATTCTTATTCTCACGGTTTTATTTTAAAATTTTGATTTTAATTTTACCTTTTGCGTACAGTCTTTAGCATTATAATAACCTTAGTTATTCGACTCTAATCGACTATTAAAATCAGATTAAGACATAAACCATGAATACCGGATATAGGGCAATTGTATTTATTAAGTAATTAATAACTGCTTTTATCATACGTTTAACAACTTTGTTAATAATATATGATAAATACTTAATTTAAGTTAATTTAATTTTAGATTAATATTACTGTCTGTAATTATCTTCTATAGTCTTCTATTCGTCAGATATCTTTGCTACAACTATGCTCGTTGCAACCAAAAAACTGGACTATTTACGAATAATTTACAAATACCGTTGTAAGAAACCGAAAATTCCAATGATAAAACTAAAACCACCACCTCTTTTAGGAACAATATTTTAAGCTGCTTTTTATTTTTGTAGTTATTGAATGCTTTATTATTATTTAATGATCATATGTACCGTACCCAAGCATTGTGTTTATTATGTGTTAAAATCCTTAAGTATTTATAAACCTTGAGTTTTTAAAATATTTTCTTTGGTTTTACAAATTCTATAAAATATTCATTTACATTTTTTCAAAAACATTTTGAGTGTTGCATCTTTTAGCTGGAAAATGATCTCACATATTTCGTAAATATACTACCATAACATTCCTAAAGCCAAGGTGCTAACACAAGAACAAAGAAGGTGTCTGTTTTTGCGAGATTGGTATGCGGAAGTTGCTGAATCAGATAAACTGAAAAAATGCTAAGTGGTACACACGATTCTTTTATAGCCCTGTTTTGTATTATAAAATTCTGCTGTGTAAGACTCCACTATACTTATGAGTTAGCTTCCTACCAGAGTTTACTGCTGGAATTATATATGTGTGTAAAATTGACTAAACTATATCAAACTTTTAACCTGCTAACTGAAGAGTATTTTATACTAATATATTGCTTTATTTCTTTGTATTTAATTTAATTGTTATTAACTATAGTACTAGATATAGAACAATTGTATTTATTAAGTAATTACTAACTGCCTCTATCATACGTTTAACAACTTTGCTAATAATATTTGATAGATACTTAATTTTTTAGTTTTAGATTAATATTACTGGCTGTTTACAAAATTTTATTATTATCTAATTTAAGATTTAATTTTTATTAACTCTCTAAGTAGCAGTAAGCTCCGGTTCTCTAAGGGGAGCGTAAGTTCGAACCCCATACCTGGCAATTTTTTGTTTGTTTGTATAACAGACATCAGTACTTGACAAATTTATTTCAAGATAATTTTTGCAGATCATCGTCGCAAATTTCTCTAAACACTGATAATGGAGGTCGTTAACTGCGTCAGCAAAACATTTTCAAACAAAGGCACCATTCAGTTTAGCAGTTGTGCAGATTTTTCTCACACAACGAGTTTTACTGTTAAATTTTTACCAGTCTTGCACATTTTCAAACAAGTTTGGACAGGCTTGAATCCTTAGACAATAAAATCAGGTTTATCTGATAATGGAGGTCAGCAAAAATTCCTCCAGACAACAAAGACTTCATTGTCTAATTATTTTTTGCAATCGTGCAGATTTCTCAAACAATGGACGCCATTGTTCAATTGGTAGACAATAACATCCTGCATCTGCAAGTCTCAACAAGTTTTGCATTCTCAGAGGATGACACATCCTGTTGAGCCTGGGAAAATTTTTGATAAGCGTAGGAATAAAATTAGACTTTTAGCCTCAAAAGTCATAGTGGAAACCTTGTAAAAATTACAGTTTTAGCCCCAAAAATTTATCGTGGGAACCGGAAGTGGCACGTGACCCCGGCTAGGCCCGTGACTTCGCATTTTTTTATTTGAAAATGTATTGAATTTATTAGAAACGTGAAGATATTTTTACTCCTGATTTAATTTTATTTTTAAAATTATTTAATGTCACAATGTTGACGAGGGAAATTCTGGGTAAAGCCTTTTACATATTTTTTTTAATTGTTATAGTAACAACTCAATGTATGTATGTATAACCACGAATAGTTTGCTGCTGTCAAATTAATTGTCAAAATTCAAAATTATTTCGAACATTCAATTTTCAGTAATAATGTATTAAGTGCCAATGATTTTACCGGTATAGTTTTTTACGAAAGTTTGTTATTTTGCCAACATCACGAGACATTACGAGACAAACTTACTTGATTAAATTTGGAATTAATAAGCATTGTATAATGATGAAACAACATGATCATGCAAACTGAAAACCGCATAATGGAGCACTTCAGAAAACTATTCTGCTATTGCAACAGCAATGAACGAATTATAAAACAAATTGGAAAAACTAGTGCCAAAAGAAACTGAAACACAGAAACCAACCGCTCTGCAACAGGTGTATGAAGCAGATGAAGAAGAACTGACCAGGGAAGTGGCTTGGATTGCAATAGGAAAAATAAAAGAAATAAAAAAAAGAAAAACTAATAACTCACTTAAATACTCCCTAGGACAACAGCTGAAAAATGGCGAAAAACCACACAGAAAAGAAAAACCTGAACCACCTCCACCACCAATAGTAATAAGTAACATAAAAGCGTAGAACAATCGGAACACGCTACTAATAGTAAGCAATATGTTTTTCAAGCTAAGATGCTAAATAATGACCAAATAAAAAAATGGGCCAAATGTAGGAAACTACAGAAAGAATTTGGCAGCCTTACAGAGAGAGAAATCGCATATCACACATATGAAGATAAAGAAACAGAACCAATTAAGGTGATGGCAAGAGGACTTCCCTCAAGCGAAACCACCTGACATAGCAGGCCTACTAAACGAAGACGTCAACCCATTATAGGAACCCTAGACGAAAACTCTGCGAACTCTAAATTGAAAGCCGTTGTCGCGCCCGCAACATTACACGTTTCAAAGTTGCTACCTGAAACAACTGAAAAGCAAGTAATCGACCACCTTGCCCCAAATGTATTAGTAACATCTTGTGATAAACTGCAATCAAAACATCCACAACTATATGCGTCATTTAAAATCTGTTTAGACCCAGTGTATGTTGATGCAGTTTTAGATCCAGCTATTTGGCCTAAGGGAACCAAACTAAATAAATTTTTTCGCCATCGAGTGAAAGCACAGCAAAACCTATAAAAAAATCTGACCAAACTCGCTCGGAGCACATCAAAATTGTTCACCCAAATGTACAATCTCTTAGAAACAAAATTAATGACATTGAAGTAATACTTGCTTCGCATAAACCGACAATTATGTGTTTAAATGAAACGTGGCTTTCTAATGAGAGCGTTAAGTACATACAGTTTGATGGCTACCGTGTTGGGTCATATAACACCCGAACTAACCATGAACATGGAGGTGTTATGATATTAGTCGAATCAAAATATGACTTTAAATGTTGCCCAACAATTAATAGTCAAAGTGTAGAAATGCACATCGAATGTTCATCGGTTATAATTTCAATTAACAATAAAAAAATATGTGTCGTATCCGTATATAGAACACCGTCAGGTAATCTCGAAGTGTTCTTTAATAATTTAAACCAGATATTGAATATTGCCAACCAGTGTAGTGACTACGTTATACTCGGGGGCGATCTAAATATTGACTCCCTATCCAAATCACTTAACTCCCAAATATTATCGGACATTTTCCAATCATTCCGCTTGGCGAACAAAAATATTGAACCCACGCGAATATTCATAAACAGGAACAACATAAAATCTGAATCGGCTATCGATTACTTAGTCGCATCTTTCCCTCAAAATATGTTTACATTTTCATTATTTAATCCAAATGTGTCCGATCACTTAGCTTGCATCATAAAAATAAATATACACCACAAATTACTGTCAACCACGAAAGCTATACCAAACTATACCAGGGAAGTTCGACCAGAAAACCTTAATTTACTGAAAAGCTTACTAAGTGAAATCGAGTGGGACGATATGCTGTATGGTGATGCCAATCGGTTCTGCAATGATTTTCTAGAATCGTTTTTATGGTGTGTAAATACTGCATGCCCACTGATGAGACGCGAATACAAAGCGTATAAATCTAAACGCGTTCCCTGGGTAAATAATGAAATCATAAGGCTAGGAGAAGAACTAAAAAACTGTTTTGTTACAATGCGTATGATAAACACTGACACTGCAAGATTGTGTTATCTAGAAAAGAAAAAACAGTACAGGCGCATTATAAGAAATGCCAAGAAGAATTATTATGCAAATTTAATAAATTCTGCAGTAAATAAATCCAAACTGTTGTGGAAAATTGTAAACAGCAAAAACGATAACGCTCATAAAGCCACTAAAATAATCTCAATAATGACCGACGGTGGTGTTCTCATGCATGATACTACAGCAGTAGCCAACACATTTGCTGAATATTTTTCTACAATCGCAGAAAAGCAAGTTGTGGAGCATTTTGGGGTAAATCCGCCCCAACCCCAAAACATCTACAGCATCTACCAGCGTAGTCCACACAATGTACTTTTACCCTGTAACTGAAGAGGAGGTAAAGACTACTATTTTAAAACTAAACAATAATTCCTCTCCAGGAATAGATGAACTCTCGATAAAGCTAATTAAATACGTATTTGACGCAATTTCTTCCACTTTGGTGTTTTTTGTCAACTTATCGGTAACAAGTGGCGTGTTTCCGGATGTTCTAAAACTGGCAAAGGTGATTCCTGTGTTTAAAAAGGATAATCCCCAACATTTAAGCAACTACCGACCGATATCGGGTCTCAGTGCGTTTTCAAAAATAATCGAAAAGATAGTGTGCACAAGGCTAACAGCATTTCTCGATAAATATAATCTCATCGCTGACGCTCAGCACGGCTTTCGGGAAGGACGATCTACTGAATCAGCATGTTGCCGTTTTTTAGACCGCATCTATACTGATGTTGATTGCAATAAGTTTGTGGCGGCCTTATTTTTTGACTTTACCCGTGCCTTTGACACGATTAATAGTGACGTGTTGAGCACGAAATTATATAATCTGGGCATAAGGGGCCCAGTCTTAACATGGCTGCTATCTTTCTTAAGTAATCGTAGATTAAAAGTAAAAATGGAAGGCCAATATACACAGGCACGAAATGTGAATTTAGGAGTCGTGCAGGGTTCCATCATTGGACCTTTAATTTTTTTAATATTTATAAATGACTTGTCATTGTATATTAGGTCTGGTCATGCAATAATTTATGCGGATGACACTTCTGTAATTGTTACTAGCAATAATTTGGATGATCTTAAGAATAACATAAATACCGTACAAAAAGATGTTGACACCTGGTGTAACACCAACAGACTGATTTTAAACAACAACAAAACAGTCTGCGTATTGTTCGGAAGGGCCCGGGGTATGTTAGCATCTTACAATACTTATCATGTAAAATTTTTAGATAGTTACTTAGATAGTGACCTCGGTTGGAGTAAGCAGGTGGTGTTGAAGCATCATATTTAATATTTACTTGAGAATAATCCTAGAAATTGTTCGTGGCATTAGGAGCTGCAGCCAGGTTAATTTAAGTCTTGCTCATCTCCCGCTGTCCAGCAATCTATCATACTTAAGATCCTAATCTTGGATTTGCATGTCATTTGTAAATACCATCTGCAATTTAAAACGGATGTCATTAGTTTATTGTTAGAGCTTTCGGCGAAATGCAGCTCTCTCTTGCGATGGTCGACCATTCCTTCCCCCTACTCCTAAAGGGGTGGTTTAACGAGTGTCCGAGTTTTCTTGGGCTCGAAGAGACAGACACGACCAGAGTCACGTTAAGACACCGAGAGATATACATCTCCTCTATAATCAGTACCGGCAATGTTAAATTTGTAATTATACAGTCCGCTTTTAGTGTTACATTGGTGTATATATTGTAAATAAAGTGTTATTACAATTATATTCGTTGTGTTCAATCATTCACGACCGCGACGACTTGCGTGATTCTCCGCCGGTATTTCATTGTGCCCGTAAGGTTCGGGTCGCAACATATTTTGGTCCTTCGAGCCGGATTTCGAACCAAGTACACCTTGGATTCAACGTCTTCATCTGAAGAGGATCATCTGTATCCACATTTGCCGTGTATGGCATTTATCGGAGGAAGCTGCAGCATCATTACGAGGCCAGTGAAGTCCCCAGTACCTACAAAAAGCGTCAACTTCTTGGGGTGAGTGGTCTCCAATCCTACCGTTTGTTTAATTTCCCTTTGTCGCATGTTTAATGCTGTGTACGTTCTTTCAACGTGAAGAATTGGTTCATTAATTACTAGCGTCGAGGAAAATTTAATTGAAGAAATTTCTTCATAATTGTTTGCTCTTTTTGAGTAACGTCAGTAAAATTACTTTATTTAGTTATTACGCTTGATTCCAAATGGCAGACATTAAAGCACTGCTTAGCAAGCGCACAGTGCTAAAATCTAAATTAACTAAATTTAGAAATAAAATCAGTGACGAGTTAGACGTTGATCAGTTAAATACTATTAAAGATCAAGTACAACCTCTGAATGATGAATTTGATAGCATCCAATTTCAAATTGAAGAATTGGATGCAAACCAGGTAGATTCGATTTTTTTCGATCAATATCTTTCCCTTATGACGGATATTAATAAATTATTAAGAAAGCTGAATGGCTCCACTCGAGAGGTAGGCACCCCTCGTCCTGCGTCTTCAAATAATTCAATTGAGACGCAAGTTAAACTACCAGCTCTAAATTTACCACAATTTAATGGGAATTGTGAAAACTGGTTATCATTTTACGAATCTTTCGAAACGTTGGTACATAAAAACGAGACAATAAACGATTTGCAACGGTTTCATTATTTAAAATCGTGTCTAAGGGAAGAGGCGCTTCAGTTGGTCAGTTCTCTTCCAATTACCCGCGATAATTATCAAATCGCGATTGAGTTGCTAACCAACAGGTATCAGAATAAACGTTTAATTATAAAAAAGAACATTCACGCATTGTTCCATTTAGATAATGTAATTAAAGATTCATCCAAGTCATTACGAAACCTGATAGATAAGGTAATGTTACACTTAAAGGTCCTAAAATCTTTGAGCTTGCCCACGCATCATTGGGATAGCCTAATTATATATTTGGTGGCATCAAAACTTGATTTCATGTCAAATCGCGAATGGGAAAATTCGGTTACACAAGACATTCCGACGTTAGAGGATTTATTGACTTTTTTGACAAAACGATGCCAGCTGTTAGAAGCGCTTAGCTTTAAAAGAGAACCGGTCAAACCACAAACATTTGCGAACAGTTCCAAGATTAGGGAAAATAATAATTTTCAAGGTGCGTCGCATTTAGCTACAAATAAGGTGCGCTGTGCATATTGCAAACAAGCACATAACATACAAGGGTGTGAAACTTTTCTGAAGTTAGAGCCGAGAAACCGGTACCACGCAGCCAAACAAAACAAATTATGTATAATCTGTCTACGCGATAATCATGCTAGTACTAATTGCCGAAATAAAGGTTGCAGTGTTTGTCACGGTAGACATCATTCTTTATTACATTTTCAACAAGCTGAGGTTGACAATCCACCAAATTTCAGTTCCGAATCAATTTCTGCAATTTTGACACCGGAAGTAATTGCTACAACCTCCAGCAGTAACCACTGTGCAAATCAGAGCGCACATGTATTTTTATCAACTGCGTTGATCGATTTGCTCGATGCAAATAATAAGCCCCACACTGCTAGAGCTTTATTAGATGCAGGGTCACAGCCAAATTTTATTAATGAAGCACTATGTAAGAAACTCGGGCTTAAATTAGAGTCCGTCAAGTTTCCGATTGCAGGGATAAATCAATCTATCAGCCACGTACAGTGTTCTGTTTTGCCAAAAATCACATCGAATTTACCGCTTATTGATTATGAAAGGCAGTTATTCAAAATCCCAAATAATATCAGATTAGCTGATCCAACTTTCAATATATCTGGGCTTATTGATTTGCTTATCGGCGCAGAAAAATTCTGGGACTTATTGGGCTCAGGTCAATTAAAATTATCAAACCATGGCCCAGTATTGCAAGAAACCAAATTAGGTTGGATACTCGGGAGGCCAATGCGGGCTTTACAGCCTCAACCTCGTCCACTAAGTTTTCATGCTGCATTAGACAGTCAATTGTCAAATTTTTGGCAACTCGAGACAATACCGGAATACAATGTAAATTTCATTGAGCATTCCGCATGTAAACGAAACGCTGAAGTATTGGGTGAATCCAAGCAAATCGCGATTAAACGTTTTTTCACATTGGAGAAATCCTTGGGAAAACAACCGAATTTAAAATCGGAATACACTAAATTTATTCACGAATATCGTGCACTAGGTCATATGACCTTAAATTTATGCCCGGAGTCGGACATTCCCTCAAAACATGCTTATCTTCCACACCATGCGGTGATTAAACCATCCAGTACGTCCACCAAATTAAGAGTTGTATTCGATGCAAGTGCTAAAACGACCACGGGTGTCAGTTTAAACGATGCATTATTAGTCGGACCTCAAATTCAATCTGATTTGTTTTCCTTGCTTACTCGATTTTGAACGTATAAATACGTTCTAACAGCTGATATACATAAAATGTATCGCCAAATTTTTGTTCATGCAAATGATCGACCGTTTCAACAAATAGTATGGAGGGACAATCCAAATGAACCCCTACAAAGTTATTATTTAAATACCGTTACATATGGTACCGCGTCGGCACCTTTTTTAGCCGTGCGCACGTTGCAGCAATTAGCTCACGAAGAAACGGAAATACTTCCAAGGGCAAAATCCGCTATTCTTAACGATTTCTTTATGGATGATTTAATAACAGGCACAAATGATTTTAATGAGGCTCTGAGTATTCGCGAACAATTAATAGAAGTTTTGAGTAAGGGTGGTTTTGAACTCAGAAAATGGGCAACCAATGAACCCGCGTTATTACCACGTTGTCAAAGGTCAGATTTGGCGAACGATCAAACATGGATTAATCTTGACAAGGCGGGCGACACGAAAACTCTCGGACTGTCTTGGAATTGCATTAACGATGTGCTGCAATATGACAACACACAATTAAAGATTTCAAATAAAATCACAAAACGGGCGATATTATCGGTCACCGCTCAATTGTTTGACCCTCTGGGGTTGATAAATCCGGTTATTGTAACGGCAAAGGTCATTCTACAAGGGTTATGGGCTAGCAAAATTGGTTGGGACGACGAGATACCGTCCAAGATACGTGAGAAGTGGATACAATTATTCACAAGCTTATCGGTTTTAAGCCAAATAAAAATCCCTCGAATTGTTGTTGAAATTCCTGAATTTATCGAGATTCATGGGTTCAGCGACGCGTCGGAACTCGCGTATGGAGCTTGTCTCTACATAAGATCAAGGTCCGCGGTAGGCGAATATGCCGTACATTTATTATGCGCGAAGTCCCGAGTTGCCCCTCTTAAAAGGGTATCACTGCCGCTCTTAGAGCTGTGCGCCGCCGTTCTTCTCTCGCATCTCTTTCGTAAAGTTGAATCGATAATAAATCTCAATATCAGCCGATCAGTTATGTGGACTGATTCTAAAATTGTGTTGGCCTGGCTATCCGCGGAGCCACATAATTGGAAAACGTTTGTGGCCAACAGAGTCGCGGAAATTAATATAGCAGCAAATAAAGTCGATTGGAATTATATTCCTTCAGAATTAAACCCAGCCGATATAGTTTCACGTGGTAGTTTACCGAACGAACTGCTTCATAATCGTTTATGGTGGCACGGTCCAGATTTTTTATCGGACTCGAAATTAAAGTGGCCAATTAATGACCACGTAGATATTTCGGACGATTCGTTAGAGAAACGAAGTTTAGTCTCAAATGTTGTCACACAAAACAACCAAACTAAAGAATTTTTTGAAATGTTCGAAGGATTTTCTAAATTTTCCAAATTGCAACGCGTTATTGCATATTGCAAAAGATTCGTCAACAATTCAAAACCGGGCGCTATAAGACAAACGGGTGGATTGACATCAATTGAATTGCATAATGCAGAAACATTTATTGTAAAACAAGTTCAAGCTTGTAACTTTAAGGATGAAATTGCAGCATTGCGTAAGGGTGACCAAGTTCACAGGCTCAGCATTATTAAATCTCTAAATCCATTTCTTGATTATAATGATATTATCCGAGTTGGTGGTCGCTTAGCAAATTCAAAATTGGGTCATGATATTAAACATCCCATTTTACTGCCCAAACATCCTGTCACGAACCTTTTGATTTATCGTGAGCACACAAGGCTACTGCATGCTGGGCAACAAGCTACATTGTCGTCAATTCGTCATAAGTATTGGCCAATTTCAGGTCGAGGCAGTGTACGAAATGTCCTGCATAAATGCATAACTTGTTTTAAGACAAACCCGCAGCCCTTAAGGCAAATTATGGGTGATTTTCCCGCGTCTAGAGTCGAGCCCGCCAGACCATTTATTAATTGCGGAATTGATTACGCGGGACCTGTACTCTTAAAGGAAAGTTCCGGCCGTGGAAAACGATCCGTAAGGGCATATATTGCGATATTTGTTTGTCTAGCCACTAAGGCAATACATGTGGAAATCGTATCAGATCTAACGACGCAAGCGTTTCTCGCAGCGTTGAAACGTTTTATCTCACGCCGCGGTAACATAAAAAACGTATATTCCGATAATGCTACTTGTTTCGTCGGCGCTAACCGCGAACTAAAACAATTGAGAGAGCTATTTAAAAATCAAATTTTTCATTCAGAGGTCATCGACGTTCTAGCCACAGATTATATAAAGTGGCATTTTATCCCGCCTAGAGCCGCGCATCATGGTGGCATTTGGGAAGCTGCCGTAAAGTCGGTTAAGCATCATATTAAAAGAGCTATTGGTGAGGCTTCTTTCACGTTTGAAGAATTGTACACAATATTAACTTGTATCGAATCTTGCCTCAATTCCCGTCCTTTAACTCCAATCAGTAACGATCCTAATGACCTCATTTCCTTAACTCCAAGTCACTTCCTTATTGGAGACGTGCTCACTGCACCCGTTGAACCGGATGTGACTAAGCTCAACATTCATCGCTTGTCAAGATGGCAACACATTGAGCAAATACGTCAACACTTTTGGCAACGATGGTCAGCCGAATATCTGACCCAGCTTCAACAGCGTGCTAAATGGCACCACGCTGAGACCAATATCGCCATAAATACTATGGTCTTGATCAAGGAAGACTGCGTACCTCCACTACGTTGGCCGTTGGGTCGCGTTATCGCTACCCATCCAGGGAAGGATGGCAAAACGCGAGTCGTGTCAATCCGCACCTCGAAAGGCATTATTATTCGTGCCGTAACAAGGGTGTGTCCGCTACCAGTCCAATACCGATTGTGTTGGTGATTGAACTAATAAACAACTTTTAAGTGCTTCGTATCAGTGAATTCCCGTGTCATAGACTATGATTTGATACATTTGATCACACGTGTTTATATTTATGTTCTTTCATGCTTTTATTGTGCTCAGTGTCTTGTAAATCTCCTGTACATAGTATGTTCTTGATAGTTCTTACATTTGATTAATTGCCTTGCATCTAATTTATCTCGTGTACTTTCTGTGTATCATTTCGATGTATTTCCTGTGTTTATTTTATAAGGTATTGTTATAAAGGTCCCCAGTTCCTTTATAGGGGCCGGTATGTTGAAGCATCATATTTAATATTTACTTGAGAATAATCCTAGAAATTGTTCGTGGCATTAGGAGCTGCAGCCAGGTTAATTTAAGTCTTGCTCATCTCCCGCTGTCCAGCAATCTATCATACTTAAGATCCTAATCTTGGATTTGCATGTCATTTGTAAATACCATTTGCAATTTAAAACGGATGTCATTAGTTTATTGTTAGAGCTTTCGGCGAAATGCAGCTCTCTCTTGCGATGGTCGACCATTCCTTCCCCCTACTCCTAAAGGGGTGGTTTAACGAGTGTCCGAGTTTTCTTGGGCTTGAAGAGACAGACACGACCAGAGTCACGTTAAGACACCGAGAGATATACATCTCCTCTATAATCAGTACCGGCAATGTTAAATTTGTAATTATACAGTCCGCTTTTAGTGTTACATTGGTGTATATATTGTAAATAAAGTGTTATTACAATTATATTCGTTGTGTTCAATCATTCACGACCGCGACGACTTGCGTGATTCTCCGCCGGTATTTCGTTGTGCCCGTAAGGTTCGGGTCGCAACAGGTGGATTATGTTTGTTCACGATTAAATTCTGCATTCTACCTGTTGCTTCAATTGAGATCAATCTTAAATTCCGAACAATTATTATCTGTTTACTACGCACATGTCTACTCGCATATGGCATACAATGTGTTATTGTGGGGAAGGTCAAAATCAGCTAAGCGCGTTTTTATATTGCAAAAACTCATTGTGCGTCTAATCTACAACCTGACACCCAGAACGTCATGCCGACGAACTTTTGTGGATAAAGCTATATTGACCTTTCCCTGCGTTCTGATATATAAATCTGCGCAGTATGTATTCCACAACTATAGCATGTTTATAAAAAACAAAGACTTCCACCAATACCCTACCAGAAGCAATTCGATGCTAATGATCCCACAGCATCGCACAGCTAGTTATGAGCGATCACCCAAATACACCTGCATTAAAATTTTCAACTCGCTGCCGGATTTCATTATCAAAAGTAGTAATGTTAATGAATTTAAGCAAAAGTTACGCAATCACTTAACAAAAAAATGTTATTACGGTATAGGCGAACTGTTCCAGTAGTTTTTGTATGTAATTTCGTTTTTGTTAATGTGTTAGTATTAGTTTCGACGCGTCTACGCCAAACATGTATTTGGTCATTAAGACAATAAACTATTATTATTATTAATATATGAAGTAAGTTCGAGGAAACTTAAAATAAGCTCTGCAGTAAATATAATAAAGGAAAAAGGAACACTAAAAAAAATGAAAATGCGAACTAGTCAGAAGATCACTCACACTGTTCGTGCTCGTATTTGGCAATACTGAGGACGTCAAGAAAATATGTATATGTATGAAATGAAAACTATTCATAATATAGTAATAAAAATTGAACCAATAAGAAGGTCGACGTTGGTGACATAGTGCAAACGCTGTTAGTTGCATGGACACACACAACAATTGTGCACACGAAAACCAAAATGCCCCAAGTGTGCGGGAAAACTCATAATTAGAGAATGTGCTAAAATAAAGAATGAAAAATCAAATTGTGGTAACTGTAAACAACATTATCCTGCAAACTACAGAGGTAGTCAAGTAGCATTACGGCCAGGGGCGTCCCTTACTTACCTGCCGCTGGGGTGCAGTCTCATGTGCCGCCACCATGAGTTGTGTGTTAGATGGTTGGAGAAAGTGTTTGACTTGAGTTAAGTGAAGCTAAATAGAGAACCATTTTTAATATTGTTTTGACACAAACTGACGCAAAACCTAAACTGCTAACCTCGAGTTTGACATAGATTTACAGTGCCACCAACATAAACAGTGCCAAGCGAATGACAGGCCGGCCTAAATTTATTGTCCGCCATTGTATTAAATTTAACGATATTAAAAAAGATTAAATATTTAAACAGTTTTGTGAAACGTTCTTGTGTATGGTAGTAAATACGCAGGATTATGGGTTTTCTAGAAAGAATTTGTATTATCTCCCTTGCCTTGCTATTAAAGACATAGCTAAGAGCTTTACGGGTAATGATACTTCCAATGAAAACTTGCTCAAGTTATCGTGATTGCCAAGTCTGGAAAGCCATCCACACAACCTGTATGCTATACAGACCGCATAGACTTCCAATGTCCAAGTTGAAAAACTCGATAAAAGAATAGAAAGTTTACACAACCCCAAAAATCCAAAGTTTATATACACATAGAAAGCATATGCAGGGTGACCACCTTGAAAAAGTAAAACTATGACAATGTTTGCTTTAACTAGAGAACTATTAGCTAAATAAGAGTAATATTTTGCACATAGCTCAGGTTTTTACTTACCCTTGACGAAAATATGATTTTCGTCGATCCAACATACATATACAGTGTGAGCACTTTAAAAAATCAAACTCTTTTTTCCTTTGATATTTTCAAAACCTCCACTTGCGAGGGAAGTTCTGAGTCAAGCCCATTACAGATTTTCTAAATTTAGTTTTAAGTTTTCTGTTATAGGTACTAACTAAACATATAGGAGTATCTACATCATACGACCAACAATGAATAATGTCTAGGGCTAGGGTTACAAGTGCAATTTATAATATGCGTTATTTGTATACTTAGTAATTTATATTAATTGCTACTGTACGTTTGCCAATATTTTTCTTTTATATTTTTACCCACCGTAGGCAGGCAGGATATCCACAAATTTTCGGTGAACTGTAACAATGCTAAAGATAGCTATATACAATTTAGAAATTACAACTATGTCAGGTGACTTTTATACTCCTTGCCATATAATTATGTCTCCGAGCGGTAACTTCATAGCTTGGTGTTCGGCCAGTCTTGTGTTTTCTATGTGAATTTATTACCGTAAGATAGGGCGCGTAGTTTGATATCACGGGACAACTTTGTTCAGTATCCCCGCACCGCCAGTTACGCGCCAAAACCTTGTTTTGTGGCCAAAATATCATATAATTCCCACCAAGGTATTGTTTTGTGGTTGCCGTGTTTGCCTGACCTTTTTCAGATACACGGTGTGTGTGCGAGATTAGTTCATAACGAAAAAGTGCTAAAACTTGCTTTAAATAGCACTCACTGTGTTCTAGTGGCGATTATCCTTCTTCCTTATAACTTTGAATCCACAAGGTGAGTGTTATATTTACATAATTTTCAACTATCATTTGTTAAATAAGCATGCATTTAGAAGACATAACCTTACATTGATATCCATAATAAGTAAGCTGCTCTGAACAGATCTGGCAACGTAAGAAGTGTTTTTTTGAAACTAAATGTAACTACACCATAACTGATCTGTACTAACATGTGAGCAAACAAAAATGAAATCAAGCTTGGCTTTGAAATATTTGTTTGTGTTGGTGGCACTGTAAGTCTATGTCAAATTCGATGTTAGCTGGTTAGGTTTTGCATCAGTTTGTGTCAAAACTGACGCAAAACCTAACCTACTAACATCGAATTTGACATAGACTTACTGTTGGTGAGCCTCCCAGTTTTCCGTTATGTTTGGAAAATTCCTGGTTGCTAGCTCGCCTTGGACGTTAATGGACTGTATTGATTTATTCTTCACTAGATTATACACTCGTTGATAGCAAAGTAGGTAATTTATTCGCAATAAATTAGTACACAAACATTTGAACATTTAAAACAAAGAATTAGCGTTTCTCGGAGTGGACCTGCCCGCGTGCAGTCAGTTTGACAGACGGAGCGTAAGTGGTGAGGGCAGTCGCGCCCAAGAAGTGCTGAAATGCGCATAGTACAATACGCAACTACAAGCGAGGCGGCACAATTTTATGAAACACTTAACATACCGCCCGCCTTGGAAAAGGTAACCTTTCAAATAACAACAGTACAAATTTGACATGTAACAGCTAGAGTAAGACATGTAAATAGATCAAACATATATAAGCATGATAATACATAGATCTTAAGGTAATACAAGAAAACCCGAACAATGGATAGCCAAAAGGCTTTACGAAACACTGCGCAAGACGCTAACGTACTAGTTCACAACACTAGGTAGCGGACACAATTTGGCGAAGGATTGCTTTACGATCCCTGACACAGTTTTCACTAACGCCACACGCGTAACGCCGTCAAGGCCAGGGTGCAGCTCGGTGACCCGGCCTAACCTCCACTTCAGAGGGGGAAGATTGTCATCCTTGATGAGGACCATGGAACCAGGCTGGAGGTCCGAAAGGTGTGTGCGCCATTTGGTGCGCTGTTGGAGTTCCGAGATGTACTCTTTACTCCATCTTTTCCATACATTCTGGTGGAGCTGTTGTATTCTTTGGTATCTAGACAGCCGAGACTCGGCTACCTCAGTAACGTTGGGATTAGGCAGTGACACCAAAGGAGGACCGATCAGAAAATGAGCAGGAGTCAAAGGCTGAAGGTCGTTGGGATCAGCGGACAAAGGAGACAGGGGTCGGGAGTTTAAGGTCGCTTCCACCTGTGCTAGCAAAGTGCAAAATTCATCGTAATTTAGACTAGCGTTACCTATAACGCGCCGTATGTGATGTTTGGAGGACTTAATTCCGGCCTCCCACAGTCCGACAAAGTGGGGACTGTGCGCGGGTATAAAATGCCAAGCTACTCCGTCGCTCGCGACTGATTCGGAAATAGAAAGGCCTTGTTTCGGAATTAGCGCCGACAAAATTAGTGCCATTGTCTGAATAGACATGGAGCGGTTTGCCTCGACGTGCTACAAACCGGCGAAAAGCCATTAAGAAGGCTTCAGTAGAAAGGTAAGCGACCAATTCAAGGTGCACTAGGTTTTCACTAGTTTAGAACTACGTCCTTTGCGATCCTTTATCATGAACGGTCCACCATAATCGATACCAGTCGTATGAAATGGGGGCAATGATTGAATACGAGAGGCTGGCAGATCTCCCATTATGGGTTCGATTAACTTAGGAGAAAATCTAAAACACCGCAAGCATTGATGAACCACTTGCTTGACTATATTTCTGCCAGAGGTAATCCAATATCGTTCTCTGAGATTAGCTAACAGCATTTGAGGTCCGGCATGGAGAAGCCGAAGGTGCTCATGTGAGACTAGGAGTTTGGCGAAAGGATGTTTGCCAGAAATCACTAGAGGAAACTTCTTGTCAAAAGGTAATTGAGAGTTGTGGAGCCTACCACCAACTCTTAGCAGTCCCTTGGAATCCAGATAGGGGTTCAGGGATATCAAAGCAGAAGATTGTTTCACAGGCTTGTTCTGTGACAACAGCTTAAATTCGTCAGGAAATGACTCTCGTTGTGAAAACCTTGCAAGCCTTACAAGGGATGCTTGCAGTTCATCTGTAGAAAGGGGCCCAGAAAGACGATCAGCCTTGGGAGTCCGCGCATTGTTATAAAAACGAAAGCAATAAGCTGTAACTCGTTGTAATCGAGCCAAACTTGAATACTGATTGAACGGAAATGGTTCAACAGAGGTTTCAGAAAAACTGAGCTTCTTTTTTGAATTCTGGAAGATCAGCAAGAACATGTTTGAAAGTAGGCCAAGATGCCTCACCTTCGCTTAGCCAGGTGGGACCATGCCACCAAAGGCTTTCCTCTTTTAAGACTCCGTGGTGGGGTAGATAATAGGATATCTCGTTTAAATTAGGGTTTGAAACGGACATATGACCTAATTTAGAATATTCATTCATGAAATTCGAATAGCGATTGGACAAGTCAGGGTTCGCTTGTAACCGCTTCTCTAATGATAAGAATCTTTTCTGAGCGATTTGAAATGACTCACCCAATACCTCTACAGGTTTCTTGAGAGGGATAGAGACAACGAATCGACCATTCGCTTCTCGTTGCGTATTTTGCACGAAATGTGCCTCACAGGCGTTCTCTTCATTTGTGCGGACCTTTTCCTCTGGGTAATGTTCGAGTTGCCAAAACCTAGCAATGGGGTCAGAAGCATCCTCGATCGTGCTAAGATTGCAATGTACAGGGTACGCAGAAGGGGGGCCTGTAGGGCCAGAAACTATCCAACCAAAACGAGTTTTTTGGAGGATGGGAAGATTTGGGCCTAGACCAATTTGTCCAATACAAACGAGCTGCCAGAAAATGGGCGAACCAATCAGAATGTCGATGGTGCCCGGTTGGTCGTAGGACAGATCTGATAACTTGATGTTATCAGGAACCTTGAAACTGTTTCGCTGGACGCGAAAGCTTGGGGTTGTACCTGTAATCTCATCGAGAACAAGACAGGATAGACCAATACTGTATGAGGTGTGAGTAGCTTGCAGCTTGATATCACACCTAGCCTTGATTTGAGAAGTAGCTTTACTTAAGCCAGAAACAGTAACGTTGACTTCGCGAGTTGGAAGCTTCAACCTTTTACACAAATCTGAACGTATGAAGTTCGATTGGGAACCGGAATCCAGCAGGATTCGCACAACATGAGACGTACCATCATCAGCGATGAGTTTAGCGGTAGCCGTAGGTAAGAGTACCTGCAAAGCATTCGAACAGAATGCCGAAATCGATTGATTTAGAACAACAGGGGTTTCTGCTGACACCGCAGATCCTGGTTGACTAGAAGAAGCATTTTGAGATTTGTCCTCATGCAGAAGGGTGTTGTGCCTTGATTTGCACTTTCTACACGTATATTTGGAGCTACAGCTGCTCAAAAGGTGACCCTGAGTTAGGCAATTAAAGCATACACGGAGCTCTTTTGCCTTTGAATTGCTGTCAAGAGAAGACAGCTTGACAAACTTATCACATTTGTACAAGGGATGAGATCCTTTACAAAGTGGACACGAAGGGGTACCTGACACAAATGATTTCGAATGTACCTTGGAAGACTTTTCGGGTACAAGCTTAATATTTTTTACTTCCAGAGTTTCTAGAAGGTTTGCTGTGTTTTGCAGAAATTCCTTGAACTCATCAAGATTAGGCAGGTCAGAACTTGACCGGTTTCTAAGGACCTCCCATTCACGGAATGTCGTGGGGTCCAGTTTTTTAGAAACGACATAAATCAGAACAACATCTAGAAGCTCGCTTTCGGTAGCTAATGATTTGATTGCTGTAAAATGTTTGAATAACATATCACTAATCGTACGTAATTTAGTTGCAGATTCCTTACTGCACGATTCAAGTTCGAAAATAGCATTGAGATGGTTATAAATCAGAATTTTTGGATCATTGTAACGATTACACAATGCATCCCAAGCTAGAATATAATTACTCGCAGTAAACTCTAAACTTTTTATAATTTGGCTTGCATCACCCTGTAAACTAGCTTTTAAGTAATGCAGTTTTTGAATATTAGTTAGCGTTTGATTCTCATGAATTAAACTAATAAAAATTTCACGAAATTCCAACCACTCTGACACGTTTCCTGAATATTTGGGAATCGAGATGGTAGGAAGGCGTACAGCTTGATTATTGCAATGCGAGCTGCAGCTTGAATGCGCTGATCTCACGCTACCGTTAGGCGATTCAGAACGATCTGGTGCAACATCAGACTGTTTGTTGTATTCATTAATCAAATATTTAGCTTGTGAGATTGCAAAATAATAAGAGTCTTCAAATTCTACTTGATGCTGCATTTCAGGTTCTGCATCCTTACTGTTTTCTAAAATTTGTTCATGAACCGCATAATATTCTGATAACAAGGTGGCTGTATCATTCAATCTTTCTTGCAATTGAATAATCTGAGCGCTAGATAAGAATTGATCTTCATCGTGAATTGTTTGCAAAGATTGCACGTAATTTGCGAAACGCGTAAGCTTGCCTCTGATAGAGCCACGTGCTCTTACAAGCAAATCCATAATTGTTGAAATTAAAACAATTTAACAGATCGAACCAACTTTCGTACGCCACTGGTACGGAATTTTGTTTACAACGCAAGACAGCGCTGCCACGAAGCGAAATTAACTTGGCGCTACGACGCAAAGAACGGCCCTGGTACAACGCGAGATTAACTTGTGAATAATTCGACTGCAATATGAAACATGCAGGGGATATTGTCCTCACGAACAAACGAAATAGCTTGGCATTTCACGCAATTAAAATGTTTATATGACTCATAAACCATTTGTTTACGCAATAATACGCAGCTGAAATTATGCACATGCAGACACAGATGATAGAAAACCAAATTCATGCATAGGAAATCTCACAAAGGGAAATTAGGCTTACATTGATATTGGTGTGTGCCGCCTTTTTCGTTACTGTGGTTTGAACTGACCGTCTTTCCGGCTGCTGAAATGCACACCTGCACGTTGCCGCGAGACTCGGCGTTTGGCTTTCTCGCTCTCACATTGATAGCACCGTATGCTCTCTTCCTTCCTCTCGTTAGGGACGAATTTAACACGATTGAAACTGCGTGTTGTACTTGCCTTGTACTTGCCTTGCTGGTGAATTTGTGCTGCTTTTCCGGGCCGATGGTCCATGCGGCTCGAAGGAACAATGTTGGTGAGCCTCCCAGTTTTCCGTTATGTTTGGAAAATTCCTGGTTGCTAGCTCGGCTTGGACGTTAATGGACTGTATTGATTTATTCTTCACTAGATTATACACTCGTTGAAAGAAAAGTAGGTAATTTATTCGCAATAAATTAGTACACAAACATTTGAACATTTAAAACAAAGAATTAGCGTTTCTCGGAGTGGACCTGCCCGCGTGCAGTCAGTTTGACAGACGGAGCGTAAGTGGTGAGGGCAATCGCGCCCAAGAAGTGCTGAAATGCGCATAGTACAATACGCAACTACAAGCGAGGCGGCACAATTTTATGAAACACTTAACACTTACAGTGCCACCAACACAAACAAATATTTCAAAGCAAAGCTTGATTTCATTTTCGTTTGCTCACATGTTACCTTCCCCTTACCCCTCGAGCGCAAAAAAATTTTAGGATCACATCAAGTGCAGTTTAACATAACCTTAAAGTTGGTTGTTGCAACCACATTGTACAACTGTAAACATTCACATAAAAAATGAATTTGCAGTTGTGGGATAACGAAACAGTGGCCGAGATTGAAGTAAATGATGGGGATTATAACAAGGCACAGAATGGTAGGTTAATTATAACATTATTAATCAGCTCAATTATTTAACAAGCATATTCTCGATATAAACTTTTCACAAACGCTGCTTAATCATATTAAATTTGTGAATAAAACAAACCAAAGAAGCAATTCAGAGGATTGCCAAATACAAGGCCTTGAAATTAATAATGAAGAAATACAAAGCCATGATGACATTAATAATGAAGATGATATAGAATCGCCAACACCAAGGCAAGATATAGAAGAGGAACAAGATTTTCACATTGCTACTGAGAGTTCAAAGTGGACTTACAACGAAACTCTTGCACTTATAACTACAATGGAAAACTATTTAAATGGGACTACTAGAGAGATATCTTAAATTAAAAGAACAAGAACAAAATCAAAGTTGCTAATATATTTAATTATTTTATTACTTATGTACATATAAACATTCCAATAAGTACTACTCCTACGTTTTCTACAAGACTATTATTGAAACATGTTTACAAATAAATGATCCCTCCTCCTGAAATCTTTACCATCATTAACTACTGTACTATCATCATTATCATCACTGGCTTCATCTTCAACGTCGATAGTTTCATTAAACTCTTCTTTCATATTTAATGCAATATTATGAAATACCGTAGCAGTAACAACACATTCTACAATGAAATAAATGTTATTATTGTCAAAGAAATTTAACCGTCTAAATCTGCCTTTAAGAAGGCCAAATGCATTCTCCACAACCATACGTGTAGAAGATAGTTTATAATTAAACTGTTTCTAATCTTCAGTCAGATGTCCATTATCTTTAAATGGTGTCACTAACCATGAAAGATTTGGATAAGCTGCATCCCCAATTAAATAACAGTTGCCCAAGTTGATTTAATTCATGTAAACTTTCTCCTAAAGTTTAGATCATGCATAGAACCAGCTTCTCCACAAAAAATATCAATAAAACGCTTGTGATGATCAACTACTCCTTGTAATAATATTGAGTGATAACCCTTTCTGTTATAGTATACCTCTTGATTCGCTTGAGGTTTCTTAATCTTAATATGGGTACCATCTATTGCTCCCAAAATCCCATTGATTTTTTGTTTTCTATAAAATCCATTTACTATCTCACATATATCATCCCTCTCTGTGGGCCACTTTATATAATCAGTACTGATGGTAGCAAAATACTGTGTTATTTTCTTAACTATGTTATAGATAGTACTTCGTGTTTTATTAAAACGGTCTGATAATTGCCTAAATGTTTCTGAATTGTAAAAATACCACAGTGTTATTAAAATTCCTTCCTCTGCTGTAACTTTATCACGTCCTGATTTGTCTATCGACATAATGTGATTTATCGATGCATTCTGCAACAACAAATTTATATTTTCATAATATCTCTTATAAATAAATTTCCTAACAGTTAAATAATTTACAGTTGCTCTGGTTAATCGAAAATGCTTAACAAATTCTTTTTCGTTATATTCTTGAACAACATTTATATAGTTCTCTATTCGTGTCGCATCTTCACGGTCACTAAAACAATCCAAGGAAGAATTGCAACTGGAATTAGAGCGGTCTTCTAATAGTAAATTATAATATTGGTTGTCTTCATCAAATAGATCATCAAATATGTCTTCCTGTTAATGTATTTTTAATTAAAAATTAACATGTAGTGGGATCTAAAAGTATTTACTTACAATCATTTTTTCCGCCATTACTAGTTTTTAAATAACAAGAATGTAACAACAATAAATTAATAATTTAAAATTAACAACTAAAAATTCAAGTGCAAGCAAAATATAAACAGCTGAACGAAATATAATCAGCTGTTTTTTGAAAACAGCGCAGTTCAATTATGGATCAGATCAGTTTAAGTGTAGTTACATTTTGGTTCAGATAGAGAATATTGTTAAAGAAAACACGACTATTGAGTGCTTCAAAACATGGTAACACGTCGTGGGGTCACATTGTTTAAAGCTGTGGGGCGAACTTGATCACCACTTTGTCAGGTCATTTTGTATTTTAATTAGCCACCTAGGCTTTAGGGCAGCGTGCCCGTATGTTAAACCCTTTTAGTTACTTATTTGGCTTCATCGCCTAATTCCATAATAATGATTTTGTAGATATTTGGCCTCAAGCGCAGTATTTCTCGTCATCCGGGGCACCCCTTTGTTGGTACTTTGACAGTCGGGTGTTAACGCTCGCAGGATTTCCGAACCTTCTAGAATTTACGCTGTTGGTGTGACTGCGAGGCCTCGCGCTGTCTTTGTCACCAGGACTTATTTGTTTTAATGGGCGCATCGCCATTGGCTGTAGAGAGTCACGTGGTAACGCCGTTTTGGCTCACGCCACTTTCGGCGTCCGAACGCTCCTTGCTGGGCATTCAGCCGAGAGCCGTCGATCTAATAAGAGGTCGGATAGTGTGTGTGTTCGTGCGGCGCTCCCGCCCTTGGCGAGGGCGTCAGCCTTTTCCCGTCTCGTGCTGCTTCAGCAAGTGTTTGATAAACTGTGTCGCCTTAAGCGAGAGTGGCAGTTCAACTCAAGCGATTGAACAAGGGAGGTGTGTGTGTGTCGTTAGCGGCGATCTTATTACGCCAAGGCGTAGGTGTGATGGAATTCCATGCCCGGTTCTACGTCGTCACGTAAGGGAGTGTTCCCTTTAGCTCGTTGTGCGAGGATTCCGTTGAGGTAGGACATCACTTGGGCTAGTTTGGCCGTCATAGCGGCGTTTGTTGAAGTGCCAGCCTTTGTCGCCATTTTGGGCGCATCCAGACCATTCACACGTCGGCCGTTTTAGCGGCGAATGAATTGCCACAGGCAACCTGTTTCCCGCCAGCTGGACCGCATGCCGATCTCTTGGGCCGTCGCCAATAAAATTAAGGTATTTGTAACCATTGAATCATACTAACTTCTCGTGCGCGAGCTGTGCGCTTAATCATGTAAATAATTGCTGAACTCTTGGCATACGTGCTGTAAGGCGGCAACGCCAGTTTGGTCGCGGTAAAATTGCATGTGCGCGAACTTGATGTGAAATCTTGTGCACCGTTAAAAACGTACCCTTCGCATCTTAAATTGTTGTCGCGAAGTGGCGTCGCTCGCTTATTTTTGATCTAATCACTTCCCTCACTTGGGCTTTGCTGTGTTTGCCCAAATTATCATGCGAGCATTTTTATGAACAAACGTCCCCTTTGTGGGACTCATATGTCAAACTGCTTTTGATTTTGTACAGTTATGGGTGTTGTTTAGTAACAGTGGTGCGCCCATCAGCTGATGCTTATCTATAAGAATTAAAGCAATGTTTGCGGCACGCTTTGCTGCCCCAATGTAAGAATCGAATAATAGACGCTTATCTAATTAAGAGACGCTTTATTCTTGGTCGCTTTGTGCATGTTCTGTTTCAGCGTGCGCCCATCATTGAGGAGATAAATGTACGGTGGAGCCAGTAAGATCAGAGCGTGCAGGTAAGCTTGGTGGTGACATTGCCGTAGCTGAAAGAGCCCCACTTCATGATCTAAGTATTTTTGCCATCACGAAATAGTTGTGTGAGTTTATAATTCACGAGTACCCCTATCGACGGAGTGTCTTGAATACTTCGCCCCCCGTCTAACCGCCCAGGCCCGGTTATTCAGGTTAAGACAGGCTTGGTGGCGCCCTCTTTATTTTACCGTTATTTATCGACCCTCTGGCCGTTACCCTTAGATAATCTCGTTAAGAAACCGCCCAACTCCACTGAAAGTCTAGCCGGCCTATCTTGTTGCGGCTGGGTAGCGGCCTAGGAGAACTTTCGTCCCGATTTCGTCCATTACGGCACGCGCCGGCCGTTTCGTTTACGTATGAACCGGTGCGGTGTCGTAAAGTCAGTTCAAGACCGTAACAACTTTAATGATCAAAGTGACCCCTTCTTCTGCATTATCATGTTTTCCTTTCATTATAAACTAATTTTGACAAGGTTTTTTTTGTACAGATGGTAGGGAATTATAAGAAGAAACCTGAATCTCATAACTATAAGAACTACACTGAAGGCCAACTGGAAGAAGCTCTCGAGAAGATTGCAGATGGAGAATTAAAGGTGAGGGCTGCATCCTGTGAATACAATATTCCGTTTGGTACATTAAACAATAAATTTCATGGTCGACATATTCGTAAAGCTGGTGGACAGTCCGCAATGAGTACTGAAGAAGAAATCACTCTCATAAATGCTGCTGATAAATGCGCGAACTGGGGATTTCCTCTGAACGTACTCGACTTCAGAATGCTCGCAAAAGCATATTTGGACAGGCGTGGTCGCATAGTACCCTAATTCAGTAACAACATTCCAGGAAAGGATTGGGAATTGTCTCCTCTCGCCACTCACAAAACACAAGTTAGTCAAAGGTTAGCCAGCAACATCAATAAATGCCGCGCATCAGTATCCAGAGAAACTCTTAAAACATATTTTGTAAATTTAGGACAAACGTTGGAAGGCATAAATGCTAAAAATATTTTTAACGATGACCTGATCAACATCGGGGATGATCCTGGAATAGCTCGTGCTAGACGTCTAGAAGGAAGAAAGGTGTTAATAGCTGACAACTTGGCCTCACATTTAAATGATTCTGCCATTCGTCAGTGCGAGAAAAATAATATTTCATTTGTTCGTTTAGTGCCACATTCAACACACATCAGCCAGCCACTAGATGTGGCCTTCTTTAAACCAATAAAGGTGGCTAGGCGGGCAGTTCTTATAGACTACAAACTTAGAAACCGAAGTTCATCTCGTACCGGTATCCCAAAAGAGGTTTTCTCGTTATTTGTATCACGGGCTCTAAAAAAATGGACCCAGTGGCAAGCCAAACCTCCTCTAAACCAGGAGACCAATTAGAATCAGCAGTAAAACAAAATCTAATTAATGGGTTTTACACAACAGGTATATATCCATTCAGCCCCAGCAAAGTCCTCAACAAAATTCGGAATTGTTAAGAGAACATCGTTTTGGACAAAAAACTGAAACGATGCAACCAAAAAAGAAAAGGATTAATGTTGAGCCAGGAAAAAGTATCACTACTGCAGATAGCAGCAGCTCAGATGAAGACACCCAAGAAACTGCGGACACAACCAGTACTTCTTCTGAAGACGAAGTTCTTAGTCCACCGATGGAAATAGAAGAAGTAGAATATTTAGCACCAGAGCCAAAACTGCTAGTTCCAGGACGTTTTGTCCTTGTTAATTTTATAGACTGGAAAAGAAATTTACAGACCTATAAATAGGTATGTAAAATTCAGGTGCAGTTTTCAGAAAATGAATATACAGTTGGTGGTCTGAAATCTATCAGCGAAGAGAAAACAACCTCTAGGTTTGTGTCAAACGATGTATCCACTGTGCCACTGTCAGATATTTGTGCTGTGTTACCATTGCCATTTGCCGGCACCAGTGATGAAAATACCATATGTTTCTACAAAAAGGTTGATGTGCTCGAATTTTCTAAGCGAGTTTAAATATACCTACCTACTTGTTTTATTATCAGTTTTTAATTTAAGTTGGAATATTGAAGTTCTTTTTATTACCTATGAATTGTATTTGTGTTTACTATTTTATTCAATTTGATTGTAACAGGCAGAAATATGCATTCATTTTTAGAAATAAACATGTAGAAACACTAGGTTGAACTCTAAATTAGATACTCTGTACATCGAATTAAATGTGGGGCGAATATCTTCATCTGCGAACTGTACAGTGCATTTTAAAAGCATCTAACATGGATGATCAAAGTGGCCCCATTTGGCGGGTGAAGTTGATCAGCATGATTTTATTTTTTTTGCTTTTTATTTTACAAGAATTGCACTTTTTAGTTAAGGAATCTTATGGAATTTGCCATTGTCAGTTACATACCATTTTTGAACTTTAAATTAGTCAATACACAAAAGTAATAAACGAGAAATAAGATTCAAAATGATCAAAGTGACCACATCTTAAGGTATTCAACTGATTTCTAAATATACGAAAATAAAGAATATGGATTTCTAATCGGAATTCTAATAATACTGACACCCTGTGAATCTGTTTGATGTATTCAATAGATTTATTGCATATAAACTCAAACAGCGTATTATTATCAGCCAATGCCGACACATTAAGTGACTTTGTAAATATCAACTTATTATTTACAGAATTGAAATTCTAACCCGTTTTTCACAAGTATGTGTGAGTAGTAAATAAAATAATAGTAATATTCAAAATTAGGTTTTAGCAGTTTAGCAAATCAGATAATTTTTTTCAATTTTTCAAACTATTCCACCTTACTGAATCTGAATCCTCCTAAGATTGTAACTTCTATTACGGAAATAGTATTGTAATATACTTTTCAAATGTTAAATCTAATCACACTAAAAGCAAGTCGTATTCAAATAAAGAATATGGATTTCTAATTCGACTTCTAATAATACTGACGCCCTGTGAATCTGTTTGATACCTATAGGAGTATTCAATATTGGCGGTGGTTTGCGGAAAGTTTGTTCCCCACATTTCGTTCCCCACATTTCGTACCCCACATTTCGTTCCGGGGATATTTCGTCTCTCCACATCTCGTACCCGGAAACGTCGTTCCCGAGCGAACTCAATTTGTCTCCTAGATTACACGGTGTTGAAAAACGAGTACAGCGATCGGAATGCAGTTGGAACAATGAAAGATATTTTAATTAATTTATTTATCATAATAAACTGATAAGAACTATATAAAGTATATCCCCGGATTGAGTTTACAAGAGGGAACTAAATTTTATTTTTAGTTTTACCAAAGAGCATATGCTCTTTGGTTTTACATAAAAATGTTATAGGAATTATAATTCCCGCTTGGTTTGTAGAGAATTTTAAGAAAATTTACAGTTTTTCAAAAACAAGTCGGCCTTAACAGTTAAGCAAAAATGATTTTCTTTTCAGGTAAACTACCCTTTTTGTTCATGATACGGCAAAATATTACTAAGAAAAGTGGTTCAGAATGAGAAATTATGGCGCTATAAAAACATTAGGAATATACGTAGTTAGATTAAACCGTAATTTTTAATAAATACAAAATATTTTGTCCTTATCATAAATAAATTAATTAAAATATCTTTCATTTTCTAACTGTATTCCGATCGTTGCACTCGTTTTTCAACGCCCTGTAATCTAGGATACAAATTGAGCTCGCTCGGGAACGAAGTTTCCGGGTACGAGATGTGGGGAGACGAAATATCCCGAGAACGAAATGTGGGGTACGAAATGTGGGGAACGAAATGTGGGGAACGAACTTTCCGTATCCCATTGGCGGTATAGCTTAAAAACTATTTGTTGCTTTGTTGGTGGAAGACTGGCTTGAATATGAATATACTTTTGATCAATAAAATAGAAGGCCAAGGCCTTAAAACAATAAAGGTGTGTATATATTTTTGCATTAATTCAAGAACTATTAGTTAAATAAAATTATATTTTGCACCTATCTCAGGTGTTTATCCTTGATGAAAATAGGTAGGTATATTGTTGACTCCACAGTACAAACTGAACACCCCAGAGTCCTAAGGTAAGACATGATGTTCCATGGTCCATAAGGTAGAGCACTCGGGAGTAACAATCCCTTGCCAGGGAAGTTCCGTGTAAACCCCTTTACAGTTTGTTTTTAAAATTATTTTTAAATCATATCACTGTTGAATTAAAACACTGATGGTCATGTTTGTAGATTAAAATATAGATTCCCTTTTTCTCTGTGAAAGAAAACAACACAATATTGATTATGGAATGATTAGAAAGAGTTTAAAAAAAGAAGATATAACTCCCACAGTAATTTAATTGTTCTTAAATGAACTGCATCGAGAAGGTTACCTATATTTTTACAACAGAATGAAGGAGTGATCTTCTCTTTAGAATATTTATTTGGAATGTAATTTGCTAATATATTCATCCGTGAGACTGGTTTGACGATTCTTATGTATGTATATGTGGTAGTTTACTCTAGAGTTTATTCTGATTTGCTGGTCCACTATGCAGAGGGATCGCATCATGGCCGAGCAGTTAGGGAGCTCAGGCTGCGGTGCCACGGTATGGGGTCAATCCCCACATCTGGTAACTGGCGGGCGGCCCACCCAGTCGCTTTAAAAATTGGTTACCAAAACCACAGTTGTGGAAGTAGGGAAGTAAAGCAGTCATCGAAGGCGTGATGCTAACCACATCACCCAGTATGCCGTTAACGTGTGCCAGAATGAATGGGCTTCGGAAAGAGATATTTTGGCGATCCTGATTCGTCTTGCCTCAGGCCATGTTCCTACATGGAATGAAGTGCCCGAACTTTACTTATTCTTTTTCCATATTTAAAGTATATCGTGTAATCTAAAATAAGATTCATGAAAGATAGACAGGAAAAAATCTCCTATGTCCTTGCTTTCATTTGGAATATTTAAACTACTTATTGTTGCATCTATTTTTTGGATTGATTTTTTTACCGTTCCAAAAGTAGGGAACACTTACCATTTTATAAAAAATCAAACCGTTGAAATTGCAGTCAGCAGGTATTCAGCACTTAATTTTTTAGAAAAAAAAGTAGTAAACAAAATATTATACAACACCACACTTGACAAAATAAAAATAACTTTAAATGTAAAAATTAATAGAATTACTTGTTTTTATGCACTTGTTGCACGGTCTAGTGAACTAACCGGATTAAAAACGCCTCTGGCGATGCATCGCTTTTATAGCGCTCCAGGCATTATTCATGTCTGAACAGGAAAAATCAAGAAACTACCGCCTGACATGTTCTCCCAACATAGGAATCGGCAGTAACTGGATGATATACTAATAAAATTTCGTATGTATTTATACCTAATCCTATTTAATTTCTCAACTTTTATTTTAAAATTAATTTTTGTTTTTTTTTGCAAATTATTTTGCAATTTTTTTTTTTTTGGACCCTGGGTTTTGGCGCCCCTAAAGGATGGCGCCCTTGTGCATTGCACACTTTGCACATATGGTAGCGGGGGCCCTGACTGTAATCACCTAGGTTTTGTGGGAATCGATCTAAGTGGTTGTGGAGGTAGTAAAGTTTTATGCTCATGTTACAACCAAGAATATTAAATTTAAAAAGCATATTTTCCACTCATTCTATATAATTCTCTGCTTTATGATTGTCAAGAAATTTTTTTACTACTTTAACAAATGAGCACCAAGCATTAGATTCAATGTCGTTCATTGTTGCGGTAAATTATGGATTTTTTATAAGCTGTCTCATCTGAGGGCCATCTAATATGCCTGCTTTCAGTTTTTCCATGCTAATCTCGGGAAATTTACGTATTAAGTACCCAGGTAAAGTCCATCTCGATTTAACGCCCTCATAAATTGCTTCATAAGTCCCGACTTGATATGAAAAGGAGGAAATATGATTTTCTCTCTCGCAACTAAAGGTTCGTTGATTACGTTTTCTTTTCCTGGAACCATGACGTTTCTTAGGGGCCAATATTTGTTAACCCAGTGCTGATCCTTAGCTGTGCAAAGACATAAAAAACAAGGATATTTTGTGTATCCACTTTGCTGTCCAAGGAGGAAGTTTACTATTTTTAGATCGACACAAATCACCCACTGATGTTCTTCATGCTTAATTTTTTTCGAGACTAGTGATATTGTCTCGTATTCCTCTTTCAAGATGGTAGAATGACCAATAGGTATTGTTCCATACAGAGCTGGGCAAATTACTTTAAAAAAGTAATTAATTACTAATTACCAATTACCGCCCAATGAAGTAATTTAATTACTAGAGATTCAATTACTCACACGTAATAGTAATTCAAGTACCAATTACTTAGTAATTGTAATTGTAAACATCAATTACTTTTTCAATTACTTTCAATAAAAATAATTGTCATATAGTTCTATTTAATAGAACTTTCTTGCAAGTTGCTACTATCATTAGTGTCGTGTCGATTCGTAATCGTAATCTAAAAATGCTTACTTTTTATGTTTTGTTAACTATAGTAACCTACATACTTTATCACTTTTGAAGGTTTTTTTTATAATTAAATCTTGTAGCTACATGCACCGTTCATCAAAACCAAAACTTTTTAGTTTGTTTTGATGTAAGATGTAAGTAAATACAAAAAGGCAAAGATAACAATTATACAGGGTGTCACAAAAAGAATGGGACACAGATTGGTCATAGATTCCTTAGGTTTTAATAAACCGATTAAACCTAATATACCTTAGTACAAAGTCCATTCAGTAAGAAGGTATAGGGACTTGGAAGTTCAATTTCAATTTTTTTGTTTTTTTATTAATTTCCACATAGGTTATCACTAAAGCTGATAATTATATGCACTCAAATGTACGAAAATATGAGCTTATATAGCCTATGCATACATTTTGTTGAGTATATGCACCCAAAGTTATAATATATGCACATAATATGCTCTAATTTTTTTGAAAATAACTAGGAGTTTTCTAAATAATGTAAACATTTTAATTATTTTGTATAAGAATATTTATTTTTCTAATTTTTATTCAAAGACGTCATTCATTTTAACGTTTGAGTATATAAACATGGACTACCAACGCCAACTTTACGTTGTAAGCAACATAAAAATGAGATTTCCCCTAACGCCGCCAGACTATTATTCACCCAACACTCGTGAAATAGATTCTATGTTGGTTGATTCCTTATACACATTGTTTCTACAGGAAAAGTGGGGTTGCTGGCAGTCTATGTTTATATAGTCAAAGATTTTAACAGAGGCTTCCCCTTTCCTCTGCTTATTTCGATACGCGCACTGCATTCCAGCTGCAGGAAGTAAAAGTATAAATCTCAGTTGCTATATAAAAAATGTATTAATAATTTAATGAAATACTAAATTTTACAAAAAAATCTCAAAAAGTTCATACGTTACAAATTATTGCTAAATATAACCAAATATGCAAAAATCCAGGAAGTATGCTCAAAATCGTATAAATATGCAAAATATGCAAAATGAAACTTGGCTTAAACGATTTGTTTTTCAGATAATTAGTATACATATGCAAAAAGTTTCGCCGGCATATCATATCAGCTTTAGTTATCACTGTAGTTGGGCTTTTTATCACGAATGTGGGTTTAGTTGTCGAGGCCCGTAGGGCCAAAGCAAATAAACCACATGAGGGATAAAAAGGAACTTCCAGTGCCGAGGAGCATATTGTTTTTTTTAATAAAAATCACGAAATTACAACATTTTAACCAACTGTTGTAGGTTATGTTGACGTCGGTTGACGTTTACCTATCGCCCAGCCGCCTACAAAAAGTCGTAAAACAATGGATTACTTCATTGCCCATTTCTCATATTTTAATGACGATTTCGACGTTCTTCACTGCCGATTTAAAAAAATAGAAGTTTGTATACCAATGCACTGAATTGTAACTTTTTATCACGAATGTGGATTTAGTTGCCGAGGCCCGTAGGGCCAATGCAAATAAACTACATGAAAGATAAATAGGAACTTCAGTGCCGAGGGGTACATTATGTTTTTTTTTAAAATCAAGAAATCGTGAAATTTCAACCAACTTTTTTAGGTTATGTTTACGTCTGTTGACGTTTATCTGTCGCCCCGCCACCTATAAAAAGTCGTAAAACAATGTAGTACTTCACTGCCGATTTCTTGTATTTTAATGACGATTTTGAAGTGCTTCACTGCCGATTTAAACAAATTTTTTTTTTCAAATACGAAAAAATGTCGAATTTCATTTTGGCTAGATTTTGTAATGGCATTAGAAAAAACAGCACGCTGAATGTTATAAAAGTAATTTTTCCATGTTCGTGTGAAATTAATCCACTCCCTTTGCATCGTTCGCTCGTAAATTAAATGTTGAAAAACTCTCACTTTTCTGAACTTGTAGAACAATCTACATACTATTAAATACGCCTAACATGAGGCTAAATGACGAAAATAGGTAACTTACTTAAGTATACAGGGTGCAGCATTGGATTTCTTAATTGTTTGACAGCAAAATTCTATTTAGATTTTGTAAAGAACACTACATGGTGATCCACCAATTGTCGCAACTTGAGCATTTTTTGTTGGCTCAGTTCGAAAAAAAGATGTTTACCTCTTTACACGAAAGTGACATTTTCTGTCGCCTGTAAGGGTTCCCGAAAATATACGTTTTGTTCCCTGGTCAGTAATAGATTAACTAGTCTCCTGATTTTCGTATTTAAATATTTTTGAATGCAGCTGAATAAAAGAAATACTCTAATCATAAAATGTAGACGTGTCATATGTATAAATCTGGACTAAAATGTAATTTCCTCCCTTGCATGATTATTGATTACAACACGGCTGACTGAAATAAGAATTGGTACATCAGATACAAAAATAAAAGACATTTGCTCAAGCACGTAACAATGAAGTCATTTTTACATTCAAGAGACCTTTATAATTATCATGTGTTTAAAAAGGAATTACATTGTTGGCCATGGAAAATAAAACTAATGCCGACAGCAAGCTTTAGAGACAGGATTCTTTAGAATTTTCAATCACGATATCAGCGTATAATATAAACTTACAATAACAACAAAAGTGATGACAGTTAATGAATTCTAAAGCTTGCTGTTGACATTACTTTTATATTTCATGGCCAATCTTTATGTAATTCCTTTTTGAACACACCGTGTAAGAAACGGGGAAAAATATCTATTTCATAAAATTACTGTCAACGTTTGACGAATGGCGCAGGTTGCTTTCATATTTATACTTCAAATTTCAAAATCTTAACATCTTCAATAATACCTATTAATTTTACCAAATTTTTAATATTACCTATTGATTTTAAATTTAGAGTAATAAAATATCTGAAATTACATAAATTAGGTCCTACGCACGGTTCTTTTAAGAAAACTAAATGGAATTTTGTGTAAAACCATTACGAAGTCAATATTTGAATGTCTCGTAATTAGCATGGTTTTGTATGTTTCGTCCGTCAACGCAGCACCCTATATAACGTAAAGACGTAATGTTGGCTGAGGTAATCGGAATTATAAGAAAGTCAAGATTTTTATAAGACACTATTCCAAATTTTTAATAATAATCAAACCCAATATGCTGCAGCAGTCCGTATACAAAGCAGCATGTGACCATTACAAGAAAGCGATAAAGTATGGATAATTTACAAATGTTCATTGCAAGAATGCGGTAAACTTATGCGGTGTTTTTATATTGTATTAGTACTATACCCCATACTGTATTTTTGAGTCAACCTGGCGTGAAATTTCGCAATTAGCTACATTTTATTTATGTGTTTTACGCTCTTTAAATGTTATCGGATTTTGGCCGTTTAGTTCAATTACTCATTCAAAAACGTAATTGTCTGAACTTAACGCCTGTTACAGTATAGCCCTATGCTAGTACATCATTTAAAAGAAACAAATTGAAAGGAATAAATAATTATTATGAACTAATATCGTCTAATGAAGCTATTTTAAATTATATTTTTACCGTAGGTATTGTAATTTATAACGTACTTACCGCAAATATAGTTTTAGCGTCTTCAACAATAAATATTAGTTTCACTGTTACAACCTACGTATCACATCTACTACATACACGCACCAATGCACTCTTTACTCGTGATTCGTGAACGCGTCGTACAGAATGCAAATGTTGCACAAAAGCTGCTGCTATTCGATCGTCAGAGGAAATCATAAATTAGGCTTGGGGAATACCCTATCCCGATTTGTTTAATATGTAACTTAATAAGACCTTATTGTACTTTTTTGCGTTCTGGAAATTTAGCACTCAATCGAGGTCAGTAATTGAAATACCACAAAGTAATTCAATTACCTTCAGTAATTTCAATTACCACCGGTAATTCAAATACTTGTAAAGTAATTTAAATACTTCAGAGTAATTTTATTACACAAAAGTAATTGAGTAATTGAATGTAGTAATTAATTACTTTCAAAAAGTAATTTTCAAGTACTTTTTAACAAAAAGGGCAATTCCCAATTACAATTACCGCATTTTGAAAAGTAATTCAATTTCAAGGCAAATACACAAAAAGGAATTTAATTAGTAATTTAATTACAAAGTAATTAATTACTGCCCAGCTCTGGTTCCATATCTGTTACGGTTGTTCAAAAGAACACATTTTAAACTACGTTTTGAGCTGTCATTAAAAAGACTCCATTCGTCTGGTGCGTATTCTAATAAACCCATTGCTTCTAAGAGCCTTTTTATATCATTACAGAATACTAAATTATTTTCTTGAGAGAAAAAAGGCAGCAGATCTTTTTTTTTACGATAAAATGTAATATTAGTACCCGGATCAAGCAGATTCTTTTCTTTTAATCTGGGTGCAAGTAATTTTGAAGACTCCTTTGAGCGGTTCAGGTCTCTACTGAGATCGTTCAGTTCTTGTTGATTGAAACGTTGGGGCTTGTCTAAATCTGCTTCAAAATCACTATCGTTGTCTGATCACACATATTCACCTTCAGCAGATATTGATGGTTCGGTTTCGTCTTCCGAGAGTGTATGTAAACTGAACCGGGTACGGCAGTACTAGACACGAGGTAATCTGGGCGGATGAGTTCGTGGTGGAGGTGGGCGTTAGGCAGGTATAATAGGTCGAAGTTTTATGGTCATCGGGAATACCAAGTAACTTTAATTGCTTAATTATACAAAGTGGTGACTTGCGCGACCATAGGGATTTCAATGGTAAGTTTTTAATGTTTGATTATTGGCCCTCCTATTTTTTTTAAATTAAAGTGTAAAAAAGTTTTTTGTAGAGAAAAAAATACTGCATCTGTATATACTATTGTTTACAATTTTCCATTTTCCGAAACCGTAGAAATCAATCAAATAAAAATGCAATCTTTTAAAAAATTACTGATGCCTTGGAATTATGTAAACAAACAACATGTACATTTACTTTTGTTTTTGCTGTTTGACATTTATAACTGATTAGTAAATTCGGTTCACGTTAAAATGTATTCGTTTTTTTCTAGAGAAAATGCTGTAGGTATCTGTACATACCATCGTTTATAATTTTCCGAAACCGGAAAATCAAATAAATTAGTATCTATAGGAAGCAGAATTTAATAAAATACCATAACAAAACATAATTATGTACCATCGAAGTCACAGAAAACTGAGCCAGGAAAAATACGCAGATACCCTTGTTTTAGAAAAGTGTAGTTTAGATGTGAGGAATTTTGACTGAACATTATTAAAAATGGGATGTCTCCTTTAATAATGTTCAGTTTCTGTCAAAATGTTACATCTAAACTACACTTTTCGAAAACTTCATAATTTTCCTGTCCCAGTTTTCTATGACTTCGATGGTACGTATAATCATAATTCAAAAACACAAACATTAATAAATTGTAACAAATGTTCAAACAAAGCACCATTAACTACTAAACAATAACCCAATCTGTCGTAAGCTCTTCAATAGTTTGAAAGGTTTTTCCAGAGTAAATTTGCGATTTTAAATGTCCCCAAAGAAAAAAATCGTTGGGCTAAAGATCGGGGGACTTAGCAGGCCAGTTAATTAAATAATTTGGACCAATCACCTTATTGGAAAAACTGTAGTTTACAAAGTCCCGCACTTTACGAGTGTTGTGTGCGGGGCACTCATCCATCTGAAGCCAAATCTCTTGATCGTCTCTAGCAACTTCGGTCACCGCCGGAGCTGTATCTTTTTCCAACAACTGCAAAAAGCGCTTTCCTGTGAGGTTTTCACTTAAGAAAAATGGTCCTATAATGTGATGACCTAGAATTCCCTCCCAAACATTAACTTTTTGGGGATATTGGGTCCTGGTTGTAAAATGTTGAGTAGATTTTCAGTAGCCCACACTCTGCAATTTTGCACATTTGGTTCAATATGCAGTGAGAATTGCATTCATCCGTAACCAAAACGTTATTCAAAATCTCCCTGTCTTCGTTACATTTTTCCATAATTTGCAAGCAAAATGCACTTCTTTTCTCCATATCACGTTCAAGCAACTGTTGATGACACTGATATTTGTAAGAGTGAAATTTGTGTTTTTTTTTAATTCCCAGGACTCGGCTGTGATACAAGGCAATATCTTGCTCTATTTGCCCAAACATTCAAGGTGTTGTAATTTTTCTCATGTTGCTGCAAGTTTTCAGCGTAATTGTTACATTTACAATTATTTAATGCTGTGCCTGTAGTTTCAAATTTACGTATTAATCTATCAATCTTTGAAATACTTGGAATTTTCCGATTCGGATATTTTACGCTAAACAAGGCACTTACTTAACGAGCATTATTTCCAGCATAAAACCATTTTATCATTTCTACTTTTTCTTCAGTTGACTACATTTTAACGGGAAGAATATTTAATGATCTGTTATAAACGCCAAACAGCAATGACAAAAGTAAATGTGCATGTTGTTTGTTTACATATTTCCAAGGCACCACTGATTTAAAAAAAATAGCATTTTTTATTTCTTTAATTTATAGGGTTCCAGAAATTGGAAAATTATAAACAATAGTATCTACAGATGCAGTATTTGTTTCTCTACAAAAAACTTATTTACACTTTAATTTTAAAAAAAATTGGGGAACCAATAATCAAACATTAAAAATTTACCATTGAAATCCCTATGCTGCGTCGTGCAAGTCACCACCCTGTATACCGTACACTGTTATTTATTATTAATCTCACAATCTGATAACATCAAAATATCAATTACAATTTTATTACTTTTCAACAACGGGTATCAACTTTTCTTGATTTTTTTATCACAAATTATTTCTCTTTTTTACTTCCCTCGTCTGAAAGACGAAGCACGTATTGTAATCACAAAAAAATCACCTCCCGAGATTTCTTCAAATATTCACGTTTCAAGGTCCCTAGATGACGAAAAAGAGGTTTTCTTAATTCCGTCTGCCTGTCTGTCTGTTGGCAGTATAGCTTAAAAGCTATTTGTTGGTGGAAGACGATATTTTGCACACGGATTATAAATCCACCTCACATGAAACCGGTACAATTTCATACAAATATATACAGGGTGAGCACCTTAAAAAAACAAAATTTTATTTATTTTGGGTTAATGTTGAAATAGAAGGAAGTAATAACTTTCACATAGGTCAGGCTTTACATTTCCCGAAAATAAGACTCGTCCGATGAAGGATAATGTCACAAAAGAGTAAAAACATTTGAACAATAACAGCGTGCTGTTGAAGAGAGGGGCGCGCCGTACTTATTTGAAAGAGGCTCGGTATCGTAGTTGGCTTTATCGGTGCAGATAGATCTATATGTAGGGGTGCGGTTATTATCGTTTTGCAGATGAGGCGGGTTCAAACCCAGCGAGATACATTTTTTTTATTTGAAAATATATTTAATTTATTAGAAACGTGAAGATATTTTTACTCCTGACTTAATTTGATTTTTAAAATTATTTAGTGTCACAATGTTGAAAAGTTAAGTTCTGGGTAAAGCCTTTTACAGATTTTTTTTAATTGCCATAATAACAACTCAATGTTCTATAGTAAATCATACAATCTGTATAACTACGAATATTTTGCTGCTGTCAAATTAATTGTCAAAATTCAAAATTATTTCGAACATTCAATTTTCAGTAATAATGTATTAAGTGCCAATGATTTTGCCGGTATAGTTTTGTACGAAAGTTTGTTGTTTGGCCAACACCATGAGACCAACTAACTTGATTAAATTTGGAATTAATAAGCATTGTATAATGATGAAACAACATGATCCTGAAAACCGAACACCGCATAATGGAGCACTTCAGAAGACTATTCGGCTATTGCAACAGCAATGAACGAATTATAAAGCAAATTGGAAAAACTAGTGCCAAAAGAAACTGAAACAGAAAAACCAACCGCCCTGCAACAGGTGTATGAAGCAGATGAAGAAGAACTGACCAAGGAAGTGGCTTGGATTGCAATAGGAAAAATAAAAGAAATAAAAAAAGAAAAACTAATAACTCATTAAATGCTCCCTAGGACAACAGCTAAAAAATGGCGAAAAACAACACAGAAAAGAAAAACCTGAACCACCTCTACCACCAATAGTAATAAGTAACATAAAAGTGTAGAACAATCTGAACACGCCACTAATATTAAGCAATAATGTTTTCAAGCTAAGATGCTAAATAATGACCAAATAAAAAATGGGCCAAATGTAGGAAACTACAGAAAGAAGTTGGCAGCCTTACAGAGAGAGAAATCGCATATCACACATATGAAGATAAACAAACAGAATCAACTAAGGTGATGGCAAGAAGACTTCAAGCGTTAAACCACGTGACACAATAAACGAAGTAAGTTTGAGGAAACTTAAAATAAGCTCTGCAGTAAATATAATAAAGAAAGGAAGAAGGGACACTAAAAAAATGAAAATTCGAACTAGTCAGAAGATCACTCCCACTGTTCGCGCTCGTATTTGGCAACACTGGGGACATCAAGAAAATCGGTATATGTATGAAATGAAAACTATTCATAATATAGTAATAAAAATTGAACCAATAAGAAGGTCGACGTTGGTGACATAGTGCAAACGCTGTTAGTTGCATGGACACACACAACAATTGTGCACACGAAAACCAAAATGCCCCAAGTGTGCGGGAAAACTCATAATTAGAGAATGTGCTAAAATAAAGAATGAAAAATCAAATTGTGGTAACTGTAAACAACATTATCCTGCAAACTACAGAGGTAGTCAAGTAGCATTACGGCCAGGGGCGTCCCTTACTTACCTGCCGCTGGGGTGCAGTCTCATGTGCCGCCACCATGAGTTGTGTGTTAGATGGTTGGAGAAAGTGTTTGACTTGAGTTAAGTGAAGCTAAATAGAGAACCATTTTTAATATTGTTTTGACACAAACTGTCGCAAAACCTAACCTGCTAACCTCGAGTTTGACATAGATTTACAGTGCCACCAACATAAATAGTGCCAAGCGAATGACAGGCCGGCTTAAATTTATTGTCCGCCATTGTATTAAATTTAACGATATTAAAAAAGATTAAATATTTAAACAGTTTTGTGAAACGTTCTTTTGTATGCTAGTAAATACGTAGGATTATGGGTTTTCTAGAAAGAATTTGTAATCTCCCTTGTCTTGCCATAGCTAAGAGCTCTACGGATATTGGTACTTCCAATGAAAACTTGCTTAAGTTATCGTGATTGCCAAGTCTGGAAAGCCATCCACACAACCTGTATGCTATAGACAGCTATAGACTTCCGATGTCCAAGTCGAAAAACTCGATAAAAGAATAGAAAGTTTAAACACCTTCCAAAAAATCCAAAGTTTATATAGACATAGAAAAACATATGTAGGGTGAGCACCTTGAAAAACTAAAATTATGACAATGTTTGCTTTAACTAGAGAACTATTAGCTAAATAAGAGTAATATTTTGCACATAGCTCAGGTTTTTACTCTTGACGAAAATATGATTTTCGTCGACCCAACATACGTATACAGTGTGGACACTTTAAAAATCAAATTATTTTTTCCTTTGATATTTTCAAAACCTCCACTTGCCAGGAAACTTCTGAGTCAAGCCCATTACAGATTTTCTAAATTGAGTTTTGAGTTTTCTGTTATAGGTACTAATTGAACATGTAGGAGTATCTACATGATACTACCAACAAAAAATAATGTCTAGGGCTAGGGTTACAAGTGCAATTTATAATATGCATTATTTGTATACTAATTAATATTTTTCTTTTCTGTTTGTACCCACCGTAAGGCAGGATTTCCAAAAATTAGTGCTGTATTTTACTAATTACTAATGTTAAAGATACCTACGTACAAATAAATAGAAATTGCAGGTTACTTGATTAGTTGCCAACGCCGAATTCAATTCAATTCAATTTTCAAAGTTTATTCAGCTAGGTCTATACAAAAAATTATATTAAACCTAACCTACTACCGTTTAGGGGACTACCCCTCTTCGGCTTTGTACAAAATTATTTGGGCTTAAAAAAACATTTCATTTTAGTTTTTAGCTTAAGAGATTTTATTACAATATTTTGGTTTTGACTTAAGATATAGTATTGCATGCTTACAAAATTAAATTTAAACTTAAGATATTTCATTTAACAGGATTTGGTCTTAAGATATTGGATTTGACATATATTCAAGAACAACTTATACAAGAAAATTTACAGAGACATCTGAATCATCGGAGGTTGAGGGGAACGTTTTCTAAGAGGTCCTGGAAGTCCTCGGGAAGATCTTCAGCGTCGCCGAGAAGGATGGCGGGGGGAAACCTCTTCTTCGTCCTGAGTCTCCTGGTTTGGAATGCTGGGGTCCTGAGGATGGTGACGGTGTGCTGGTGGTCCTGCTCTATCGCTCGTTGCACGAATCGGCCTCGGAGTTCGGAGAGTCTGCCGTCTATAGGGGGGATGCCAGCAAGGTCGCAAACCTCATGAGAGGGATGAAACCAGTTCAGGTGCAGCATCTTCCTGGCGACGGCCCTCTCCTTTGCCCTTAGCCTCTTTATGCTGGAGCGAGGTAGAGCGCTAAAACAGATAAAACGATAATCAATAATAGGTCGAATAAATGTCTTGTAGGTGTGGATGAGGGTGCGAGGATGGCAGCCCCCAAAGCTGCCTCGGAGTACGGAGAGAATGGCACTCCTTCTCTGAATAGAGTCGAGGCATTTTTGAAGCTCGGGGAGCCAGTTCAGGGTGGAAATAAAATAAACCCCCAGATAGATGACTGAAGTGGAGAGCTCTAGTCTAGAGTTCCATAATGTCAAGACGACGTTGTTGGGGTCCAGTGAAGGTCTGCTGTGGTGACGTGGGTTTTTAAACAAGATGGCCTGGGTTTTGTTTGGATTGGGTTTGATTCTCCAGCGCTGAAACCAGCGTTCGAGGATCAGAAGTGAAGGGGACAGAAGGTTGGTGGCGCGGGCGCTGCTGATGGCCTTGACCCAGATGGCGGTGTCATCTGCGTACTGAAAAAATTGGACTCTTGGGTTGGGCGGAAGTGGAATGTCGGCGCAGAAAGTGATGAAGAGCAGAGGGGCGAGAATCGAGCCTTGAGGAACACCGGCTCTTGGGGAGAACGATCTTGAGGTTTTTTCGCGGACTGTAACCTGGTGTTGCCGGAAGGATAAGTAACTGTTAATGATACGAACAAAGAAAGTATGGACGTGAAAGTCCAAAAGCTTTTTCAGCAGACCGGCATGCCAGACTGAGTCAAAAGCTCTCTCAATGTCCAGCATGACGGCGAGGAGGCATTGACAGGAATTATTGGCGAGAGTGGCGTCGGTTTGGAGCTGAAGCAGAGGGTTGGTGGTGCTTCGTTGAGGGCGAAAACCATATTGGAAGTTGGGAATGACGTTGTGAGCCTATAGAAATTGTCGAAGCCTGGAAGCAAGGATCTTTTCGAAAGTTTTGCCCAGAACATTGAGAAGGGCGATTGGGCGATAAGATGAGGGAAGGTTAGGATCCTTGCGGGGCTTCGGTAGCATCACCACATTGGCTGTTTTCCAAGCCAAAGGAAAGTGGCCGGAACGGAGGCAGCAGTTGAAAAGCAAAGTGAGGAGGGTGATAGCTACAGCGGGAAGTTGGCGAAGAGTTCGACGGGTGAGCCCGTCGTTCCCGGGGGCGGTGTTCTTTCCAGAGGCCAGGGCGTCGAGGACTTCCTGCTCCTCAATGGGAAGAAGAAGGTTGATGTCAGGAATGGCGTGGGCTGGAGGAATGACACGAAGCGGGCGAATACTGGGATTGCCAGCAAGGGTTTGATGAACTTGGACATAGTTCGCCTGAGAGAAGTTGGGGTCGTTCGGAACTTGATGAACCTGTTCCAAGGTGTCGGCAAAGATTTCGGACTGTCGTTGAGGGTCTACCACAACCTCGCCACCATGGTGGGGCGGAACCCCAGAAGATCGTCGCTGCCCCGTGAGGCCTTTCAGCTTCCTCCAGAATCTCGCCCCCTCACGATAGTCGAGGCCAGAACAGATTGTCCTCCAACGCTGTTCGCGAAATCTGGTGGTTTGGAGACGAACGATGGCGTTGAGGCGATTCCATTGGGTCTTGATTTGGAGATCTCTGGTACTAGTAAAAAGCCGATAAAGGCGCCGCTTTTCGCGGATGAGGGCGATGACTTGAGGTGGAAGAGGTGGACGGCTGATGTTAATAGCCTTGGTAGGGACCGATTGATGAACAGCCTCTTGGATAGTAGTGGAGAGAAGGTCGACAGTGGCGTCAACTTCTTGGGTGTTGGTGGGAGAGGGGATGTTTTGGAGGCGATCTTCTAGAAACTCCCGAAAGTCATCCCAGCGAGCGTTGTTCCAGTCCCGAATGGTTCTGAAACCATGGCGAGGTGGTGGAGAAGCCATGATGTCTGTGGATGCTACGAAAGGGAGGTGGTCGCTGGTGACAGGAGTGCCAATAAAGGCGTCAGCAGTGAAGTGTGGGGCCAGTCGATCAGTGACGATGATATGATCGATTATGGAACATCCGAGATGGGAAATAAATGTCGGAGCTTGGTTGGGAATTCTGAAGAGGTCTAGACAATTGGCAAGTTCGGCCCCTTTGATATTCGTGGCGATGTCGCCGAAAGCAGTGTTTCTGGCGTTGAAATCTCCCATGATAATGGATCTACGGTGGGCGGCTACGAATTCCAGGTTTTCTGGAAGGGGATCATCAGGGGGGACGTACAAACTGAAGACGTGGATAGGGCCTAACGGCGTGTGAAGAATCGCCGCGCAACAATGAAGATCTGAAAATTCCTCTGGAAGATCTAGAGAAGAAGATGGAAGACGATCATCGATGGCAAGAGCGACGCCTGCTCTTCCTCTGGGGCCATCTTTGCGAAAGATTTGAAATCTGGGAAGAGTTAGGGATTGTGTGGGCTTCAAATGGGTCTCTGTGACGGAGAGGACGTGAATGTTCTCGGCTTGAACCAGGTTCTCGATAAGAGGACGTTTCCTGGTCCAGCCGTTGGTGTTAATCGTAGCGATTTGTAGATCCATAAGTGAAATCGACGTGAGAGGTGGACAAGGAGAAGAAGCAGTTTACACCAAGGATACGTGCAGCCAGTTGCCCGCATAAGAGGCCGCAAACTGCAGGCCAAAGAATTGGAAGATGAGAGGCTTTAAGACCTGCTGAATTCTGCCGCGCAAGTCTGGGAATAGGTTGGCGAGAGTGTTCATGAGGAAGCGGATGATTCTGTGAACAGTGGGATCATCAGCCTTGGAGAAATCCTCAGGGAGGGGGGCATCAGCCGTCTTCAGGGGAGCGGCGGAGTCGACCGTTGCGGCCTCAGTAGGGCGATTGGGGCATTTCGCGGAAAAGGCAACGTGGTCGCCGTTGCAGTTTCCGCACTTGGGCGTGGCATGGGGTTTGCAGGAGGAAGTGTTGTGGTCCCCACCACAGACTCCACAAACAGACTTCCTCTCTTGGCAGCTGGAGGTTACGTGGTCGAATTTGAGGCATCGGCCACATTGGACTGGTTGAGGCTTGGGAGGGTTGGAGGGTTCTGCGGAGTAAGAATGGTGAAAAATTCGTAACCCGCTGGAGAGAAGAGTGTCCAAGGTGGATTGCGAGCTGGTGACGATTCTAAATAACCTGATTTCTTGGTCAGTGGCCTTGGAACGGATGCGCCAGGTGTTGTTGAACTCAAGGCCAGCATGGCAAAGGGCTTCCTTTACGTCTTCGGCGGAGACGTCTAACTCTACTTTTCGCAGGACGCAAGAGAAAGTAGGAAGACGGGGGGCGATGTTGCGGCGATCTGGGCCGGAGTGTGATGAAATTCTTAAGGGACGGCCGACGTGATGGGAAAGCGACTGAAGTTTCGTGTCGAGGTCGGGGCAAGGAGAGCTGACACGTGCAGTGCCGTTGTTGAAAACGGAGATCGAAGTGATGATAAGCCCAGGAATTTTTTTGAGGTTGGATTCAAGGCCTTTAGGAGTTGAGGCATCCTTCGGGAGAGCAGAGATAAGGCGGGTTTTAATGGATGTTGAGCCAATGGAGTTATTTGACGAAGTGGAGCTGGCGCGACGCCTGCTGGAGGCGACAGTCCAGGGGTTGGAGTCAGTCATCGATCGGGGCAGGAGGAGATGCAATAGTTTCTTAGACAGGAGAGGAAACCGGAGACCTGGAATCCTCGTTGATGATTGAAATAGTGGAACGGGTGCGTCGTAATGCAATGGTGTCGGCATAGGTAGGTGGGGCTCGCTGTGAGGCGTGGATGGAAACTTAACGATCTTCTTCTTGGATGCTGCATCGGGCGGTGAAATCTTCTGGAGGCTAGCAGTGGTCGGAGGCTTCGGCTGGGATGTCGAAGATGATGATTTCGAATGGGCAGGACGTGTAGGCGCCATCTTAGCAGTCGGGCCCCCGTCTACGCTGCACGGTGCAAGCGTGAGAGGGGGAGGAAGAAATTCTGAAAAACATTTGATAAAGGTATAGCACCACACGTACCGACTGCAGAATAGATGGAGAGCCTCACAGAACTCTTGATAGAAGGTGGTATATCAAACACACACGCACCGGCAACAGAATGGATGGGATGTTACACTGGGGAGCGGTGGTGGCTTAATTTCACTCCGCACTGGTGCACAGTTTAACGAAGAAGTCACAAGGTGTGTGATTACTAAGTTTATTACATAAACATCTGGTGAGTTAACACATATACATCACACAAAAGTATACAGAGGAATAGCACACACAAGAATAAACATACAAATAAGGAAATACAAATAATTACAACTTACTCTAGTGGTGGGAGAAGTGGGGGGCCTGTGCTCGCGCTCCTGATTGGCCGAGCTCCGAGCTCCAGCGAGGTGGCTGGTGGGGGCGCTATCGGTAGCGCGGATGTAACAATCCCCCCTCGTCAAGGGCGTCGTCTGTCCGTGGAGTTGACGTCTTAATTCTATGCCTAATGTCTTTAATCTGATCTTAATTCTAACACTAACACTAATGTCCACTACACAATTGTCCATGCAATGCCGGTTTCGATATCCGGTAGGCGGTTCGGCAGCTAGAGCGACGGCATCGGGCGGTTCGGCAGCTAAAGGGGGTGGTGCTGGCTCAGGCGAACTGACAGCGGGTGGTGCTGGCTCAGGCGAACTGACAGCGGGTGGTGCTGGCTCAGGCGAACTGACAGCGGGTGGTGCTGGCTCAGGCAAACTGACAGCGGGTGGTGCTGGCTCAGGCGAACTGACAGCGGGTGGTGCTGGCTCAGGCGAACTGACAGCGGGTGGTGCTGGCTCAGGCGAACTGACAGCGGGTGGTGCTGGCTCAGGCGAACTGACAGCGGGTGGTGCTAGCTCAGGCGAACTGACAGCGGGTGGTGGTGCTGCTGCGGCGAGCTGAGGTTTGGCATACGCCTTGATTACGGAGCGTAGAACCTTGATCGCAAGCGGAATGCTTGGATCTATTGGCTCCATTGAGTTAGAGGTTCTGCCTCTTGGTTGCGAGAATTTTTCATAAAGAATATCCCGGAACTGTTCATAAGTAGCTTTAAAACCGTCCAAGTAGCTCCAATACTTTGCAGCGTCGCCTCGGAGTTGCGCAACGGCTGTTTGAAGTCTAGTAGTAGAGTCATCGGAAAAGTTCTCGATGGCCTTGAATAATGAACTTGTGCTCTCCCGTAGTCCTCCACTGAACAGCGGAAGCTGATGTTTCCTCTGTATTTCCAGCAAGTGTTCGAGGGTTGGCAGGAAGATGCTCTCACACATCTGGCTACCGAGAGCCACGTCTCTCGATATGTTACGATCCTGGAGGGCAAGCACCCCGGTCACCAATTCTTGGATGCGAGGGTCCATTGCTGGTTTGTAGATTTGCTTTTGGGCGCCACTGGATTTTGGTAACGGCAGATCCAGATCTGCGGTGTTGCCGGCACTCTTCGGTAGAGCAGGCGGTTGGATTCGGCACAGAATCCTCAGTGCTAGCTGGACCCCACGTTGGGCGCCAATTGTTACACTGGGGAGTGGTGGTGGCTTAATTTCACTCCGCACTGGTGCACAGTTTAACGAAGAAGTCACAAGGTGTGTGATTACTAAGTTTATTACATAAACATCTGGTGAGTTAACGTTAATGAAGATGATATAGAATCGCCAACACCAAGGCAAAATATAAAAGAGCAACAAGATTTTCACGTTGCTACTGAGAGTTCAAAGTGGACTTAACAACGAAATTCTTGAGCTTATAACTACAATGGAGAACTATTTAAATGAGACTACTAGAGAGATATCTTAAATTAAGAGAACAAGAACAAAATAAAAGTTGCTAAAATATTTAATTATTTTATTACTTATGTACATATAAACATTCCAATAAATACTATTCCTACGTTTTCTACAAGACTATTATTGAAACATGTTTACAAATAAATGATCCCTCCTCCTGAAATCTTCACCATTATTAACTACTGTACTATCATCGTTATGATCACTGGCTACATCTTCAACGTCGATAGTTTCATTAAACTCTTCTTTCATATTTACTGCAATATTATGAAATACCGTAGCAGCAACAACACATTCTACAATGAAATAAATGTTATTATTGTCAAAGAATTTTAACCGTCTAAATCTGCCTTTGAGAAGACCAAATGCATTCTTCACAACCATACGTGTAGAAGATATTTTATAATTAAACTGTTTCTGATCTTCAGTCAGATGTCCATTATCTTTAAATGGTGTCACTAACCATGAAAGATTCGGATAAGCTGCATCTCCAATTAAATAATAGTTGCCCAAGTTGATTTAATTCATGAAAAAACTTTCTCCTAAAGTTTATATTTTGTTAAATTACCGGGCATCATGCATAAAACCAGTTTCTCCACAAAAAACATCAATAAAACGCTTGTGATGAACAACCACCCCTTGTAAAAAATTGAGTGATAACCCTTTCTGTTATAGTATACCTCTTGATCCGCTTGAGGTTTCTTAATCTTAATATGGGTACCATCTATTACTCCCAAAATCCCATTGATTTTTTGTTTTCTATAAAATCCATTTACTATCTCACATATATCATCCCTTTCTGTGGGCCACTTTATATAATCAGTACTGATGGTAGCAAAATACTGTATTATTTTCTTAACTATGTTATAGATAGTACTTCGTGTTTTATTAAAACGATCTTATAATTGCGTAAATGTTTCTGTATTCGATAAATACCACAGTGTTATTAAAATTCCTTTCTCTGCTGTAACTTTCTCACGTCTTGATTTGTCTATCGACATAATATGTGATTTACCGATGCATTCTGCAACAACAAATTTATATTTTCATAATATCTCTTATATATAAATTTCCTACCAGTTAAATAATTTACAGTTGCTCTGGTTAATCGAAAATGCTTAACAAATTCTTTTTCGTTATATTCTTGAACAACATTTATATAGTTCTCTATTCGTGTCGCATCTTCACGGTCACTAAAACAATCCAAGTAAGAATCGAAACTGGAATTAGAGCTGTCTTCTAATAGTAAATTATAATATTGGTTGTCTTCATCAAATAGATCATCAAATATGTCTTCCTGTTAATGTGTTTTTAATTAAAAATTAACATGTAGTAGGATCCAAAAGTATTTACTTACAATCATTTTTTCCGCCATTGCTGTTCGATAGGGGAACATAAACTGGTAGTTTTTAAATAACAAGAATGTAACAACAATAAATTAATAATTTAAAATTAACAACTAAAAATTCAAGTGCAAGCGAAATATAAACAGCTGCACGAAATGTAAAAAGCTGTTTTTTGAAAACAGCGCAGTTCATTTATGGATCAGATCAGTTTAAGTGTAGTTAGATTTTGGTTCAGATAAGAATATTGTTGAAAAAAACACGACTATTGAGTGCTTCAAAATATGGTAACACGTCGCGGGGTCACATTGTTCAAAGCTGTGGGGCGAACTTGATCACTTTGGTGCAATTGCTGATGCAAACGTTTTAATAAACAAATATCGAAGTAATTCATTTCAGCGCGAGGGTAGTTTGCATTCTAACGGTTCTAGCGTAACTTCTGCAAATTCTAGCACCCCATTTATAAAACTCCCTACCATAAATCTGCCAAAGTATAATGGCGATATTTCAGATTGGCTTGAATTCAGAGAAATCTTTAAAAATCTTATACACGATAATAAGTCGATTACTGATATTCAAAGGTTGCACTACTTAAAGGCCAGCCTTAGCGGTCAAGCGTCAGAAATAATGAAATCTTTAGAATTTACTGCTGCCAACTACCAAGTAGCTTGGGGTAGTATTTGTGCTAGGTATAACAACCCTAGAATGCTAGTTTATAATCATTTGAAAATTATTTTCGATCTCGAGCCATTAACCAAGGAATCTGCTCAAAAGTTAAGAAAGGTAAATGACACACTTTTCAACAGTGAACTCTATATAAAGACCTGGGAAGGACACTCAATGTTAGCAGCTGGGGTAAAAGCATAAGTTATGCAACCCGCGCTACTGTAGGATGTCCATCCTTGTCTATCACATACACAGGAGGGTATATTTGAGAATCTAATTAGATAAATAAAGATTCAAATGATATTTATTATATATGTATGGGCAAATTCCTTCATTTCTGTGCTGTATCTTCTTCTACGGCATAAATCCACATTTTGATTTGTGTGTTGATGGACCAAAAATTCTAATGGGAAGCCTACAAAATATATGTAATATAGTATTTGTAGCAGTTAAATTAATAGGTATCTACACATACCTTTAAAATATTTTTCCATAACATTTGTTAAGTTATCTGAGCTGCAACCATTCTTTTTCATTTCTTGTATTAGCTCATTCAACGTACTGATTTTTACATCCCTGCGATGCACTTTCTGCTTCAATGTTTTAATTTTTGTACGCAGAAGAGCACTTTCCAGTAACGTGTGCTTTGCTTGCGTTTGCACATTTACCTACTTTCTCGTTTCTATTACATTTTGCCTAAATTATCTTGTCTCCTGCAATTATTAAGGAAAGCAATAAAACAAAAAAATAGAAACTTATAGCCACTTACATTATGGATTGCTACAGAATTCTCTTGTTCGAATACGTAGTTTTTACGAACCAACGGTCTTCGAGTGTTACGTTGCTTTTGCAAATGTTTAGGAAAAATAAATACGCTAGGCACTGCATCGGATTTTAATAATTTTATTGAGCGGCCTGGTTTGAGCAGCCTGGTTTATTTTGATAATCACTATCAACAAAATGATTGCTGCACAGTCTGCTAGTTTTAGGTGGGAGCCAACCTTCTCTGCATACAGCTTGTATCCATAATTTTAAAATTTCTGGACGCTTATGCGGGAACCTACAAAAGTTGTAAGTAATAGTTGTAAGCAAGAACAATTAATTCTAAGGTGTCTACATAATATTATTAAGTGCTATACTTACATATGAAAGTGCACCTTATGTCTTTTGTCATGTAAACTTTTGCAGCCATAAGCAACACAATAAACAACCATTATTTACTTCGTTCTTTTTCAAATACCTGATGTGGCATTTGCATTAAAATATATGAAAAACAATTCTGAATAAATTTAAATTGTACAACACTTTACAACACACTTTTTACACGTATTATTGTACAAACGTGTATTAAATGCGACAACACAACTCAAATCACATGTGAACCTATTCGTTAGACAGTGATGAGAATATTACACCAGCAGTCCATATTTGTCTGCTGCGCCTGACTCATGGCGCGTCATATGCAACCACTGTCAGAGTCCTTTCCAGGTATTTATATAGAGTTCACGGCTTTTCAAGCATATCACTGCGCTAAAATCCCTAGCCTCAGACCAAGCTCTGTTAGAAACATTTATAATTTTCATAATTTCAAAGAAACTTGATTCCAAAACAGCCCGCGAGTGGGAGTCTTTGAAAAGGAGTTCAAATACAGAGCTGTCTACTCTTGAGGTGTTCAAGGACTTTCTGAAAGACACCGCGGATGTTTTAGAAACCCTAGAAGCCAAGCAGGAAAAATCTGTTTCTGAAAAACTCAAGACACGTTCAAAGTCTTTTGTTTCAAGTAATCCCACATGTTTATTTTGTAACAAATTCCATTCTCTAGCAAGATGTGATGATCTTCAAAAACTTACTGCACATGATAGAATGTATAAGGCAAAAGAGATCAAGGTGTGCCTGAATTGCTTATCCAAGGGTCACTTTTCATATAAATGTACTTCCCAATACACATGTAGGAAATGTAAGGGAAGGCATCATACTCTCTTGCATGAGGACCCGCTTACAGTAGCTTCGGACAACCAGGACCTGCAAAGGACGCAGAAATTCCTGTTGAACCAAGCAAGATCACTTCAGCATTTTGTTCCAACGAAGTTCAAACGCTGCTACCCATTGCTTCTGCGCAGATCCTTGATTCTGCCGGAACTCCACACTCTGTTCGAATCCTATTGTATTCAGGGTCTCAGTCTAACTTCATTACTTCAGGTCTTTCTAAAAAGCTAAATCTACAAGTCAATGATGCAAATGTTATTGTTTCAATGTTAAGTAAAGTCACTTCCCACGTTCGTTTGAGATGTGATGTCGGGCTGTTAGCACATCATACACAATTCACTACAGCAGTCTCATGTCTTGTTATAGACCATATTAGCGGCGTCATGCCTGGTTTTCGCGTTGACCGCACCAAGTACAGGATCCCAGATAACATCAAATTGTCTGACCCTTCCTTTAATGTCCCTGGCGAAATTGACATTTTGTTAAGTGCTCCAGTCTTCTGGAAGCTCTTGTGTATAGGGCAAATCTCTTTAGGCCCAAATCTTCCAATCCTCCAAAAGACACGTTTTGGATGGGTAATTTCCGGTCGAACCAGTACCAGCTTGGTAAGCCAAAGCCATTGTAATGTTTGTCTCGAAGACACCCCAGATTCACTTACGAGATTTTGGGAACTCGAGCACTACCCAATCGAGAAAGTTTTCTCAAAGGAGGAAAACGCCTGCTAGGCTCATTTTGTTCAAAATACCCGTCGGGACGCCAAGGGTAGATTTATAGTTTCAATCCCCTTCAAGAGCCCGGCGACTGTATTGGGTAATTCATTTCAAACAGCTCGTAAACGATTTCAATCGCTTGAGAAGAAACTACAGTCAAACCCAGTTCTCTTAGAAAGATACATCGCCTTCATAAAGGAGTACGAGGACCTTGGCCACATGTCCGTAGCCAATCCCACTTCTTCAGAAATTTCATATTATCTCCCCCATCACAGAGTACTCAAAGAGGAGAGCCTTACTACTAAACTCAGAGTAGTCTTCAATAGTTCTGCGGTTACTTCTACAGGGCACTCATTGAATAGTATACAGATGGTTGGCTCGACCATACAACAAGATCTATTTTCGATCCTTGTTAGATTTCGCAAGTATTTCTATGCAATATCCGCAGATATCGAAAAAATGTACAGGCAGGTGCAAGTAGAACCTAGCCAGCGCATCCTGTGGCGATCTAGTCTCACAAAATCTCTTCAAACTTACAATCTGAATAGTGTTACATATGGAACTGCCACAGCCAGTTTCCTCTCAATTCGTTGTTTAACCTAACTAGGCATTGAATGTGAAGATTAATTACCAAAAATCGCCAAAATAATAAAGGAAGATTTCTACGTTGACGACCTGCTCACAGGCGCTGACACCCTAGATCAAGCACGTCACATTTGTTCAAGTCTTCTCAATGTCCTTAGGTCAGGCTGTTTTAAACTGCGCAAGTGGATCTCTAACGACCCAGCAGTCCTCAGTGATATTCACCAAGCTGATATTCACCCAGGTGTTCTTGAGTTTGGCTCCCATGAGCACGCAAACACGTTAGGTCTAGTCTGGCATTTTCACACTGACCAGTTAATGTATTCAATACCAAATTCCTCCTGTGGAAGGATGACCAAACGTATCATTCTCTCAGAAATATCACAAATATTTGATCTTTTAGGTCTCCTCACACCATGCATTATTAATGTAAAAATTCTTTTGCAACAGTTATGGATAGAAAAGCTGTCTTGGGATGATCAAGTCCCTAACAGTATCCAAGATAAATGGAGTTCATATCGCAACGAGCTCACACTCCTCAATGATCTAAAAATTCCTCGTCACGTTCTTTGCAAAGAATTCACAGAGGTAGAACTACATGGCTTCTGCAATGCCTCTAATCATGCATATGGCGCATGCATTTACTTGCGCTCAAAGAACCATATCAATCAAATTCACGTATTACTTCTTTGTGCGAAATCCAAAGTTGCACCACCGAAACCCATCACAATTCCGAAGCTTGAGCCCTGCGGAGCCGTTCTTCTTGCCAAACTTTCAGACCTAGTTCTGAAGGCATTAAATCTAACCATAAGTCGTTGTATTCTGTGGACAGATTCTGCTATTGTCGTAGGGTGGTTGAAGACAAGCCCTAACCTCCTGAAAACCTTTCTTTGCAACAGAGTTGCCGATGTTCAACAACTCACATTTCATGCTACGTGGAGGCACGTTTCCACCAAGTCTAACCCAGCTGATCTGCTTTCCAGGGGTGTTTCCCCACGACAGTTAAAGGAGTCTAGCATTTGGTGGAATGGCCCCACCTTTCTTCTCAAAGATGAGGATTCATGGCCAATTTCAAACGCCTCAAATCCAAATCTACCAGACCTAAAACAGAAACCACAGTGCCTGTCATCGGCGGTTTCTACACTTCAATTTCCATTTACCACATTTTCTAATCTCACTAGATTACAAAGAATAGTAGCGTGTTGCCTACGGTCTCGAAGCAACTGCTTCATCCCCAAGGTCGAACGTGCCATTGGGTCCCTTAGTCCAAAAGAGCTGCAAGAAGCACTCTTATTTTTAGTCAAGATTTCTCAAACCGAGTCCTTTCTTGAAGAACTCAAGCAGCTTAGTAAGTCCGAATCTGTGAAGAATTGCAGTTTATTAAAAAGGCTAAACCCATTTTTTGACTCGAACGCAATCATTCGAGTCGGAGGTAGACTCAGAAATTCCCAGTTTTCATTTAATAAAAAATTCACGATGGTAGTTTCAGGAAAGCACCATCTTGCTAAACTCATTGTTTCTCGGGAGCACATTCGATTGCTCCACGCTGGACTCCAGTTATTGCTCTCGACCCTAATAGAAAGCTTTTGGATTGTTTCAGACAGGAATCTCGTTGAACAAGTTGTACACCAATGCTTAAGGTGTTACCGATTTTCACCTAAACTCACTGAGCCGATTATGGGCAACCTTCCTGGGTCACGAAATGAACCGTCACCCCCTTTCTATGTAACCGGAGTCGACTATGCAGGCCCCATAACGGTGAAAAACCGGAAAGGTCGCGGTTGTAAAACCAACAAGGCGTATTTATGCCTTTTCATATGTTTTTCCACAAAGGCAGTGCACCTCGAACTGGTCACTTACTTCACAACAGCGTGTTTCATACTTGCTCTTAGGCGATTTATATGCCAAAGAGGCAAACCTGCACATATTTACTCGGACAATGGGACAAATTTTGTAGGAGCTAATTCCGAGCTCCTCGAATTAGGCATGCTTCTTAAAGAACAGAATGTTATTATTGCTCAATACGCGATTAGTGAGGGAATCAGTTGACACTTTATTCCCGCGCACAGCCCACACTTTGGTGGACTGTGGGAGGCAGGCATAAAGTCCTCTAAACACCATTTAAAACGTGTAACAGGTAATGCGCTTCTTACTTATGAAGAGCTTTGCACCTTGCTAATACAAATTGAAGCAATCCTCAATTCCCGTCCGTTGTCCCCTCTATCGTCAGACCGCAACGACCTAGAGCCGCTAACGTCTGCTCACTTCTTGGTTGGTCGACCTCTGGTATCAGCTCCAGATCCCGATGTACAAGAGGTCCCCGATTCACGATTGTCAGCGTACCAGAGAATTCAAAACCTCCAGCAGCATATGTGGTCAAGTTGGAGTAAGGAGTATTTGTCAGAACTCCAGCAACGTTCAAAATGGAATTCGCACCATTCCGATCTGGTTGAAGGGTTCTTGGTATTGGTTAAAGAGGACAACGCACCTCCCCTTCAATGGAGATTAGGACGCATCGCTCAACTCTACCCTGGAAAAGATGGAGTCAACAGAGTGGCCTCCGTCCGTACGTCCAACAGCATCATACGTCGCTCCTTCGCTAAGCTTTGCCCCCTTCCCCTGGGGAAAACCGCGGTGTAAGTGAGAGTGAAGTGAACGGCCTTTTTTGTGTATTTGTGCGTTTGTGCGGCTAGAGACTGTTAGCGTTAAAATTAGATTTCATGTTTATATCATACATATATGTAAATATTATTTCTTATTGAAAGTTATACTTTCAAGGCCGGCGGCATGATGAGAAATGTTTGTACCACCCTGTACATTGTTTATGCCCCCTCTTTTCTATCTTTGGCCTCAGCCCGTCTGACTCAGATTTGCGACAGCTGTGAACCGCGCATCACGTTTTCAGTAAGGGGTCCAAATTTCATTTTATATTACACTAAATAAACGGCCTTTTTGCGTCAAATTAGTGTATTATTCCATACAGTCCACTAAAGTTACAAATTACTTAATGGTATCTCTGATCCTATATTAATTACACAGCCCAACACACATTTTGGTGCCTGCTATTTTTTAAATTTTTCTAGGTAATTTTTGGGTGTAGAATCCAAAACAACTGTCAGATTTACTCTATCAGATCTAGTTTCTAAGATACGCTATATTGATCTCTGTCAGAAAAAAAATAACTCTTCTACATTTCAGGTTATAAGTATAAGTATTTGCAACAAAGACTTATTGAAAAACAAAGACTTTAAAGTAAGATATTTAATTCACAAAGTAGATAAATATACATTCATGGCTTATCACTTCTTTTATACGATTTTCTAGCATGGAGTTCAGTAGGACAGTCTCTCTGCAAACTCCAGCAGTAGTCGGCCATCATGTGGGTATCCCATCTTCCTTGATATCGCTTCCATCGTCTTAATGTCCTGATGAAATTTTCCCCACTGTTCTTCACTGTAATCACCTAGGTTTTGTGGGAATCGATCTAAGTGGTTGTTAGAGGTACTGAAGTTTTATGCTCATGTTAGAACCGAGAATATTAAATTTAGAAAGCATATTTTCCACTAATTCTGTGTAATTCTCTGCTTTATGATTGCCAAGAAATTTTTTTACTACTTTAACAAATGAGCACCAAGCATTAGATTCAATCTCGTTCATTGCTGGCGTAAATTATGGATTTTAATAAGCTGTCTTATCTGAGGGCCATCTAATATGCCTGCTTTTATTTTTTCCATGCTAATACCAAGAAATTTTCGTATTAAGTACCCAGACAAAGTCCATCTCGATTTAACGCCTTCGTAAATTGCTTCATAAGTCTCAACTTGATATGCAAAGGTGGAAATATGATTTTCTCTCTCTCAACTAAAGGTTCGTTGATTACCTACGTTTTCTTTTCCTGGAACCATGACGTTTCTTAGGGGCCAATTTTTGTTAACCCAGTGCTGATCCTTAGCTGTGCTGTCCCAAAGACATAAAAAACAAGGATATTTTGTGTATCCACTTTGCTGTCCAAAGAGGAAGTTTACTATTTTTAGATCGACACAAATCACCCACTGATGTTCTTCATATTTAATTTTTTTCAAGACTAGTGATATTGTCTCGTATTCCTCTTTCAAGATGATAGAATGACCAATGGGTATTGCTCCATATCTGTTACGGTTGTTCAAAAGAACACATTTTAAACTACGTTTTGAGCTGTCAATAAAAAGACTCCAATCGTGTGGTGCATATTTTGATAAACTCATTGCTTCTAAGAGTCTTCTTTAGACAATACTAAATTATTTTCTTGAGAGAAAAAAGGCAGCAGATGTTTTTCTCTTTTACGATACAATGTAATATTAGTACCCAGATCAAGCAGATTATTTTCTTTTAATTTGGGTGCAAGTAATTCTGAAGACCCCTTTGAAAGGTTCAAGTCTCTACTGAGATCGTTCAGTTCTTGTTGATTGAAACGATGGGGCTTGTCTAAATCTGCTTCCCAGTCACTATCGTTGTCTGATCACACATATTCACTTTTAGCAATGGTTCGGTTTCGTCTTTCGAGAGTCTAGGTAAACTGAAACGGGTACGGCAGTACTAGAAATGAGGTAATATGGATGAGTTATTGGTGGAGGAGTGGGGGTTAGGCAGGTATAATTGGTCGACGTTTTAAGGTCAACGGGAATACCAAGTAACTTTAATTGCTTAATTATACAAAGTGGTGACTTGCGCGATAATGACTTGCGAAATAAATCTAGTTAATGGAACCTAACCCCGTTTTTATCATTTATGTGTTTACTTGCGCATCTCGGTTTTGCGCTTCGCGACATTCTTCTGGAACGTAACCCCCGCGAACGGCGAGGTCTGCCTGTACATAATGTGTCCAAAATAAGCATTTTTATTATGCAGTATTTCATTTCTGTCTGTACTTTTTAACTTACTTACTTAATCCGCACCTCTTTTACCGTTAGGTGTCCAGGTGTTTGCAGAAGTTTTGCATTCTCTGCGGTTTCTTGTCTGCCGCGCTTCGCCTGTGTCCCAGCGTTTCTGTTTTAGGATTTTGGTAATTTAATCATTCCAAGTCTTCATTGGTCTGCCTCTTGGCAATTTACAAAAAAAGTTTTAAAAAGTGATTCGTAGATTTTCTGGATTATTGAGGTTTCTATCTGCATAAAAAGAGTGTTTTATTCAATTTGAATTTATTTGTGTTATTTTAGTTAATGACTACAGTAGAGCGTTGATATAGTAAACTTAAAGGGAATTCAAAAATGTTCTTTACAGAACTCAAAATTAAAAAACATTTTTATTCAACAGTTACGTAAGCTTAAATGAGAAAGATTGTTTGTATTGTTATTAATTACTTAAAAAATTAAACACCTGAACACAAATTAAATGAATACGTGTATTAACTGTTATGGAACAACAATATAAAACTAGCATTTGACGAAGTATAAACACTAAATCAAGAATAATAATTATTCTCCGATACAGCAGGCGCCGGTATTGTCCCTGATATGCAGTCTGCACCAGTATGTATTGTAAAATACGCAACATTATCCATCGAGTAACAAGTATTCACTGAATGCAGTTAGACCAAGCTTTGTAGACTAGGGGTTACCACGTCTGCTTAGCATTCGGGAGGTCGCGGGTTCGATTCCTGTGGCTGTCTGCTCTGATTCAGGTTTTTAGGTGGTTTTTCTGACTCAACAGAGTACCTTCTCTGAGGCGAATGCTGGGGCAGTACTTCTCCACCTTTCCTGGCCTCTCTCTTCCATTCTCCGCTCCTTCTTTCTCTCACCCATCTTATAGTTCCCGTTCTTGGCTGAAGAAGGACGCAAGGTCCCTATAGCAACCCGCCCCTCCAGTTGGGGGAATTGGAATGACCCTGAACCTTTACTTTACTGAATGCAGAAGTAGCTAATTCATATTCAGACAAAATTCTGGGAATCATCAACAGTATGTTACTTGTTCGGTGTGGTCAGTGAGGTAATAATTTGTGACTTAGTTTGTTATAATGTAACACTTCATCAATTTTTTCTCATAAATTCGTTTGTTATATCGCTATTAATGTGTATTAACAACAAACTGAAATACATATAAAAGCATAGGGTTTTGATCAAGACTTTAATTTGTGTACGTTATAAGCAAGCGTTCGTTATATCACGGCTTCGCTATATCTGAGTTTTCTCATATATTTTATATAAATTTTTTTCACCACAAATGTAAATTAATGAAAAATTCTGGAATGCAAATGTAGATCGTAATAGTGCTTGTGGTGTTCAAACATTTTATCTACTTTGAGGAATATTGGTCTCCCATAATTTATATAATCATCATGTTTGGACTGCTTATTTTAGACTCAGTCTAGCCTCGAGACCAGGGTTTCTCAACCTGGGAGTCGCGAGGGATGTGTCAACGGGTCCCGAAGAACGTTGTGAATGTCCTAACAATGTATTTCTTGTGCTTCTTCATGTGTCTTGCCCTGCTAGGGCGTTGACGATCAATTGCATGACTTGAATTTTGTCTGTAGCTTTTCTCAAAAGGAATGTTGTACTTTGTCCATACTATTTGGCGAAGGTTCTTGAGCCATGATGTTCTGCGACGGCCTGGACTACGCTTTACCTCTATTTTTCCCTGAATTATAACTTGCAGTAGTCTGTATTTATCATTACGGATGATGTGGCCAAAAGATGTCCTGTGCAATAGAGCCTAAAACTTGATAACTATGTCCGTAATTGTCAACTTAAAATTGATTATATGTTTTTGGTTATAATTTGCATTGCGATTGCTCAAAAAATTTTATGTATATACCACGCGTGCGAAATGTTTGGCTTTCTCGGAATAATGTGGTGGACTTGACTTTGCCCTGCCCGCCAAACGTTTCTCTATATGCGAAACAGTCATTTTGCGGACTAGATATACAAATAACTATAGTACATAAACAAACACTATTTAAATACTTAAATACATTGCACAAAAATAAGGAAAAGTATTAAACGTGGACCAGAGAAAAACGAAGTACGAGTAATATCTTCAGGTGTGAAAAACTAAAAATGAGTGCGAAACGTGAAAATGCAGAGAAATTCAAATTAGGGTTGTCAGCGGATACCCAGGTAATAGCCAACCCGGGTATATTTTCAGGACCCGGGTACCTGGCTAGTAAGTTATGTAATTTCCAGAAAATCGGCCTTTTTGGAGAATATGATAAAAACTTAAAAACAATAGGAATAAGCTCCAGAAATACATGTAGGGGATGAAGTAACACAAACATCATTTGTGTGATGTTGATGCTGCTACCAATTTTGGATAAAAAGTTACGTACTTGAAATTGATAGCACTTGGAAGTGTGAAAATGTTTACGAATAACAAATGACTTGCATTTTAAATTGGTGAGTAGGTACTATTTCAATTTAGTTCAGTTTAAAACTCGCGGGGCAAAATTCGTAGAGCATAGAGCTTGAACATTGTATGAAACTATAAAAGTACAAAGAAGTTCAGATTTACGCTAACATTTTTTTAAAAATATTTTTGGCTACCCGAGAGTACCCGGGTACTGTTCTCGGGTACCCGGGTTTGATTTTAGACCGGGTACGACCTCCCTAATTCCTAATTCTAAACAGAAAGTTTCCTTAAACTTCGCTTAGTAATAGGGGGTCGCCAAGTTACAGCTAATGAAATAGGGGTCGCCCGTACAAAAAGGATGAGAAACACTGCTCTAGACTTCTCCGAATATTTAATTTACTAAACAAAATTAATATTTTTTACATGTATACTTAGATTGTATAATAATTTTTGAAGGACCTCTCTGAACTTAGTAATTAAGTTTAATAATGCTTGTTATCTCCAATAATGTTTCACAGAATTTATTTGCTTTTTCTCTTGTATCTTCATATTGTTTTTTTTTCGTTAGTTAATTGTTTATTTGAAGTTTTACATTTATTATTCAAGAAACTTACAAAAGTGATTGCAGTATTTCATGCAACTGTTATTGCAGATACATACTCGAAGTGGAAAGCGAAAACATAAATGAAGCATCGAGTAAGAAAATAGAGGTTTCCATTCTCCACATTGTCAGCGTTGACTTGCGTCACATTGGCGAATATGTGTGTCTTGCTGCCAACGAAAAAGGAATAGATTTTTGTAGAATAGTATTAAATGTGACATTACCTGTTAGGGTAGTAGATATATCCCCACCAGTACGTTCAAAGTTACATGAGAACGTAGAACTTTACTGTGTATTCGAAGGATATCCTATTGAAGATATTTCCTGGTTAAAGGATAGTAAAAATATAACTCATAGTAAACACGATGTTCGAAATATAACTCATAGTAAACACGATGTTCGAATAATAAATGAGACTAAGAAATACTTCCATACAAATAAAGAAGCTCAACAAGAAAGACAACGGTACATATACATGTTCGGCCAGAACAGATACTTTTGTTAAAAACCAATCTACAGCCATTCTTGTCCTAGATAAACCCCAAATTAGCATAGATTTTGTCAAGGCTATCGAAAAGTCTAAATTTTTTTTAAACTGGACAGTTAACGATGGAAATGAACCTGATAGTCTTAAATATAGAATACAATATAAAGCACCAAATGATACTAACTGGTACTATTACATGCAAGATATAGGTGGTAGTAATCGAATGTTTATCCTCCGAGACTTGTTCAAAAACGACACAGAATATATACTACGTATGATGGCATACAATTTGGAAGGAGAAAGTCAATATTCTACTTGTGATCCAGTAAAAACGCTTTCCGAAGACCCCACATTTATTCCTGAGGTTAAAGTAACAGGCGTTACTGTTAATTCAATCACTATCTCTTGGACGACACCACCAGATGATCTCAAGGATTATGTTCATTATTATCAGTTATTGTCTCATGCAGCAAACTTAAGTGACCCCATGGAAACCGTACATTTGGCATCAAAGGAGAATTTATATATGTTTTCGGATTTAAATGCAGCAACAACATATGATTTTCAAGTAGCTGCGTGTAATGAATACAGCCATCAGTGTGGCTCTTGGTCAGGCAAAGTTAATGGCACTACAATGTATGGTATTTCAGGACCTCCTGAAAATGTTTCCGTAGAATGTAAATTTGATAACATCAGTCATACCAGCTTTGTCTTTGTCACCTGGAAACCACCTGTACAACCTCATGGCACTATTATGTCTTATAATGTAAGTAAAATATGTATATTATAAAGTACTACGATGTAAAGATATTGAAAAAATTTTAGGTGATTCTTGAAGGTAATGCCTCATTCTTGAATGATCAAGGCATTATGGAACATACAACTTGGGGTCCTAAAGTAACTAGTGTTAGTGAAAACACACTTAGCGCTCGTTTTTATAATGTTTCTTCAAACACAAATTACACAGTTCGGGTATCGGGTGTTACGCGTACGAAGCGAAACGGCGAGCATATAGAGCTGTATTGTCGTACGCCGCCAACTATTCCAGATAAACATAAGCTATCACGTTTATCTTGGAGGAAAGTAACGGAAGAAGGAAAGCGGATGTTTAAATTGCTAATGTATAGAATATCTGAACGCAATGGCCTTATTTGTTGCTATCGGATATATATGGTAAGAATGGAACCTCAGCAAAAAATAGCAGAATTGCCTTCTCCCGAAAATTTGCCGGTGGTTTCGTACCAAGAAGCACATAGAACACCAAAAAGTGGAGTATATGTCGCCGAAATGTTTACAAGGTATATTCATTGTTCTACTATAGCATTAGCTGAAATTTCAAATCTGTTCATTGCATAGCTCTTCTTTTCATCCTGGTAGGTATTTTTGGGAGAAGACCAAGTTTATAACATTTCAAACTCATTATGCGATGAATGCATAGGTTTGCGTCCCTATTCTGCACCAAGAAAGCAACGTTCCAATAATGATATTAACCGATCTAAAAGAAACGATGTAACGTTGATTGATCCTCTCCCTCCGTACGATGGAAATTTAGATATTGGCAGTAATTATACTGGTTTTATAGAAATTGTCAGTAAGTATTTAGCTGTTAGAATTACCAAATAGTTTTATCATTTTCAGATTACAATGTAAATTGTTTCTAGTCCGTGGTTCCGATGCAGATCAAACGATGACAGCATATAGCAACTACTTGGTGATGATGAGTCCTGGACCAGAACCTGTCGAACCGTCAGCAAGCAGTGGGTCGATGGGGTTAGTGATCCAACTGTTGTGTGGACTTTGCGGAGTGGCTCTTCTTCTGTTGACTGCTCTCTTCATCTTGCATAGGTATTAATTTTTTTTTTTTGAGAAAAAATTACTTATTACTTATTCCTTTGTAGGTAATATTATTATATGATATGATGAGGATACACACTCTGGTTGATAATTGGGAATAGACGTTTGTGCAGGAGTCTTCGAGGTAGACAACGGTTGGTGTCGCTGAACCCTCCAGACATGTGTCCGATATTGAGGTCTGAACTTGCCACTGCATATATAGAACGTCACCGGGGTTCCGACTATGGTTTTCAACAGGAATTTGAGTTGTTGCCAGATCGTTTCACGGACCGTACAACTCGAGCATCGGATGCACTGGAGAATGTGTATAAGAATCGTTATCCAGACATCAAGGCTTATGATCAAACTAGAGTAAAATTGTCTCAGGTTGATGGTGTTATTGGTTCAGATTATATCAATGCCAATTATGTATTAGGTTATAAGAAACGTAAAAAATTTATTTGCGCTCAAGGACCAATGGACACCACAGTAGATGATTTCTGGCGCCTGATTTGGGAGCAGCGTTTAGAATTAATGTTGATGCTGACAAATCTGGAGGAATACAGCAAAACAAAATGCTCAAAATATTGGCCCGACAAGGATGAAAATAGCAAAGTATTTGGAAATATTATTGTTAGTCATCTTCAGGAAACCCGTTACTCCGACTTCATTGTTCGAGAACTTAAAATTAGTAAATCTGTAGGTGGGCGAGAGGAAGAACGTAGAATATCGCAATATCATTATTTGGTTTGGAAAGATTTCATGGCGCCAGAATATCCCCATGGTATAATAAAGTTCATAAAACGAATGAATAAAGCCTATTGTTTGGAAAAAGGTAGCATTTTAGTTCATTGTAGTGCTGAAGTAGGTAGAACTGGTACACTTGTGGCTCTTGACTGTCTAATTCAACAGTTGAAGGAAGAGGGCCACGTCTCTATTTTCAACACCGTTTGTGAATTAAGACACCAGAGAAACTTTCTGGTACAATCTTTGGTATGTATTTACTTGTAGTTGTTTTCTAGTTTAAGCAAACACCAACATATTTTGTTCTGTAGAAACAGTATGTCTTCATTTACCATGCTTTGATGGAGGTGGCTCAGTATGGAGATACAGAAATTGGCCTTTCTGACATTAAAACAACTATAGAAAAGTTACGGCATTGCAACAAAGAAGGCGCAACTAAATTACAAGAGGAATATGAGGTATGTGTTCTGATTATACAAATACCAATGTCATTGTCGTAATCGTACCTTCTACAGTGTGCAGTCTATTAAGGAACAAATTCTAAATGTATTTGTTCTTGTGCCACCTTTGTAGTTTTCAGGTTGATTTAAAGGTGAGACAAAAAGTAGCTAAATGCTAAACCCCGCTCAGCACAACTTGGTCATATGGAATACCCTTTCGGGAAATGTGACTTGTTTAATAGGAAGTTTAGTAGGTAGTTTTATAGTTGGTTCATTTTCTATGCGATTATTCTGAAATTTTTTTAGCAGTGCAGATATTTGTCAATAAATATATGCATATGCTTCACTTTTGACATTACAAAAATGACGTGGGAGTACTAGTTAAGCAGTTTATAATTACAAGATTATCAAATTAAATGCTGGTTGCATAGCTGCATGCTCCAAGGACTGGTCAAACAGTCTTGAAAGTTAAGCAACGTATGCGGCGGTCGGCATTCGGATGGGTGTCCGACCTATAGTGGTAGTAAAAGCACGTTAAGCCGTCGGTCCCGGTTGTCATTTTGGTGACGGTCATTACATTACGTCAGAGGCGCTTGTGCAACCTGAAAACGATACACAAACACATCAAATTAAGGTTATTCCAAGAATCTGTTATTACATTATATTACAAACACTAAATTATTATTTAGTACCTAATGTTGACATTTATAAATGACATTTGTTAAACAAACATGTTCACTTTAAATATATACAAATTCCACAGGCTGCTAGAGTCACATAGAAAATGAACAGACTATATACATATCACTTATCAATGGCCAGAAGTGTGAAGGTTTGGAGTTGGAAGCAGTTTTGGACTTTAGGTTGATTTTTGTTTAGATTTGTGAGCTCAAAATTTTTCATTTCTGACTCAAATCGTGTATATTATAAAATAAAAACCTTACGCAAAACGTTCGATTTTCTCCAACTCTTGACTTCATGGTCTCCAGGCATTGTTACATTGTATATAATGTAACAAACCACTTCCGAGATTGAATCTTGTCATTGTTGAGATAACAGAACTCACCGTTTTGCCCACTTTCATAAAGGGCTGTAAGAAGTAAATGAGCATGAAAGCTCAACGTGTAAACCATGTTAGAGGCAAAATACACGAAGCGGTTCACGCCGAGTCGGCAGCCGACTCCATGTATTTAAAGCGGACAAAACACACGCTGCGTCATGTAGCGCGTATACCGCACGTACGCCAATTGTACGCTGACCGTACGCCGACCGTACGCTCATCCAGAACAAGTGCCGATCGCGGTTTCCTTATCGCTTCGAGCGTACCCTCAAGTCTGTGCTATCTTATGACTGTACACACGACAAGCGGTTTCAAAGCGGTGAGTATCAGGCGCGGTTGTCAAATATCTTTGTCATATATAAAAATATTTTACTTAGATGAGTAGTATCTGACTGATAATTTGTTTTGAAGGTTATATATGTACTAATTTAATTTTAGTGGTAAATATGTGTTGCAATATCGAAACCGAAAAATTAATAATGGAAATCCAGGCAAGACCAGCCTAATGGGACATGCATTATGTTGATTATGCAAATAAAATAAAACGAAAACGAATCCATTGTCTTCAATAGGAATACTGGCAACATGTCGTCGTTATGTTTATGGCGGCGACTTTTTAGCCGATTCGTGTGTTTTATCGCAGGCGGCCGCCGAGTCAGCTGCCGACTGGGCGCCGCCTCGTGTGTTTTATCGTAGGCGGCTGCCGACTCGGCGTGAACCGCTTCGTGTGTTTTCAGCCTAAGGGAAGTGATACAAGAGCACAAACTGAATGTGTCAACCATACCAGAGGCAAGAGTTCTTGTATCTCAACAATGATGATGCAATACCAGTTGTTCGTTACATAATGACAATAGCGTCCAATATATACATACATAAACCCTTTTAACCTTTAAGCTAACTGCACATGAAACTGCTTTTCATAAGCTCTATTTAGGAACTGCTAATGTTAATTAAATGGTTGATCTTATTTATTAATTAGAGTAACAAACATTGAAATACATTAAATCAAAAATAAATGTAATTTGTTTTTACAGGTTTGAATTTTAATCGATTACGTGAATTTAGAAATTGTTATTGTAAAGGCACATCAACCCGATGTGGATTTTGGCCTGCTCCTGGAGCTTGAGTAATCCTTTCGATATTCCATAGTTGTGGATTTCTACGTTCCTGTATCTGTGTAGTGGGGAGGTCTATAACTACGGGTGTGATTTGGCTTTTTGTACAATCTCGGCCCATACTTTCCTCTCTGGTGTTTTTTTAAATGAAGTTATGTTCGCTTGCTTAAGATCCTTCTCCACATCTTCTAACCATCTCAGCTGTGGCCTTTCTCTGCTCCGGGGTGTTGGCGGAGTTCATTCACCCTGGTTGTTCTTGCTTCGTTCATTCAATCGATGTGACCTAGCCAGATCAGTCTTTGAGATTTTATGTATTTGATAATGTTTTTGTTGTTCATGATTCATTCTTGGTCTCATATTTCCATCTTCATCCTGTGCTGGTCCAAACGCTGTTCTTAATGAATTTCTTTCGCTGATTTGCAATTGTTTCTCATGTGTTTTTGTCAAAGTCCGTATGTAATGACCTAATAGTAGTCTGATTACAATTTTTATAAATTCTTACTTGAGACTTGATACTCAGTATTTTACTTTGCCATAAATGTTTGCAGGCATGATGGCTTCTATATCATACTTTAATTCGTTTTAATTTCTTTTTTCATGCTGTGAGTGTTATCTAGTTACGCTCTCAGATAGGTAAAAGTTAGTATGTCAAATTTTAGGTTAGCAGGTTAGGTTTTGCGTCAGACTTACAGTGCTACCAACATATTCATACGTTGTATAACACTGCACGTGTAGTCAACAGCAAATAGTTAAAATAAATGGCGCCAAAATAATGACCATCAAAAACGTTTGATCATTTCTGAAGGCACTGTATTTAATCCAAGAAGTTTCGATTCTTCTAGCTTGCATTAATTTTCATTGAAATCCTTTTTTGCTCTGCTAATTTATTTATTTATTTATTTCGCACTCAGCCAACAGCTGTTAGGCCAACTATAGGCGTCGCTGTGCATTTATGAAGACTTCCAACCCCACTAACGACAGTCATGATGTTGTTATGACCGCCGGGACCAACTATTTCCGTGACAGCCGTATCACGAGGCGCCGAGAGATACAGCCGTGGAACTCCCATCCAAGTTCTGACCAGAGAGAGCGTTGCTTAACTCTGCTGATCGAACGTGGACTCTTGTTCAAGCTACACCACCCGGGACCTATGCTGTCATCAGTGTACGCACGTATCGGTGTACTTTCTATAGTGATCGGTCCAGTGTTTTTCATATTCTTCATTTCTTTTTCCAGTGTCAGGTTGAAAATTACTACATCTCCTTGATGAACTCCTTCCGTGATATGAAAACATTCTGTTTCGCCTTCCCACTACTGCATGTGTATTTACTAAAACCATTCCTGTAGGGTTAATCAGCTTCATAACTTATAGTTTATTTAAAAGTACAGTACAGTCTTGATAATCCAAGCACACTAATCTAAATTTGCAGTAATCCGAACAGTGGTCAACTTAAGTTCCCCTATCTGTAATATTTTGTAATTTTGTTATTTTTTGAGATTTAATTTTGTTTTTGTCGAATTTATTTATTTTCTTGAATATTTGTGTTTGACATAACCTGCATTGAAACTGCTTACTTACTTACTTAATCCGTCCTCTTCTACCTTACGGTGTTGGCATAGTCCAAATGCTTTTAACCATTCGGTCCTCATTCATCCGTATCATGTGCCCGAACTACATCAATTGCCTGTTCTCAATTATATTCAGCACTGGCACAGTATTACACCACTCGCGGATTACACTGTTTCTGATTTTGTCCCTTTTTGTTACACCCATCACCGCACGCAAATATCGCATTTCACACGCTTGGATTTTGCTTCGACCTCTGTCATTTATGGTCCAAGTTTCGCAGCCATATATTAGGGTGGATACATATACACTGTTAAATATGCGGATCTTAGTCTCTTTACTTATTTCTCTTTTCCGTATGAAGGCCTTATTCAAGGCATAGAACATTTTTGTAGCACTTATAATACTGTTGTCTAGTTCCTGCTCTAGATCTCCTCGGGCATTCAGAACCGACCCCAGGTACTTAAAGTTTTCGCTCTGTCTAATAAATCTATTGTCAAGATTAACGTAAATATTAGCAGGAGGTGTATTTTTTGTTACCATTATGATTTCTGTTTTCTCAATATTAATTTTCATTACATATTTTATGAAGGCGTCACTCCAAATCCTGATATTTTTCTGTAGGGCTTTTTCATCCGTAGCTAAGATCACAAGGTCATCGGCATAAATTAATTGATTGATGTACCGGGTGGCCAATTAAGAAGGGCACTCGGCCCTATCTCGAAAAGTAATTGTCGTAAAGACTTGGGGTAAAAAAAATTATGACTAAAGCGGCTAAGAAAAAATGCTGGAAATTATTTTTAAGTTTCTAGAATGGCCGCCAGGGGGCGTAATCGCATTCTTGAATTTTAAATCACGTTTTTTGAGAAATATTTTTATATTACATATAGCTAAAATGGACACCGTTTTAAAGCTAAGATAAATTCGATTCTTTTTTGTTAAATGATTTTTGCTCTATCTCGTAAGGAAAAGTGGTGGGGGGTGTCCGAACATTTTCGGAAAGAAATGTCAATAACTTCAAAATGGCTACACGGATTTTGTCAAACTTGAAGTCGTTGAAAATGGCTTTTCTTAGGCTATCAACGCTGCCCTGAGCGGATTAATTTAGATTGCTTGTGTCGCCGCTAGAGGACGTTTTGCGACAACACTACAAATGAAATGGATTTTCTTAAAAAAATATGCAACGATATCACTTTTATTGTAACAAAAGATAGCCAAATAAGAGTCTAACACGCTAGTGAAAACCGAATTTCGATATTTGTTTCCTAACCTAAAATATCAGTAAAGGAAATTAAAACTCGAAATAATGTCGCATCTTTGGGAATATTTTCAGTATACCTGCCATTATTAAATCCTAATTATCGTTATTTTAGCAAAAAAACAATGGCATACGGCTGGTAAATTTTGCTAGCGCTAAAAACATGGTCATATCAGGAACAACATTTGAACATAGGAACATACACAAGGGGACATGGAAATCACTCGATGGCGAAACTGTTAACCAAATTGATCATGTCCTTATAGACGCCAGACATGTGTCTAACCTCTTGGACGTGAGAAGCTACAGAGGGCCAAATATTGATAGCGACCACTACTTGGTACAAGCCAGAATAAGAGCAAGAATATCCAACACTAGAAAAGGCAAAACAACAAGGGTAGAAAAAATAAACATTGAGGGCCTTAAAGATGTCACTATGAAAGAAGACCATGGAAGACAAGTGGAAGAAGAATTAAACGAAAAGAATTGTGACAACATACATGATGTAAACCAACTGTGGCAAGCTTGTAAAGAAATAGTGCTTGAAAAAGCCAGGAATACCCTGGGGAAATCAAAACCCAAAAAGAGCAAGGAATGGTTTGATGCAGAATGTCAAGAAGCAACAAATAAGAAAAATGTAGCATATATGAGAACTCTAAATGAACGAGTGACTAGAAAAACAAAAGAGGAATATAGGCAGTTGAGGCGGCTAGAGAAGAAAATCCACAGAAGAAAAAAGAGAGCATGGGAAGAACAACGTATGAGAGAGATAGAAAGCTTATATAGCCAACAGGAAGTGAGAAAATTCTATAGAAAAGTTAAAGAAGCAAGAAATAAATTCAAACCCGGAGTGACAAGCTGCAGGGGAAGAAATGGAGAAATGTTAAATGATAAGAGATGCAATACTAAGGCGATGGGCAGAACATTTTGAAACAAAACTGAATGATTACTCGCAAGAGAACATACACTTGCCAAATGAAACTGAAGCAGGAGAGGAGATGGTAATCAATACTGAAGTACCGTCAGAAGAAGAGGTTAAAGCAGCCATCGCCAGTCTAAAAAATAATAAAGCTCCGGGAGTTGATGAGATCAACAGTGAATTGTACAAGTTCGGAGGCCAAACACTGCAGAAAGTCATATGCAACCTTATACAAATTATATGGAATACGGAAGTAATGCCCAGTGATTGGCATCTGGGTATCATATGCCCTATACATAAAAAAGGCGATGTACTGGAGTGCGAGAATTATAGAGGAATTACTCTCCTAAGCACAGCCTATAAAATACTAGTACACATTCTCTGCAAAAGGCTGAGACATTACACCGACCATATTATTGGTAAATACCAATGTGGTTTCACACCTGGGAGGTCAACAACCGACCAAATACACTCAGTACGGCAAATCCTTCAGAAAACGTTTGAATACAATATCGACACACACCATCTATTTGTGGATTTCAAAGCGGCCTATGACAGCATTCTGAGAGCGCCACTGCTTCAAGCCATGATGGACTTTGGAATTCCCAGCAAATTAGTAAGGCTTACTAAGATGACGATAATGAAATCCAGCGCGTGTATTAAAATTCAAGGCGAAACCTCAAATATTTTTGAAATAAAAAATGGAGTACGACAAGGGGATGCATTGGCGTGTCTCCTATTTAACATTGCGCTGGAAAAAGCTGTTAGAGAATCTGGGATCACTGTAAGTGGAACAATATATAATAAGTCCGTCCAGATTCTGGGGTATGCGGATGATATTGATATCATCGGACGCACCAAGCAAGCAGTGATTGAGAGCTTTGTACTGCTAGAAAGAGCGGCAAGAAATATAGGACTGTGTGTTAACGAACACAAGACGAAGTATATGCTGGCGACGAAGGATGCAGTTATACCCATAAGAGCATTAAACATAGGAGAGTTCTCCTTTGAACAGGTAACGAGCTTCGTCTACCTGGGGGTATTAATCAACTCTACGAATACAGTTAGTGAGGAGATACCACGGCGAATCATGATGGCCAACAGATGCTACTGGGGACTGCAAGCACACTTTAGATCAAGTGCAGTTAGTAGAAAAACAAAAATATCAATTTATAAAACTCTTATTAGACCTGTACTTACATATGGCGCAGAAACGTGGACCATTACTGAAAATGACAAAAGGGCACTTGGCACGTTCGAAAGAAAAATATTGCGGAAAATATATGGGCCTATTAAAGAACAAAATCAGTGGCGTATCAGATACAATTTCGAATTGTATGCAATGTAACAAGAACCCAAGATTAAAATTATGAGGTTACAATGGGTAGGGCATCTAACAAGAATGGACGACCAACAAATCCCCAAAAAACTAACAAACAGTAAACCTGAAGGTAGACGAAGACGAGGACGACCAAGAACACGATGGATGGATAAGGTGGAAAAAGATCTCGTTAACCTCCATATCCGCGGATGGCGGAGGACTGCAAGAGATAGGACAGAATGGCGTCAAATCTTGGAGCAGGCCAAGACCCGACCTGGGTTGTAGCGCCAACAATGATGATGATGATGATTGTTTAATACAAAAAGCGTTAGGACAGTAGTGTCTAGCATCATCACTTATGAAGAATATATTACACTAGTGAGTCACCCGAACTACGCTTCGGTTTGCTAAATTAATTAAATTCAAACTTTTGTTACGTGTCAAAAGCATTTGATATTAATACTAGTGTTGAATGAGGAATCTAGTGAGAGTGACTCGATAAAATTATTATTAGATTGGCTTTGTTCGTTGCTAGAGAAGAGATGAAAACAACGATTGTTTGTTTGAGAGAAAATTTGTATATCAGCTTTTAAAAAAAGGCAAGAGTTTTCGTGGGGTGTAAATGACAATCTCGCCATTTATTCTGGTTTGGTGATAGTAAAGAATTGGGTTACTGGCCAACCGTTCCTGTAAGGGAGATCATTAAGCGGATGTCATTTTTCCAATAAATATTATATTCAAGCTGTGAAACGATTTGGGAAACACGAATTCAACGATTGCGAAGTTTATTGCCTGTGAACAGGCAACAACTATTAGGCGGAAAATCTTGGAAAGATAATCTACGGAGAATCAACCGCAGTCTTGGGGGTCGATGTGTAGCGAATGACAGCCGAGTTTGGGGCCTGTCAAGCTGACATGTGATAGGAGTAACGGGACGTATTAAATGTCTGCGAGTATATCGGCACAAAGATAAGTGTTTTAGCTAGAATTTGATGATATTTTTGCATATAAAAACTGTGTAACCATTAAACTTCCGAGCGGTTTAAGTTAAGCTATTTGGGGTACCCTGCGTTAGGTTGTAATATTAAAGATGCTAATTGTCTGATCGATGGTAATAATGTTCTAGTAGTAATAAAACTAGCTACAAGTATTGCTTTCTTTCATTTTGATAGGGAGTTCAATAATCGTATTGTTATTAGTTGATAGAAAGTGAAGTTACAAGTTTCTTGGCTTATATCAGTATATTTGAGTTTAACTTTTTGGCGCCAATTATCAACATCATAAACTAGAATCCGCGACGTCTTCACTGATGCTAGAGACGGGCCTCAAATATACTCCTATAGTGATCGATTGTTGACTAAGAGATATAGCGATGACCTAAAGGTAGGTAAAGGAAAATATAGATAAATATAGCTAACAAGTTTGGCGCCCAACGTGGGGCTTTAACAAGATTTTTGATGAGCTAACGAGGGGCTATAGTTTGGAACATATACCTTTAGGTCGTACTATAATAGAAAGGAGCAATACTGACAATAGTTATACATAACTTTCTGTACTCGTTTATGTAAGTGGAAAAATATCGTCAGAACGTGACAAACCAAAGAATTACTTTGAGAATAATACATAAAACGGTATACTTGTGGTAAAAAGGGTTTTACTTTGAGGAATCAGAATGGATGTTGATAGGTTATTGGTAGACGAGATAGATTATGAATTACGAATACGGGGAGTTGTTTGTAAAGGAAATATGCCGGAAAAGCGTAAATTGCTTAGAGCGCGTATTAGGTTAGAGAAGACGGGAAATGCTTCGTTCCCGGAAGTAGAATTGAATAACGTAGAAGAATTGGATATATGCAGTAGGAAGCTTGACATTCTTGTGGAAGAGATACTATCTTCTGAGTCATTTTTTAGGGGTGGTAATGATTATAAACGTATTCAGACCCGCTTGGTACATATTTCAAATTGACTAGAACGGTTAGTTTTTGAGGGGTCTTCAGCAGATGATAAAGATGAGCTATATAATAGGTGTTTAGGGGCTATGGACGATCTCGAGTCCAGATTAACATCTGAAAATGAACCTGTAGTTCCTTCTAGTTCACAAACAGTTAACTTGATGGACCTTGACGATGAGCCATTACAAGCCAATCAATCACAAAACCATTTTAATCATTCAAATGTAATTGATAGTCAACATTTTCAAACGTTACCGACACCTATTGGTTTTAACAGCACTAAAGTCATTGATGCTACTCCACGTTATAACAATTACCTTCCGATGAATAAATGGAACCTTCGTTTTGATGGTCAATCGAGACTTTCTAGTTTTCTAGAACCTGTTGAAGAATTGCGAATGGCGCGTGGGGTTACTAAGAAACAACTTTTTAATTCGGCTGTTGAATTTTTCACCGATTATGCTTTGATTTGGTATCGATCAGTTAAAAATACTTTGTATAATTGGGACCAGTTAGTTAATGCGTTACGTTCAGCTTTTCTTCCATGTGATTATGAAGCTTGTTTATGGGATGAAATACGCAATCGTACTCAGGGGGCCGATAAACCCGTGACCGTATTTGTGTCGATAATGGAAAACTTATTCCATCGGTTACCATCGATGCCTTCTGAAACAAAGCGCCTTAATCTAATACGTAGGAATTTATTACCACATTTCCAAACCCAACTGGCTTTAGAGAACATAGTTTTCTTTTCACAATTACTTCGAGTGTGTAAAGCTGTTGAAGATGCACATGTGCGTGCACAACGGTTCCGTGGACCTCCCACTCAGGGAAATCGAATGTTAGAACTCGATCTAGCCTATCAAAAGTCGAAATGTAATGCTAGGATTCATACAGTGAATGTATCCTCAAATGAGGGTTACGTTCAAACTCGTAGTAATAACCCACCGAAGGTAATCAATTCAACCAAGCCTTCTGATTTGAGATGTTGGAAATGTGATAAACCGAATCATTTTGCGCGTAACTGTTCAGCAAATAGTAAACAATATTGCTATAGTTGTGGACGACCTGATTTTACTGTCCGTACATGCCCTTCATGTTCGGGAAATGGGGGTCGACGCCGCTAGACGACCGAATAGCGCGGTGTCAAATAAATTCTTCGGTCAATGTTGTAAATAATTCGGATTTTAGTTCTAAAGCTGTTTTAGATTATATTTTAAGTCACGCAGGTCCTGATGAGAGACCGTATCTTAAAGTTTCAATTTTTGGTAATGAGATTCTTGGATTGTTAGATTCGGGTGCTTTGCATACTGTTGTTGGTAGAAAGGGATGGGAGCTGTTGAAAGGTTATTGTAGGCTTACACAAATTAAAGATAGGACATGTAATGTTGCTGACGGTGCAGAATGTCAAATATTAGGTATAGTTACAGTACCACTTATGCTTCGCTATAGAGTTTGTACTTGTGAGTTATTAGTTGTGCCTTCCGTACCCCATACCTTGATTTTGGGATGCGATTTTTTGCGTAGAATGGGTATTGTAACCGATCTTAGAATTAACGAATGGACCTTCTCGAAAGATCACTTGATCCCGGAAGTTAATGCAATACAGGCTGTAGAACATTTATCTGAAGTTCAGCGAGAACAATTAGATTGTTTTGTCAAAGAAGTTTTTAGTAAAATGGGAAATAAGTTAGGATGCACTCATCTTGTTGAACATGAGATTAAAACCACATCGTCGCCTATTAAGCAGAGATATTATCCTATTTCTCCTGCTCTGCAGAAACAGGTAGATCTTGAGTTAAAGAAAATGTTGGATGAGGGAGTGGTAGAACCTTCGACTTCTGCTTGGTCATCTCCGATAGTAATGATTAAAAAGAAAGATGGTAGTTATCGGTTCTGTGTTGATTATCGCCAACTTAATAAAGTCAGTCAACCTGATGCTTATCCTATTCCATATGTATCAAGTACTTTGGATAAACTTCGTGACGCACATTATCTTACGACTCTTGATATTAAATCCGCATATTGGCAGATACCTGTGGCTGTTTCTTCACGCCCTTTAACAGCGTTTACTGTACCTAATAGGGGGTTATTTCAATTTCGCCGCCTACCGTTTGGTTTGCATACGGCGTCGGCAACGTGGCAACTCCTAATTGATAGGGTTATTGGTGCTGATTTGGAACCATATGTCTTTACGTATCTTGACGATATTGTAATCTGTACGCCAACTTCCGAAAAACATCTTTCTACTCTTCGTGAGGTTGTGTCTCGGTTATTAGCTGCTGGTCTTACTTTAAGCCAAAATAAATGTAATTTTTGTAAGCCAGAACTTAAGTATCTCGGTTATGTAGTGAATTCACGCGGTTTATTAGTAGACCCAGAAAAAGTAGATGCAATTAATCGTATTCCTACTCCTGTGTCAGTGAAGGAAGTACGTCGTGTAATTGGTATGGCGTCATGGTACCGTCGCTTTGTTCCAAATTTTTCTTCACTTATCGGACCTCTTACATCCTTGCTCCGCAAGAATGCGAAATTTTTCTGGGATAGTAATTGTGAACGAGCCTTCAGTGATATTAAAGAACATTTGATATCTGCTCCGATACTAGCTTGCCCTGATTTTTCTGTACCCTTTGTTATTCAAACGGATGCTTCTGGTTATGGCATTGGTGCCGTACTTACTCAACATCAAGCTGATGGAGAGAAAGTGATATGTTACATTAGTCGGTCGCTTACTAGAAACGAACGAAATTTTAGCACAACAGAGCGTGAATGCCTCGCTGTCCTTTTTGCTATTGAAAAACTTAGACCATATATTGAGGGAACTAAGTTCACGGTAGTAACTGATCATTATAGCTTAAAATAAATGAATAAATAAATACATTCTTTATTGTTTCATAGCCCACACAAAAAGCATAAAAAGAGAATACAGCAAAACAATTCACAGAAATAAGCTAAAACAATCACGAGGCGAAGTTCAGGAGGTGTCCTGTTCTTCCACTTAACCTACGATGTAAAGAAATCAGGGTTGTGGAATGCCAAAAGATATATTAAACTAGAAGTCACTTATAATTAAATAACCTGACGCTACATATATAAGTACGAAACTCTCGCAAATTAGGAATAGTTAATGCAAGCCCAACTGTTTATCAGATAGAGCAACACTGAGCCCCTGTTTGAATTTTTGAAAGTTATCGGATTTAAGCTTAGGGGGAAGTGAATTGTAGAATTTAGAAATCTGACAAGAGTATGACCTTTGAAATGGCTTAATAGTATTAAAGACCCTGTTGGTCGTATCGCTTCCTGGAAAATTCCCCCATTGGAGAGTTAGTGACGGTCAATTGTATAAATATGTTCGAACCGATTATCCAGACTTGGCAGATGATGAAGATCATTGGAAACTGGTTGTTCCAAAGACTCAACGCCAAGAAGTTATCAAACAAAATCACGATATTCCGACCGCTGGTCATACGGGTGTTAATAAAACTTTTCATCGTATTGCACAAAGATACTACTGGCCTAAACTACGTTATGATGTGGCTGCTTATGTTCGCCGTTGCAAAACGTGTCAACGAATTAAACCAGAACAGAGAGCCCCTGCAGGGTATATGGGTGGACATTCATTAATTTCGAAGCCTTGGGAACTAATCTGTTGTGATATTGTAGGTCCTTTACCTCGTTCAGTACGAGGGTACGCGTATATATTCGTAGTGGCTGATTGTTTTAGTAAGTTCCGTACAGCATCAGCTAAGGTTATCTCACGTATTGTTGAGGAAGACGTATTTTTGATGTTTGGGGTTCCCAAGCGAATCATATGTGATAATGGCGTTCAGTTTCGCAGTCATGAGTTTCAAACTTTAAATCAGAAGTATGGCTGTAAGATTTCGTTCACTGCCAATTATCATCCTCAAGCTAATCCTACGGAACGTATAAACAGAGTGCTGAAAACTATGTTGACAGCTTACGTATCAGACCGTCATCGAGACTGGGATAAATATTTGTCTCACGTAGTTTGTGCTATACGTACCTCAGTTCATGAAGTTACGGGAAAACTCCATATTTCATTAATTTTGGCAGAGAAATCATATTAAATCACGAACCGGTAGTTGGTGATGGAAATCCGGAAATTCAATTTAATCGGGATAGAGATTTAGATAATCGTTCTACAGTACTCAAACAACTGTATGCTGATGTTAAACGTCGTTTGGATAAGGCTTATCAAAAGTCAAAAACTCGCTATGACTTTCGTCGACGACCTTTCGAGTTCGTTCCGGATCAAGCAGTGTTGCGTAGACACTATGTGTTATCGGATGCTGCTCGTCAGTTTACTTCCAAGCTTGCTGCAAAATTTATAGGACCGTTTATTATTAATCGAAAGTTTTCACGATGGGTTTATGAACTCAAAGATCCTGACGGAAAAATATTAAAGGGGACTTGGCATGCCAAGGATTTGAAACCTTATGATAACTCTGAGATGAATTAATGATGTGTGATGTGCATAGGGTGGTTGGATGGGCACAGTAGGGTAGGTCACTCTTTGGGGAACTTTAATATCTTGTTCTTTCCCCATTTTAAGGTATAGGGTGGTTGGAAGGGCACAGTCGGGAAGGACACTATTTGGGAAAGTTTAATATCTTGTTCTTTTCCCTCTTTTGGGTATAACGTATAGGGAGTTCCCTGTTGGGAAATGTTAATGGATGGTTTTCTTTTTGATTGTATTGGAAGAGCGTTACGTTATCCTGCTTTTCCTAAGGGGACATAAGGGTAACGAGATAAATCGTTAAAGAAGTACAACTTCTTCGTTTCTTTTAGGTATCCCTTGGGGTTTGGGGATATAGGGTGTTTCCCTACAAAACAAAATTTTTAAGATGACCAGTCCTTCATTCTTCGCCTTCTTTTCTTCTTAAAGCTTTGTCTATATTTCTCTCTTGTAATGTAGTGAATGTCGATTTTGTTTTGAATGAACTGTTTACTTAGATGAATGACAATTTGTTTTCTTTTATTTCTCTTTGATCTGGTGCGGATGAAATCTTTGGTGATGAGTGATTGTTGAATGTGAGATGAAGATTGGTGGGGATTTTCTTCAGGCCGTTCGGGACGCTGAAGGATCCCTCCGTCGGAGCGTATGAAAGTTGTGTGGATGTTGGCTTCTGCCTCTCACTTTTCTGGTTTTTTTAACCCTCTGTCACTGGGGTTACTTCCTCCCCAGGCGTGTCAAAAGGAAAACCCTGGTTATTCTTCGTTTTGGCTTAACTATTTTCGGTCTGACAGTACCTGAAACTGTGTGGAGGTGTGCTTCCGCCTCGGGGGTTTATTGGAAGTTGTCAAGGGGGGTACGCTGTGGGGATTTGGAGTGATTTTGGGGGGTTCATGGGGGTGGAACTTCTTCACGACAGGTTGTTACAGGGTTGTTCACCGGAGCGGCATTTACATCCAGCAGCGACGAACAATCTTGATCCTTGTCTTGGGGTTGATTTGGTCCTGGGTTCCTCCTGGGGTCATCACCGTCTCTACAGTGTAGTTGCTTGTTTGTGGTGTGGGTATTGGGTTTTTTTTTAGATTAATTGTTAGAGACGTCTTATGACAGACGGTTTACTGACTCTTTAGCGTATATGTATGTATCCTTTTAGGATAAAGTTTTTATTTAGTTAAAAATTTCGTTGATATTTTTCCTTTCTGGTAAGGGGGGAGTTTGTTACGTATCAAAAGCATTTGATATTAATACTAGTGTTGAATGAGGAATCTAGTGAGAATGACGCAATAAAATTATTATCAGATTGGCTTTGTTCGTTGCTAGAGAAGAAATGAAAACAACGTTTGTTTGTTTGAGAGAAAATTTGTATATCAGCTTTTAAAAAAAGGCAAGCGTTTTCGTGGGGTGTAAATGACAATCTCGCCATTTAATATGGTTTGGTGATAGTAAAGAATTGGGTTACTGGCCAATCGTTCCTGTAAGGGAGATCATTAAGCGGATGTCATTTTTCCAATGAATATTATATTCAAGCTGTGAAGCGATTTGGGAAACACGAATTCAACGATTGCGAAGTTTATTGCCTGTGAACAGGCAACAACTATTAGGCGGAAAATCTTGGAAAGATAATCTACGGAGAATCAACCGCAGTCTTGGGGATCGATGTGTAGCGAATGACAGCCGAGGTTGGGGCCTGTCAAGCTGACATGTGATAGGAGTAACGGGACGTATTAAATGTCTGCGAGTATATCGGCACAAAGATAAGTGTTTTAGCTAGAATCTGATGATATTTTTGCATATAAAAACTGTGTAACCATTAAACTTACGAGCGGTTTAAGTTAAGCTATTTGGGGTATGTTAAGTCATTTTGCTGTTGTAGATGCTTAATTGCATTTCACGCCTTTAGGGCAACTTGTTGCTATTTTAAAACCATTTTCAATTTTTGCGCACAAGTACAATCTCATCTTCCGCACATTTGATTCAGGTCATTTTTGTATTTTAAGTAGCCACCTAGGCTTTAGGGCAGCGTGCCCGTATGCTAAACCCTTTTAGTTACTTATTTGGCTCCATCGCCTAATTCTACAATAATGATTTTGCACATATTTGGCCCCAAACGCAGTATTTCTCGTCAGTTGGAGCACCCCTTTGCTGCTACTTTGGCAGCCGGGTGTTATCGCTCGCAAGAATTCCGAAACTTCTAGAAGTCATTCCGTTGAGGCGCTTCGCCATTGGCTGTCTTTGATACCGGAATTAATTTGTTTTGTGGAGCGCACCGCCATTGGCTGTCGAGAGTCACGTGGCAACGCCGTTTGGCTCACGCCACTTCAAGCGTCCTAACGCTTTTTGCTTTGGGAAGTTGAAGTCAGGCCGTTGATCGAAGAAGTCGCAGAGTGTGCCGTTTCGCGGCGTTCCCGCTATTTGCGGGGACGCCAGCCTGTTTTTCCCGTCTCGTGCTGTCTCAGCGAATGTTGTCGAAGTAGGCCTTCTTGTCGCTGTAGCGTGCTCTCAGGAGAACGTCCTAACGTCGCCACCTCGGCGGATTCCAGCCCGTTTACCCCTAATGCCGTGTTTTGGCGATTGAGCTGCCACAGACTGCCGCCTTCTACCAAATGACTGCACGCCACTCTCATGGACCGTCTGCGGACTAAAGTATTTGTAATTGCAACCATTTAAACATAGTAACTGTCACTTTTGCGAGCGTTGGTGTTTTGTGCTCAACTTTATGTGGGCGGATGCATGCCCCCTTGCTTGCTTGTCGCGGCTTTTAATGCCGGTTTGAGGCCACCATGCTGCAAGACGCTACTTTGGTAGCCTGCCAGTAAGTTCATGTGCCCGAGTTTCGCGTTTCATAGCCTAAATAACTAAAGAACTCTGCGATCATGATTTGGTGTTACGTTTGTGCTAATTTTTAATTCAGTAACGTTAGGTGCGCGAGCTTCACTATATTGTAGCACTGTTATCGCGCACTAACGCGCCCTTTTTGCCGGAGCGCGTATTTCTCAACTGTACTCTAATATGTTCTTTAGCATAGCGCGTCCATCAGCTGATGCTTAACGTAAGTAGTAACATAAGCTTGGCGGCACGATTTGTTGCCCAAATGTAATTAGCGATCAATAGACGCATATTTAGTTAAGGGACGTATTATTCCTATTCGACCTGTGCATGCTTTGTTTCAGATAGCGCCTTTTACAATGTAAAGATTGGTGTACGGCGAGACGTGAGAGATCAGAGCGTGTAGGTAGGTCCAGTGATTGCGCAGTCTCGGCCAAAGAGTCCCAATATTACCATTCCAGTACGAAATTTTTATTTGAGCTTGCAGCTCATGAGAATTCTTATCGACGGAGTATCTTGAATGCTTCGCTCTCGTTTAACCGCCCAGGCCCGGTTATTCGAGTTAAGACAGGCTTGGTGGCGCCCTCATAATTTTGACGTACCCTATATATATGCCTCAACACGCTTGCCCAGAACGTATCGTGTGACTCACGCCCGACTCCCTGAGCGTTCCAGCCGTGGCTCTTTAGCCTGTTTCTAGCAAATCTCAGGGCAAGCGTGCCAGTTTTCCAGGACTGATTCCGTGGTGCGATGCTCACCTTGGGTGGGTGTCGTAAAGTTGTTTTAATACCGTAACAGGTACCCTGCGTTAGGTTGTAATATTAAAGATGCTAATTGTCTGATCGATGGTAATAATGTTCTAGTAGTAATAAAACTAGCTACAAGTATTGATTTCTTTCATTTTGATAGGGAGTTCAATAATCGTATTGTTATTAGTTGATAGAAAATGAAGTTACAAGTTTCTTGGCTTATATCAGTATATTTGAGTTTAACTTGTTGGCGCCAATTATCAACATCATAAACTAGAATCCGCGACGTCTTCACTGATGCTAGAGGCGGGCCTCAAATATACTCTTATAGTGATCGATTGTTGACTAAGAGATATAGCGATGACCTAAAGGTAGGTAAAGGAAAATATAGATAAATATAGCTAACACTTTTTCACACTTATTTTGAAAATAAAAACCGGCCTACGATCTAAGTCGGCAAATTAAGCCATCATACAACTTAACCGGGCTAGTATCTTCGGAGGAGATAGCAAACAAAAATACACGCAAACATACAAAGAGAGCAACGATTTTATGTTATAGGATAAGTTTCGTTCAGTAGTGTATTATTTTATTATATCTACATAGAGCGATCTATTTCGTGTCAAGTTGAAGAAGCAATGTAAGAGTAATTTATTATAACCAAGTAATCTGGTAAATAATTCTTGATTAAACCAGTCATCAATACTATACTGTAGTAATGATAGTATTACAAAACTTACTCATGTGTCAAAAAATAAAATTGAAAATAATTAAATTGCAGTGTAGTCGCTTTCCTCAAATTGTGATTTCACACCATAAATACATGTTAAGTAAGGAAGGTAAGGAAATATATAAAAAAATGGTAAGTGCTACATTATAACAACAATTTCGATATGTGTAATAAAAAGGAATAATTTCAATTATCTGCTTTTTATATGGTAACAACGTTGACTTTCATAAAAATACTGACATGATGAGAAATACAAGGTGACCACGGGGAGCATTGTCATTTTAAGAAAAGCAAAACAAAATAAGTTAAAAAAATTTGACTAATGTAACATGTTTGAGGACATATGCCATTTACGTTACGTAGCAAAAATCAAGTCAGAAAGATGACGTCCATCTTTCCTGATCAGTTCCAACTCTCTACGGGTAGTCTGGTTATTTGTCTTCACTAAAGCACAACCCCGGAACTCTGCGGAAAAGAACGCTGCTTTTTGCCAGGGAAAAACAAACCAATTGTTTAAAACAGCTACTGACGGCTGCCGGTAAAACAGATCAACCCAATAGCTGACGCTGCTTTTACACAAGAACCGTGTTCTAATAAAGAAGCTGTTACGCGGCAATGAATTATACACAAAATAAATTCTCATTTTAATTACACTTTTGACACGTAACAATTTACATTTATGGACTAGTTATAATAAACAACACATTTATAGAAATATAACAAATCAAAATAATATAAAAAGTTGTACTCAATAAACAAAAATAAGATCAATATAATAAAGCTCTGCATCAGGTTGCATGTTTGACCCAAACTGTTAATAAATTCGCCAGTGTTGACATCACTTACAACTTTATTTTCAATATTCATCAAGATAAATGACTCCAGTTGATTATCAGATAAGGTACTCGGCAGTCTATTTTTAATGAATTTCAAAGCAGAAAAAACCACTCACAAGCTACCTGCAAAATAAGCAATGAAAATACCTACATACTGATAGGCCAGCACCAATCTAGAATAAATTCCTTGGGATAAATTATATTTTAGAATTGCACCGTAACAGCAGATGATGCAGTTTTGTGGTATTTCAAAGATTCTGTACATGATTTTAACTTCGAACTCTTCTTTGATGTTTCATGAGTAACTTCATTGCTTTCAGACCCTTCTTCTTCAATGTCTGATTATACTGAGAAAACATCTGAATCGATATCAAATTCAGTGTAATCAGTTTTATACGAATCTTCAATTGTTAATATGATGGTCTTCCCCAGTTACCTGCAAAGCTTGTTATGTTTTTTATTAATTTTGCTGAATTTGCAGTAAAGTCAATCTTTGTCAATTTCGCCGACAAATTTTTCCGAGTCTTCAGGTAGCTCTCCCTTGGAAGTTTCCTCAAAATTAGTTGGGTCCAGATTGTTCAGATCCCTACATAACTCAGCGTTGTTTGACAGCCTCCTGGTAATTGACTCTACCGCAGATCCATGATGACGTTATAAAACCGATCCTGAATTGGTCTTTCTTACATTCCGAAACTTCATCAGATGGTTTCCCATCAAAGAATATTTCATTTCTACAAATGAGTTTTAAGTCAATTGTTCTTTAATAATAAATTCAAATGATTTTCTTGCAAAATCGAGTTTTGCCCATCCTACGAAAGCTTCAGTTTCACTCATAATTCCATTTTTTTAGCTTCAGTATTTCAACCATCGGTTTACATTTTATTATATGTTTCATATTACCTAGACGTAATATTTTTGTTAAAAGAAGTCTTTGCACAGACCGCCCACCGGGAAATTTTCTGGTATCACAGCGGCTTCATCCGCTTCTGCTTCTTTATAATTTTAGTTTTAAATAGTGTCCCTAGAAATTATTTAAAGTGTATCATGGTTCTCGCATGGGATGAACGAGGGAAAATTATACAAAATAACTCTTACTAACGGGAAATAAAGACTAAACAACGTACAGCAAATTATTTTTGTAAGTCCTAGTAAAAGTGTAATTTTTAATTTAATGTCAGTTGCATTAAAATATTTCAAAATAGGGTTGGTTTGTAAATTTTAGTAGTAATGGGTTTCATAGTAGGTACTACGCAGTGTAAATTTTATATTTTTAGAATTGGAATTATAATATTTTGACAACTTTCAATATTTGTTTCCGTTTCATGTAGTGTCTAAACCAGGGATGAGCAACTTTTTTTTACAACGGGCCAGTTACAAATTTATAATGTGCGGGCTGCATGTAAGAAACTTATGATAATACAAACACTGAATGATGAACTCAAATTATCTCTTTTAACAAAACAAATCTCGCATAAAAAATTACAGAAATAAAACACTTATTAATAGAAATACTATTAAAAAACGGCGAAAGATATATGTGGAAAAAGATTATTTAATGAGAAATTTGACATTGCTTCTTTGCCATCAATTGGTCTATATTTGCAGATATAGACGACACAGCAACTCCCACTCAGCTTTCTAACCGTACATCATTTAATCTTGATCGGTGATAGCTTTTAATTATTTTCATTGCGGAAAATAATTGTTCGCAAACATAGGTGTTTTAAAAAGTGTCATTATTTGCTTTGCATGTGCGCCTAATCATGGGAAGTTTTCTAAATTCATGTAATTTTGATAGAAATGATGTCAACATTTTGAAATTGATTTTTTAAATCCGTGTCGTTTTGTAAATCTATTAATTCCATTTGTAACTCATCCAGAACTGTTTCCACTTCTATATTAAATGGTGGAGAAAATATGTTAAAACTAAGAACGTTTTTTTCTTATCTAAATAGTTTAAATCGCGATTCACGTTCCGTTATTAATTTTATGCTGGGCATATTTTCGGGTTTCTGAAGGAGTTGAAATGCCCTTTGAGCTTTGACTTTAACCCGCTTGCCGATGCAACGGTTACGGCACATATGCGTAACGTCAAACGAAGCCGCGTAACATTTTATACCAAGAAATGCCGATGCTTAATTTTTGGAAATGATGGTATCAGTGCCTATGATGTCGGCATCATTTCCAAAAATTCAGTTAACACGCCTAGAGTGCAATGAGGCTGTGGGACACTGTAGGAATTTTTAAAAGTCAAAATGTAAAATCTTTGAAGGGCCGCACGAGAAAGTTTGGCGGGCCGCAGGTTGCTCATCCCTGGTCTAAACTATTAGGTCGATTATTTTTATAAAAGTTTAAAGTGAGATCATTTTACTTTCAATAAATCCCTCATTGTGAGAAGTAAATATCCATATAAGTTTTAAATTAACAATCTGTTACTGTTTATCAACAATTTTTTTTATAGTACCACTGTCATGATTGCTTAAAAGCTCGCGTCCCACTGTAAAAAATTTTATAAACAGTTTTATAGACAGAATTTTGATAGTGTGACAGCCCACAGTTTTATACAAATGCCGTCACTGAAATTTACGTTGAGGGTGTCTGTTTCTATAATTTTGATGAGATCACGCATTTCATTGGATGTTGATGGCTAAGCCCAGCCTACTGAGAATGTGAAAAGGCGCGCGAAATTTCCGTTTTAATACGTTCACGCTTAACATTTTAATTTTTTAACCTCATTGTTGGCATTAGGTATTGTTTTGTGTTCTTGGCCACCACTTCCTGCAAAGCTGTTTTGTTGAGGTTACGTTTTACGGTCATTTTGTTTTTTCTTTTGTTGCTGAATTTGGGCATAACCAATTAAACTTGTAAGCCCTGTCAAAAGTTCCTTTCTATATACACTAACTTTTTCATTGTAATAAGGAATGCAACAGTATAATAAAAGGCTTGCCAAAGAGGCGGCTATTTTAGTCAAAACCATATGTCAAAACACTACAATCTAACCTCACTTTTCAGTGTTACTGCAAACAGTTGATCTAGTTTTTATAAAAACTTTGGACCAAATATTGACAGTGGGACATGGCTTAATAGCTATTTATGCAACAAGTGCTAAAAGTTTACGTTTATGCACGAGACATGAAAATTATGAAACGAAACCGAAGGCTGAGTTTCATAACATGTCTCGTGCATAAACGCCTTTTAGCACGCGTTGCATACAATATTTTATCTACGACCTTCATTTTACTGTTATTAATCCATAAATATCGATTTAACAAAGGTTTGCATCTACGACACTTCTAATTTATGTCATAATAAACAGTAGGCTATGCCGCGCAGGCGAATGTTTGCGAATGACAGTAGCCAAGGTCAGTTACGAAATGTAATTATTAATACTCCACATCTGACTGTATTCATTACATAACGCTTTAATCATTTCAAAAACACTTTACCTGTAACGCAAGAAGCAACTAGAATAACTTTACAACTTCACTTCCAGTTCGAAATTGTAGTTTTATAACCTCACTTCACCTTTAGCACATGGGCTAAAAGTAAACAGCTGATTTCTTTAACCATGGTAAACTATAAAACGTCACTTTTAGTGAAACAAGCTAGCGCTAAAAGACCTACTTTTAGTAGTGGTCGTAGATACAAATATTTTGATGGGGCGTGACGTCACCACGTTTTTATAAAAAAGTTTATAAAACCAATTTATAAAAACTTTTATAGTGGGACACGGGCTTAAGACTTGTCTGCTCCTCTGTTGAAAATACTTAAAAATAGCAACAGTTAAGAGTACCATAAACAGTTTATTTTTGCCTATAGAAATAAGGTCAATATGTCGATTCAGTTGAGTAGATTATTGTTCCCAAAAAGTTCTAGTTTTTTTAAATGTAAAAAAAAACTTCATAGTGATCACCCTATCTCAAAAACTATAGCTATGTAAATAGTATACATTAAATTTCCAGAGTATGTGCAACCCATTAGACATTTTTTATTATTACAGATCTTAGTAGAACTAAACTAGCACATACGTTAAGTAGTTAAGATTGTCATCTATTTCTGAAAATAAAAAATAGTAATCTATTTACTTACCGCTTTTCTTATTTTAAAAAAAATTTTGATTATTATGGCAAGAAACAGTTATTTTTGTGCGATTTAAATTTCGTTAGTTAAAGATTGGTTTAACATGGATCTGGTTGTAGATCATGGCATTTTGCTCTAGACTACATTATAGCAGAAACTCACAATTTCCAAAGTAGTTTTTAATATTCCATTGTTTTCTAGTAGAAGGTTCGTGGAATTTCAAATATACCTGATTTAAAGATAAAATGTGTGGAATAACTTTTTCATCACCAGATGAAGCAGTGGAACATTATAAAAACCTGTGAAGTGTGTCACAAACGAATATTTTATAACATAAAAACAATAATTAATGTAAACAATTACTTATTATTATTATGTAAAACGACTTCAATGTTAAGTGCTTAAGTCAATTTCTTTTATTTTGCATCCTCAGTACTAATTCTTTCGGCCATTTTCAAATAGGTTTATCAGTCACCTGGCAAATTTTAATGGTTCATGAGCAGAGCCAATTTGATATTTTGATTTAAAATTTCAAAATTTAGCCAACACTTTTAAAAGTATTTTTGAGTTGAGCCAACTTTTACCAATTAGGGCATCATGTAGTGTCCTTTAAAAAACCTAAATGGACTTTTGCTGTAAAATAATACTTATCTGTCTTCTTCTACCGTGTAGCAGTGTAAGGTTTAGGAGATAAATTTTTTCCAAGCTCCCCTATTTTGAGCTAGTCTTTTTGCTTTGCTCCAGTTAGTGTCCTTTGTTCTGAGTAGCTCGGCAACATCAGAGTTCCATGACTTCCGTGGTCTTCCCCTAGATCTTTTTCCTAGCACGCCCAGTTCACTTACAATTTTAGGTAGTCTATTATTATTCATTCGCCAAACGTGACCCGCCCACCTTAATTGGTTTGTCTGTATTTCAGATAGGATGGGCTTAACTTTCAATTCTTCTCTTATAGTTTCGTTCTGGATCCTACCATGTCTTGTCTTTCTTAATATACTCCAAACGAAGCGCATTTTAGCTGATTGTATATGGGATTTCTGTTTAATTGTGAGGTACCATGATTCTGATCCGTACATCAAGGTTGGTTTAAACAGGGATTTATAAAGGGTGTTTTTTTTATAGGGATACAACTTTAAATTGAAATAAAACACAGAAATATGTTTTTAATATCCATGAAATTGGCTTTATCTGAAAGATAATTTTATGGCATTTATGTTTGAATATGATTTCGGGCATGTGACCGCCGCGGCTGGCGTGTACATGACGTAATCTGGAGGTCCAATTTTCACACACTCTTCGCAGTAAATCAGGCTGTATTTCGGCAATAACATGTCGAATGTTGGCTTCCAAGTGCTCAATTGTTTCCGGTTTATCGACGTAGACATGCGACTTTACATATCCTCAAAGAAAATAATCTAACGGCGTCAAATCACACGAAAGAGGTGGCCAGTTAACATATCCATTTCGTGGATCCATTTTGTGGATCTGTTAACTGGCCACCTCTTTCGTGCGATTTGACGCCGTTAGATTATTTTCTTTGAGGATATGTAAAGTCGCATGTCTATGCCGATACACCGGAAACAATTGAGCACTTGAAAGCCAAAATTCGACTCGTTATTGCTGAAATGAAATACAGCCTGATTTACTGCAAAAAGAGTGTGTGAAAATTGTACCTTCAGATTACGTCATGTATACGCCAATCGCGGCGGTCACATGCCCGAAATCATATTCAAACATAAATGCCGTGGTAAACATTATCCTCAATCATATTTCAGACAATTTTAGTGAATAACTGAACTCAGTGTGGTAATACCCCCCACCATTATTTATTTTTATTTTTTATTTGGGATGGTGGTGGTGGTGGTGGCGGTGTTCCAGTTCAGGTTTTTGGTCACCTCTTTGGAAAAAAAATATTACGAGAAGTAGTTCTATGGATTTTCAAAGTTATTTCCATGGTTTGGTTGCTATCGCATGGATATCACCGTTATGTTAGATGGACATCTGGAGTTGCAAATCAAACTGCCAAACTGCGTCCTCTCTGTCTGTTATGTAGAAATTGTAGACAGCGGCTTGTACGAGGAGGGCATAAACATATAAATCATTGTCTATCGAATAAATCGTAGCAGTAGGATTGTAACATGGAAGCCGGCACTTCTTTGAAAAAATATTATGAGCAGTATTTCTATGAATTTTTAAAGTTATTTCCATGGTTTGGTTGCAATCGTATGGATATCACCGTTACGCTAGATGGACATCCGGACTTTAAAACTAATACAAAACTACGACTTCCAGACGGGTGGAGTTGGTTTGATGACAATTTGATGGAGCCCATCGAGGAGCATTTAAAAATTTTGAGATTAGAACGTAAATGTGTGAAGAAAATCGTATATGATTTATGGTGATGTCCGCCTCCCCATCTGTTAAATGTTTGCATTATGAGCCAACGGTCTGCGTCATACTATGAATATCGAATGCAATTCATGAAATTGTTAGTATAATAGAACAGTTAAAAGAGGCAGGAATAATTGAATAAATCAAGTTTGACAATGTCGGAAACAGTACGAGGAGATCGTGACACCCTCCAGATAGAGATGATAACAACACCTCTACTACAATAATTGACTGGTGTATAATATATTTGTAATAATTTTATACATGTACGTTAGACAAATAAAATACAATTATATTTACAATTGTCGTTTTATTACACCGTCGCGTTCATAAAACCGTTACAGGAACGTGTCAGGTTGACCGGTGGTCTATTTATTCATCGTTGCAAATTCGCAGACACTGATAATGGAGGCCATTGATCCCCTGATGTTCTGTAGTAATAATTTTGAAAGCGCTAAATTAAGATCTGCTTCAGTATTAATTTCCAACTTCCCTCTTCTTACCTCTTTAATAGCATATCTGTCTGCCTGCCTGCCTGGCTGCCTGCCTGCCTGTCTACCTGTCTATCTCTCTAGCTGTCTCCCTGTCTAGCTGTCTATCTGTCTACCTGTCTACCTGTCTAGCTGTCTACCTGTCTACCTGTCTAAGCAGTGCTTTCAAACCTATATTAAAACAATCGAATCTAAAATTTGGTTGTTACGTAAAAGAAAACAATATGCAATTAAATGGTACTGTTGCTAATAGCGGTATAAAAATATCCAAAATTCTTAACTCAGTTTACACTCCGAACTGTAACCTGTAAATCTCTACAGCATAATAATATTTCTTTAGGAACTTGCTTATTGCTAAAGTGAATTTCCCGCCAAAACATCGCGTAGACCCCCGCGCAGACTCTCGCGCAGACCGACGCAGAAACTCCAGACAATAATCACATCCGGTTTTTTAGCAACCTTGCACATTCCCAGACGCTCACATCCGCAGGTCTGGACAGGTATCACTTATAATAATGCAGAAAACTAAAAGCCGTGTTTACACAACTAAAAGTACCACGGTTGCATTCGCCAATTTCTATTTTCGAGTTTTTGTAAAAAACTTTCCTTAACTTTTAATAGCGATATTAACACAGAAAACAATTATTTATTATGCGTGTTTCTTGTGTTTTTTAAAACTGTTGACACAGATTCAAAGGCAAGTGAATTTTGGTTAATAATAAAGAGAGTTACTGAATGCAACCAACGGCCGAAGCAAAGAAATATTAAAGCCGTGCTTTTTAAGCATATTAAATGTGTCTCTGACTCTGATGTTTACACATAACCTATAAATTATTTTGACTACGAAACTTTTGCAAATTGTTGTTCATCGCTTTGATTGCCCTGCAAATATACCACAGAGTTGGCGTTGTACCCTGCATACGGGCTGATTTTCAGGTATGCCGATCAACGAAGAATTATATGAGGGAAACGTTGCAGTAAAAATAGTTGGCGTTGTACCCCGATGTCGGTAATAAACCTGCATACGCGCTGATTTTCAGGTATGCCGATCAAAGATGAGTTACACGAAGTATAACAATTTGTTTCCTTTATTATAGCGACATTTTGAAGATTACCTAAGAAATACAGAAAACCGTGAGCTCCCCAAGTTTGGAATCTACTTGGTTCGACCTGCAAAACACTGCTTTCCGGTCTCGTAACGTAAATTACTATTAAGATTAATTTAGTTTGAAATGTGTATAGCTCAATACTGCCGTCATAAGCAAGAAGGCGGTATCTACAAAAAAATTGAAATTGAGTTATTGGTATCGTTGGAATTGGTACAAAATTCCAATCATTTTAGGTAAGTAACAAATCGATATCTGCACTGTAACTATGATTTTCAGATGAAAAAAGGCGGTATTTACAGAAATTTTGTTACTTATAAAGCGCAAGAAGGCGTCATATGCAAAATGCAAAAGTGAAAATCAGTATCTGCGTGTAGAAGCCGCCTTCTTTTTTTGTTTTGTTAGATACCGCCTTTACTGTCTGTTTTCGTGGACGCAAATGTTCAGATACGGCCAACTGCCGTTTCATTAAATTAATAGTATCAAGTCTTCCATTATACAACATTTGAAATATTTTTTAGAGGAAGTTCAATCCCTTCATTTAAATAGGATTTTACAGGTAATAAGTTTTATAAATAATTTAGTTACATTAAACAAGTTATCTAATAATAATATTCTTGTAGATTTCCATGGGCGGCCCTAATGTTAATTGGAAGTTTTTTTCTTTATTAAAAGAACATCGGATGAAGTCAACAACAAAAAAGATACTTGATATTGGTTCTTGTGGGCTTCATATAGTACATGGAGCATTGCAAACTGGGCACAAATCTGCTGGCTGGAAAATGAATGAATTCCTTAGAGGAATTTATTATCTATTTAAGGATTCTCCCAAGCGAAGGGCAAATTTTCAAAACGTGACCGAATCCCACCATTTTCCCAAGAAATTTTGTGTAACACGATGGGTTGAGAATCATTCTGCAGCAACTAGAGCTATTGAAATTCTAGATCACATAAAAACTTACATAGAACACTCTAAAACTAAACTGCCAGTAAATATTTCAGTAACAAATGTTAAGTCAGGTTGTAAAGATTCATTTATAAAACCAAAATTAGCTTTCTTTGCTTTGATTGCTTCTATATTAGAACCATTTTTAAAGAAGTATCAAACTTCTAATCCAATGTTATCTTTTTTAAAAGACGGTATGGAAGCATTAATCCGAAATTTATTGTGTCGAATTGTAAAAGTTGATACATCAGATTTAAATATACAGCAAATCCTACAAATTAATTTGGAAAATGCTTCTAATCTGAAAAACGTGAAGGATGTTGATGTGGGATTTGAAACAAGAAGGTATTTAAAGAACAAAAAATTAAATAAAAAAGACAAATTATTATTTTTAAAAGATTGCCAGCATTTTGTGAAGGCAACTGTAAAAAAATTTACAGAAAGATGTTGTATAAAGTATCTGTTGGTACATGCAGTTACTTCGCTTAATCCAAAAACAATTAATACTAATTCTGTATCATGGTTAATGGAAAAATTTGATAAATTACTAGAAATATTACATGATCATGAGATTATTACAGCGACTACAGCAGAACGATCAAAAATTGAATATGCGACATTTATTAAAACTAAGCTTTCTGAAATCGCTTTGTATAAAGAGGCTGAGAGACTGGATTGCTTTTATCATCGTTTGCTTGTGGGACATGAATTCGAAAATTTATGGAACATTGTTAAATTCATTTTGATTATGTCCCATGGAAATGCTAATGTAGAGGCTGGATTTTCCATTAATAAACATTTATTAGTGGAAAATTTAAAAGAGGAATCTCTTACTTGTCAGCGTGTTGTTTATGATGCTGTACACAGCAAGGGTGATGTTTTAAATGTTGTCATTAGTGACAAAATGAGATCCTATGTAAACAATTCTAGCTTCAAATATAAGTTGGCTTTGGAACAAAGAAGAAAAGAAGAGCAACAGGAAAGTGAAGAAACATCGCTGAAGAGAAAGGCCACGCAAGAAATATATATGCTAGAATCTAAACAAAAAAAAAATAGAACGCGATACAACGTATGAGTCTAACATAATTCAGACAAAAATTGCTGAATTAAGAAAGTACTTGTAATTTTTTTTTTTTGTTTAAGTTATTTTGAATGTACAAGTTTTGATATGAAAAGTTATTTTATGTGTTAATGTTCCTTTCTGTGTTTATTATTATATAGACCGACTGAAAGTGTCCGTTCAAGAGGGGTGTCCGCCTAAAAGAAATACGAAACAAAATCGGTTTTTTAATGAAAACTGTAATTAATGAAATTGGGACATTTAAAACGTATATGTATGTAAATGTTTTTAAAGTATACAAAAAACTTAAAACTTAAGAAAAAAATAAGGATTTGTTACCTTACAAAATATTACTACATACAAAATACTTTCTTTATGTTTTATATCAGCAGTTTGTTTTTCCGATATCAAAACGCTTGGATAAGTTCCTTACACTTAACTTTTCCCTATTGTGAACTTCAACAATCTCAATTTTTTGTTTAAGCGTGAGAATTTTTATATTTCGCTCCATTTCTACAATGAATGTGTCGCCCACTGTGTCTTTTCCGCATAGACGTCAGACTAATACTGAATCCCCGCGTGTACCGAAAGATTGAAGTCGGTGAATCCCCGGGAAAGTCCCTCAGTGAAGGCAGGCAGCGAAGTTGGCGCGCGGCGCGATTGAGAAATGCAACAGCGACACTTGCGACAGAAAAATGAGACAAGGCGTTTATTTTTTATTTTGTTTTTTGTCCGTTTAAGAGAACATTTTCTTGTGTCCGCGTCCGTTCAGGAGAATGTCCGTCCAAGAAGGAGTTAACCAATGCAAATTATATGAGAGTCGGTCGGGACCATGAGAAACTGTCTGTCCAAGGGAGGTGACCGTGTATCCGCGAAGGGGAATTTCACTGTAACAGCAATAAGATAACACAAGAAAATAACACGTATTGCTTGAGTAAGAAAGAGATAAACATAATAGCAAATATTGGAGTAGGCCTGACGCACATTTAATTATGACAGATGTCAACCACACATGCCTACTAAAATAATTTTTTTTTGTATGGTCATCTCTTACTCAAGCATTCTATTTTGTTGTTCATGTTATCTCATTGCTGTTATATATCGGGTGTTCATAAACAGTCGTCATCCCAGTTGCTTTGAAAAACAAAATGTTATATCTTTGATTAATTCGTGCAACACAATGAAACGTCATTGAGTACTGTCATAGCGCATTTATTCTCAATTTTAATAGACATACGTTTCTGAAGTCGAAACCTACTGGGATGACGACTGTTTATGAACACCCGTTATAATTATGGCCCAATCCGTATTACAGCATAATTTTGATTTAGAGTAATGAAATAGTATATTGTATGTTAAGAGCTGAAAGTGCATTCTTGCCGCTTGCACGTGAATATTGCTGGTTGAGGCAAAGCCGAAACCAGCAATCATGCAAAAGTGGCAAGCGCACTTTTAGCTCGAAACATACATACTATTTTTTCGACGACTGAGCATATTATTAATGGAAAATATCATATTTCATTTTATTGCAAATATTAATTGACAATCAAGTTAACATTAGTCGTGCAGTCTATTAGACAGGTGACGCGATTATTTCGACAAATGACGGGCATTGTCAAGGAAACATTCGGACGTGGCTACCTATTTTGTTCACGTGGAAACGCAAAACGCTCGGTGAGCGGCAAAGTGATGAAAACGCACACTCAGCGGTAAATGTCAATTTTCTGTTGTCAAATGACAGTGAGAAAAATCTACTTTCGATGTGAGTCGTCGAAAAATATGTTTCTTACGGTTCTGATCCTGGCAGTTGAAAAAATTGTATATACGCGGCAGGGCAGAACACCATTTTTCCCTCTGTTTATTTGTAGTGCTCGGCATCGCCCTTGAGCTGCAAACTCACATCTTGGTAAAAATTATGCTTTTCTTTTTCTTATAATGTATTATTTTTTCACATTGCCATTGGTGACATTAAAAAAAGTGACTTTTTGATACTTTTCATAACTGCTCAAAATCATATTGATTTCACCTAAAAATGAACTAAATGAATTAATAACAGATTCATCCATTTTCAAGTAAGCTCTATTCTATAATGTACAATGGTTAATTTGTACAGGGTCCGGCAACGAAGCGGGGGTGGAAGATATTTCTAAAACTATGAGAGTTGCATAAATATTGAGTATATAAAAGTTGTAGGTACTAAGGTGGTGCACATTACTAAAATAGTTTTGATTATACAGAGTGTCTCAAAAAAGTGTGGCGGATCAAACTTTTTTTTTTTTAAATAGAATGCCGTATATTTAGGTAGCTTAAAAGTTTTGTATTGAAATACTCTTCATTTTTATATCAAGTTGTATGGGTTTAACGTCAACTGTTTTGGAGATATTAACAATTTTATGCAAAAAAATACTGAACTTTAGGCGACTGCTGTAAGCGACAGAAAACAATTGAATGAAGGAAAACGTTACCAAAAAATTATGATTTTTGTAAACTATCTTTCAAGTGTAAAATGGTGGATCTGGGTATTAATGTTATACAAATTTAATTTCGATTTTTTTTCAAATGGAACGCCCTGTATATTTTTGTATTTCTGAAGAGCTCTTTTAATGAACTTTCTTTTGATATGTTACTTCATACCTCTTAAGTTTTAACTGTTTTTCAGATATGCGAGTATAAACATAAAAAACAATTTAAACCCCTTAAGATGCTTTATTTCAAGGGATAAAAAACAAACGCCTTTAAAATAATTAATTTATTCCTGCATTTATCGTTTTTTCGTGTTTATAATTTCCTGCATCAACACTAACTGAATTTATATTTTCTAAACCTGGTTTTGTGCTTTTATTTTTAGAAAGATCATGCGTTTAAATCACTATTTTAAGGGCGTTTGTTTTTTATCCCTTGAAATAAAGCATCTTAAGGGGTTTAAATTGTTTTTATGTTCAAACACACATATCTGAAAAACAGTTGAACTTAGAAGTATGAAGTAACATATCAAAAGAAAGTTCATTAAAAGAGCTCTTCAGAAATACAAAAATATACAGGGCGTTCCATTTGAAAAAAAATCGAAATTAAATTTGTATAACATTAATACCCAGATCCACCATTTTACACTTGAAAGATAGTTTACAAAAATCATAATTTTTTGGTAACGTTTTCCTTCACTCAATTGTTTTCTGTCGCTTACAGCAGTCGCCTAAAGTTCAGTATTTTTTTGCATAAAATCGTTAATATCTCCAAAACAGTTGACGTTAGACCCATACAACTTGATATGAAAATGAAGAGTATTTCAATACAAAACTTTTAAGCTACCCAAATATAGGGCATTATATTTAAAGAAAGTAAGTTTGATTCGCCATACTTTTTTGCGACACCCTGTATAATCAAAAATATTTTAGTAATGTGCACCACTTTCGTACCTACAACTTTTATATACACAATATTCATGTAACTCTCATAGTTTTAGAAATATCTTTCACCCCCGCTTCGTTGCCGAACTCTGTACAAATTAACCATTATACATTATAGAATAAAGCTTACTTGAAAATGGATGAATCTGTTATTAATTTATTTAGTTCATTTTTACAGTACAGTAAAAATTGCGCTTCCATACTTTGACCAAAATTATTGAAAAAGATATTTTTGTCAACTACACGGAAAAATTGCATGTTCAACACATTGGAAAAGTGATTCGTCCATGCTCACGTAAAACTTTTACATTCGCTGTAAAACTCTCCCCTTTCTTAACTTGTAGAATAAGTACTTTTTTTCTATAATAACTGTCAAAGTGTTACAATGTTGGTAGATATGTGATTAAAACGCTAGGAAATTTTTATACCTCGTGTTGGTAGTACTTTTTTAAAATTATGGTTATGTGTCAATTTTGAATGTCAAAGTTTCTTAATTTGAACTCTTGACAAATTTCTTTAATGTTGCAAACGTTCATTATGTTTATTTTCAAATATTGTAAGTTTAATAATTAATAAACTAGCAGTCCAGTGAGACAAATGTCTCATTTAATAAAACAAAAAAGACCGTCCCGGACGGACCAACGTCCCGGACGGACGGAAATCACGTGATTTCTCGAAAACCGGAAGTGTCACGTGACTGAAATTCGGTTCCTGACCTGACATGACCATTCCAAACATATAACTTTCATAACTTTTTTCTCTATCTCTTACGGTTTAGCTGCTGAAACAGCGTCCCAGATAAAACAGCGTCCCAGACAGACACGTCTATTAAAGGATTTGCAATATTTTACTATGCTGTTCGTTTTACCCACTATTATGACATATCTATCAAAATGACAATCATTTTTTAATGGAAGAAAAGAACTAAAAATCTATATACCAACATTATTAAAGCTAGGGACCCTGCAGGAATGCAACTTTTCCCCTAGAGTTGACCTTGAAAATTATAGAAAAAAAATGTACTTTACTATTAATTCACTAGCGATTTAAGAACAACTCGCTAGCATATAAACATTATAAACAGTTACTTATGGTTGCTATTATAGAGATAATAATAATAATTTCAGTTTAAAATGACAAAGAAATAATAATTAATCGAGTTATTTAACAATAACAGTAACGGCGTAACTGGAGACTTGAGTTACCGCATTTATATTTTTATGACGCTCAACGGCTTAAACCCGAAAAGAAACACAGATTGCAAGCAGCTGAAAATTATTTCGGTGGCACAAATAATTTTCACTTATAATCTCATAAGAGTATTAATTCTTTCCTGATTTTTTTTTACTGCGTTTCAACAACGTCGTATTAATTAGGACGCCTTCCAGAGGCGAGCATTTCCTTTCCAGAAACTTTCCATTTGAAAATATATTTTTTGGAACTTTTCCTTACTGCCAATCTCTAGCGTGCTTTTAAAACTTTCTTTAGTGCAACAAAAGTTATTACATTTGTCGTACATTTTAAATGCGGCATATGCCGCGGGTTTCAGCTAGTTTTCTATAATCTGCAAATTCTGCGCCTCATAATTTTAGCTTTATTTACACAATTTCTAATGTGATTGTTTAGTTACAAAATGTTTTTAAACAAGTTTGAGATTTTCTCTTATCCATCTGATTCTTAACCAATCTGGAACTGTTGGGTATCGTGTATAGCATCTTTATTAATTAGAGTATTTTTTACTAATATATTGTTGTGACCTAAAAGCTCTTGGCTTTATTTAATTTAATTCTTATTCTCACGGTTTTATTTTAAAATTTTGATTTTAATTTTACCTTTTGCGTACAGTCTTTAGCATTATAATAACCTTAGTTATTCGACTCTAATCGACTATTAAAATCAGATTAAGACATAAACCATGAATACCGGATATAGGGCAATTGTATTTATTAAGTAATTAATAACTGCCTTTATCATACGTTTAACAACTTTGTTAATAATATATGATAAATACTTAATTTAGTTAATTCAATTTTAGATTAATATTACTGTCTGTAATTATCTTCTATAGTCTTCTATTCGTCAGATATCTTTGCTACAACTATGCTCGTTGCAACAAAAAAACTGGACTATTTACGAATAATTTACAAATACCGTTGTAAGAAACCGAAAATTCCAATGATAAAACTAAAACCACCACTCCTTTTAGGAACAATATTTTAAGCTGCTTTTTACTTTTGTAGTTATTGAATGCTTTATTATTATTTAATGATCATATGTACCGTACCCAAGCATTGTGTTTATTATGTGTTAAAATCCTTAAGTATTTATAAACCTTGAGTTTTTAAAAATAAGTTGCATTATCTGCTAATATTTTCTTTGGTTTTACAAATTCTATAAAATATTTATTTACATTTTTTCAAAAACATTTTGAGTGTTGCATCTTTTAGCTGGAAAATAATCTCACATATTTCGTAAATATACTACCATAACATTCCTAAAGCCAAGGTGCTAACACAAGAACAAAGAAGGTGTCTGTTTTTGCGAGATTGGTATGCGGAAGTTGATGAATCAGATAAACTGAAAAAATGCTAGGTGGTACACACGATTCTTTTATAGCCCTGTTTTGTATTATAAAATTCTGCTGTTTAAGACTCCACTATACTTATGTGTTAGCTTCCTACCAGAGTTTACTGCTGGAATTATATATGTGTGTAAGATTGACTAAACTATATCAAACTTTTAACCTGCTAACTGAAGAGTATTTTATGCTAATATATTGCTTTATTTGGTTTTATTTAATTTAATTGTTATTAACTATAATACTAGATATAGAACAATTGTATTTATTAAGTAATTACTAACTGCCTCTATCATACGTTTAACAACTTTGCTAATAATATTTGATAGATACTTAATTTTTTAGTTAATTTTAGATTAATATTACTGGCTGTTTACAAAATTGTATTATTATCTAATTTAAGATTTAATTTTTATTAACTCTGTAAGTAGCAGTAAGCTCCTGGTCCCCTCTAAGGAGAGCGTGGGTTCGAACCCCATACCTGGCAATTTTTTGTTTGTTTGTATAACAGACATTAGTACTTGACAAATTTATTTCAAGATAATTTTTGCAGATCATCGTCGCAAATTTCTCCAGACACTGATAATGGAGGTCGTTAACTGCGTCAGCAAAACATTTTCAAACAAAGGCACCATTCAATTTAGCAGTTGTGCAGATTTTTCTCACACAACGAGTTTTACTGTTAAATTTTTACCAGTCTTGCACATTTTCAAACAAGTTTGGACAGGCTTGAATCCTTAGACAATAAAATCAGGTTTATCTGATAATGGAGGTCAGCAAAAATTCCTCCAGACAACAAAGACTTCATTGTCTAATAATTTTTTGCAATCGTGCAGATTTCTCAAACAATGGACGTCATTGTTCAATTGGTAGACAATAACATCCTGCATCTGCAAGTCTCAACAAGTTTTGCATTCTCAGACGATGATTCACATCCTGTTGAGCCTGGGAAATTTTTGATAAGCGTAGGAATAAAATTAGACTTTTAGCCTCAAAATTCATTGTGGAAACCTTGTAAAAATTACAGTTTTAGCCCCAAAAATTTATCGTGGGAACCGGAAGTGGCACGTGACCCCGGCTAGGCCCGTGACTTCGCAGGTTCGTTCGGGTTACATGCAAAATGAGCCAGAACGCCCCTAAGTACAGTACTTATATATCTACCTCGCATGAAACGGGTACAATTTCATACAAATATGTACAGGGTGAATAACTTAAAAAAATAAAATTTTGTTTATGTTGGGTTAATTTTGAAATAGAAGGAAGTAATAAGTTTCACATAGGTCAGGCTTTACATTTGCCGAAAGTAAGACTCAGGCGATGGAGGATAATGTCACAAAAGAGTAAAAACATTTCAACAATAACAGCGTGCTGTTCAAGAGAGGGGCGCGCCGGACTTATTTGAGAGAGACTCCGTAACGTAGTTGGCTTTATCGGTGCAGATGGATCTATGTGTAGGGGTGCGGTTATTATCGCTCTGCAGATGCGACGGGTTCAAACCCCAGCGAGATACATTTTTTTTATTTGAAAATGTATTGAATTTATTAGAAACGTGAAGATATTTTTACTCCTGATTTAATTTTATTTTTAAAATTATTTAATGTCACAATGTTGACGAGGGAAATTCTGGGTAAAGCCTTTTACATATTTTTTTTAATTGTTATAGTAACAACTCAATGTATGTATGTATAACCACGAATAGTTTGCTGCTGTCAAATTAATTGTCAAAATTCAAAATTATTTCGAACATTCAATTTTCAGTAATAATGTATTAAGTGCCAATGATTTTACCGGTATAGTTTTTTACGAAAGTTTGTTATTTTGCCAACATCACGAGACATTACGAGACAAACTTACTTGATTAAATTTGGAATTAATAAGCATTGTATAATGATGAAACAACATGATCATGCAAACTGAAAACCGCATAATGGAGCACTTCAGAAAACTATTCTGCTATTGCAACAGCAATGAACGAATTATAAAACAAATTGGAAAAACTAGTGCCAAAAGAAACTGAAACACAGAAACCAACCGCTCTGCAACAGGTGTATGAAGCAGATGAAGAAGAACTGACCAGGGAAGTGGCTTGGATTGCAATAGGAAAAATAAAAGAAATAAAAAAAAGAAAAACTAATAACTCACTTAAATACTCCCTAGGACAACAGCTGAAAAATGGCGAAAAACCACACAGAAAAGCAAAACCTGAACCACCTCCACCACCGATAGTAATAAGTAACATAAAAGTGTAGAACAATCTGAACACGCTACTAATAGTAAGCAATAATGTTTTTCAAGCTAAGATGCTAAATAATGACCAAATAAAAAAATGGGCCAAATGTAGGAAACTACAGAAAGAAGTTGGCAGCCTTACAGAGAGAGAAATCGCATATCACACATATGAAGATAAAGAAACAGAACCAATTAAGGTGATGGCAAGAGGACTTCCCTCAAGCGTTAAACCACCTGACATAATATATGAAGTAAGTTTGAGGAAACTTAAAATAAGCTCTGCAGTAAATATAATAAAGAAAGGAAAAAGGAACACTAAAAAAAATGAAAATGCGAACTAGTCAGAAGATCACTCCCACTGTTCGTGCTCGTATTTGGCAATACTGAGGACGTCAAGAAAATATGTATATGTATTGTTACGGTTCAAAAGCATTTGATATTAATACTAGTGTTGAATGAGGAATTTAGTGAGAGTGACGCAATAAAATTAATTACAGATTGGCTTTGTTCGTTGCTAGAGGAGATAGAAAAACAACGTTTTTTTGTTTGAGAGAAAATTTGTATATCAGCTTTTAAAAAAAGGCAAGAGTTTTCGTGGGGTGTAAATGACAATTTCGCCATTTAATATGGTTTGGTGATAGTAAAGAATTGGATTACTGGCCAACCGTTCCTGTAAGGGAGATCATTAAGCGGATGTCATTTTTCCAATGAATATTATATTCAAGCTGTGAAGCGATTTGGGAAACACGAATTCAACGATTGCGAAGTTTATTGCCTGTGAACAGGCAACAACTATTAGGCGGAAAATCTTGGAAAGATAATCTACGGAGAATCAACCGCAGTCTTGGGGGTCGATGTGTAGCGAATGACAGCCGAGGTTGGGGCCTGTCAAGCTGACATGTGATAGGAGTAACGGGACGTATTAAATGTCTGCGAGTATATCGGCACAAAGATAAGTGTTTTAGCTAGAATCTGATGATATTTTTGCATATAAAAACTGTGTAACCATTAAACTTACGAGCGGTTTAAGTTAAGCTATTTGGGGTACCCTGCGTTAGGTTGTAATATTAAATATGCGAATTGTCTGATCGATGGTAATAATGTTCTAGTAGTAATAAAACTAGCTACAAGTATTGCTTTCTTTCATTTTGATAGGGAGTTTAATAATCGTATTGTTATTAGTTGATAGAAAGTGAAGTTACAAGTTTCTTGGCTTATATCAGTATATTTGAGTTTAACTTGTTGGCGCCAATTATCAACATCATAAACTAGAATCCGCGACGTCTTCACTGATGCTAGAGACGGGCCTCAAATATACTCTTATAGTGATCGATTGTTGACTAAGAGATATAGCGATGACCTAAAGGTAGGTAAAGGAAAATATAGATAAATATAGCTAACAGTATGAAATGAAAACTATTCATAATATAGTAATAAAAATTAAACCAATAAGAAGGTCGACGTTGGTGACACAGTGCAAACGCTGTTAGTTGCATGGACACACACAACAATTGTGCGCACGAAAACCAAAATGCCCCAAGTGTGCGGGAAAACTCATAATTAGAGAATGTGCTAAAATAAAGAATGAAAAATCAAATTGTGGTAACTGTAAACAACATTATCCTGCAAACTACAGAGGTAGTCAAGTAGCATTACGGCCAGGGGCGTCCCTTACTTACCTGCCGCTGGGGTGCAGTCTCATGTGCCGCCACCATGAGTTGTGTGTTAGATGGTTGGAGAAAGTGTTTGACTTGAGTTAAGTGAAGCTAAATAGAGAACCATTTTTAATATTGTTTTGACACAAACTGACGCAAAACCTAACCTGCTAACCTCGAGTTTGACATAGATTTACAGTGCCACCAACATAAACAGTGCCAAGCGAATGACAGGCCGGCCTAAATTTATTGCCCGCCATTGTATTAAATTTAACGATATTAAAAAAGATTAAATATTTAAACAGTTTTGTGAAACGTTCCTGTGTATGGTAGTAAATACGCAGGATTATGGGTTTTCTAGAAAGAATTTGTATTATCTCCCTTGCCTTGCTATTAAAGACATAGCTAAGAGCTTTACGGGTAATGATTCTTCCAATGAAGACTTGCTCAAGTTATCGTGATTGCCAAGTCTGGAAAGCCATCCACACAACCTGTATGCTATACAGACCGTATAGACTTCCAATGTCCAAGTTGAAAAACTCGATAAAAGAATAGAAAGTTTACACAACCCCAAAAATCCAAAGTTTATATACACATAGAAAACATCTGCAGGGTGAGCACCTTGAAAAAGTAAAACTATGACAATGTTTGCTTTAACTAGAGAACTATTAGCTAAATAAGAGTAATATCTTGCACATAGCTCAGGTTTTTACTTACCCCTGACGAAAATATGATTTTTGTCGATCCAACATACATATACAGTGTGAGCACTTTAAAAAATCAAATTCTTTTTTCCTTTGATATTTTCAAAACCTCCACTTGCGAGGGAAGTTCTGAGTCAAGCCCATTACAGATTTTCTAAATTTAGTTTTGAGTTTTCTGTTATAGGTACTAACTAAACATGTAAGAGTATCTACATGATACGCCAACAAAGAATAATGTCTAGGGCTAGGGTTACAAGTGCAATTTATAATATGCGTTATTTGTATACGTAGTAATTTATATTAATTGCTACTGTACGTTTGCCAATATTTTTCTTTTATATTTTTACCCACCGTAGGCAGGCAAGATTTCCAAAAATTTAGCTGTGATAATGCTAAAGTTAGCTATATACAATTTAGAAATTACAACTATATCAGGTGACTTTTATACTCCTTGCCATATAATTATGTCTCCGAGCGGTAACTTCATAGCTTCGTGTTCGGCCAGTCTTGTGTTTTCTATGTGAATTTATTACCGTAAGATGGGGCGAGTAGTTTGATATCACAGGACAACTACAACTTTCATTATCCCCGCACCGCCAGTTACGCGCCAAAACCTTGTTTTGTGGCCAAAATATATAATTCCCACCAAGGTATTGTTTTGTGGTTGCCGTGTTTGCCTGACCTTTTCCAGATACACGGTGTGTGTGCGAGATTAGTTCATAACGAAAAAGTGCTAAAACTTGCTTTAAATAGCACTCACTGTGTTCTAGTGGCGATTATCATTCTTCCTTATAACTTTGAATCCACAAGGTGAGTGTTATATTTACATAATTTTCAACTATCATTTGTTAAATAAGCATGCATTTAGAAGACATAACCTTACATTGATATCCATAATAAGTAAGCTGCTCTGAACAGATCCGGCAACGTAAGAAGTGTTTTTTTGAAACTAAATGTAACTACACCATAACAGATCTGTACTAACATGTGAGCAAACAAAAATGAAATCAAGCTTGGCTTTGAAATATTTGTTTGTGTTGGTGGCACTGTAAGTCTATGTCAAATTCGATGTTAGCTGGTTAGGTTTTGCATCAGTTTGTGTCAAAACTGACGCAAAACCTAACCTACTAACATCGAATTTGACATAGACTTACAGTGCCACCAACACAAACAAATATTTCAAAGCCAAGCTTGATTTCATTTTCGTTTGCTCACATGTTACCTTCCTCTTACCCCTCGAGCGCAAAAAAATTTTAGGATAACATCAAGTGCAGTTTAACATAACCTTAAAGTTGGTTGTTGCAACCACATTGTACAACTGTAAACATTCACATAAAAAATGAATTTGCAGTTGTGGGATAACGAAACAGTGGCCGAGATTGAAGTAAATGATGGGGATTATAACAGGGCACAAAATGGTAGGTTAATTATAACATTATTAATCAGCTCAATTATTTAACAAGCATATTCTAGATATAAACTTCTCACAAACGCTGCTTAATCATATTAAATTTGTGAATAAAACAAACCAAAGAAGCAATTCAGAGGATTGCCAAATACAAGGCCTTGAAATTAATAATGAAGAAATACAAAGCCATGATGACATTAATAATGAAGATGATATAGAATCGCCAACACCAAGGCAAGATATAGAAGAGGAACAAGATTTTCACATTGCTACTGAGAGTTCAAAGTGGACTTACAACGAAACTCTTGCACTTATAACTACAATGGAGAACTATTTAAATGAGACTACTAGAGAGATAAATTAAAAGAACAAGAACAAACTCAAAGTTGCTAATATATTTAATTATTTTATTACTTATGTACATATAAACATTCCAATAAATACTACTCCTACGTTTTCTACAAGACTATTATTGAAACATGTTTACAAATAAATGATCCCTCCCCCTGAAATCTTCACCATCATTAACTACTGTACTATCATCATTATCATCACTGGCTTCATCTTCAACGTCGATAGTTTCATTAAACTCTTCTTTCATATTTACTGCAATATTATGAAATACCGTAGCAGTAACAACACATTCTACAATGAAATAAATGTTATTATTGTCAAAGAACTTTAACCGTCTAAATCTGCCTTTAAGAAGGCCAAATGCATTCTCCACAACCATACGTGTAGAAGATAGTTTATAATTAAACTGTTTCTAATCTTCAGTCAGATGTCCATTATCTTTAAATGGTGTCACTAACCATGAAAGATTTGGATAAGCTGCATCCCCAATTAAATAATAGTTGCCCAAGTTGATTTAATTCATGTAAACTTTCTCCTAAAGTTTAGATTTTTTTAATAATTGGGCATCATGCATAGAACCAGCTTCTCCACAAAAAATATCAATAAAACGCTTGTGATGATCAACTACTCCTTGTAATAATATTGAGTGATAACCCTTTCTATTATAGTATACCTCTTGATCCGCTTGAGGTTTCTTAATCTTAATATGGGTACCATCTATTGCTCCCAAAATCCCATTGATTTTTTGTTTTCTATAAAATCCATTTACTATCTCACATATATCATCCCTTTCTGTGGGCCACTTTATATAATCAGTACTGATGGTAGCAAAATACTGTGTTATTTTCTTAACTATGTTATAGATAGTACTTCGTGTTTTATTAAAACGGTCTGATAATTGCCTAAATGTTTCTGTATTGGAAAAATACCACAGTGTTATTAAAATTCCTTTCTCACCTGTAACTTTATCACGTCCTGATTTGTCTATCGACATAATGTGATTTATCGATGCATTCTGCAACAAAAAATTTATATTTTCATAATATCTCTTATAAATAAATTTCCTACCAGTTAAATAATTTACAGTTGCTCTGGTTAATCGAAAATGCTTAACAAATTCTTTTTCGTTATATTCTTGAACAACATTTATATAGTTCTCTATTCGTGTCGCATCTTCACGGTCACTAAAACAATCCAAGGAAGAATTGCAACTGGAATTAGAGCGATCTTCTAATAGCAAATTATAATATTGGTTGTCTTCATCAAATAGATCATCAAATATGTCTTGCTGTTAATGTGTTTCTAATTAAAAATTAACATGTAGTAGGATCTAAAAGTATTTACTTACAATCATTTTTTCCGCCATTGCTAATCGATAGGGGAACATAAACTGGTAGTTTTTAAATAACAAGAATGTAACAACAATAAATTAATAATTTAAAATTAACAACTAAAAATTCAAGTGCAAGCGAAATATAAACAGCTGAACGAAATATAATCAGCTGTTTTTTGAAAACAGCGCAGTTCAATTATGGATCAGATCACTTTAAGTGTAGTTACATTTTGGTTCAGATAAGAATATTGTTAAAAAAAACACGACTATTGAGTTCTTCAAAACATGGTAACACGTCGCGGGGTCACATTGTTTAAAGCTGTGGGGCGAACTTGATCACCACTTTAATGATCAAAGCATTATCATGTTTTCCTTTCATTATAAACTAATTTTGACAATGTTTTTTTTTGTACAGATGGTACGGAATTATAAGAAGAAACCTGAATCTCATAACTATAAGAACTACACTGAAGGCCAACTGGAAGAAGCTCTCGAGAGGATTGCAGATAGAGAATTAAAGGTGAGGGCTGCATCCTGTGAATACAATATTCCGTTTGGTACATTAAACAATAAATTTCATGGTCGACATATTCGTAAAGCTGGTGGACAGTCCGCAATGAGTACTGAAGAAGAAATCACTCTCATAAATGCTGCTGCCAAATGCGCGGACTGGGGATTTCCTCTGAACGTACTCGACTTCAGAATGCTCGCAAAAGCATATTTGGACAGGCGTGGTCGCATAGTACCCTAATTCACTAACAACATTCCAGGAGAGGATTGGAAATTGTCTCCTCTCGCCACTCACAAAACACAAGTTAGTCAAAGGTTAGCCAGCAACATCAATAAATGCCGCGCATCAGTATCCAGAGAAACTCTTAAAACATATTTTGTAAATTTAGGACAAACGTTGGAAGGCATAAATGCTAAAAATATTTTTAACGATGACCTGATCAACATCGGGGATGATCCTGGAATAGCTCGTGCTAGACGTCTAGAAGGAAGAAAGGTGTTAATAGCTGACAACTTGGGCTCACATTTAAATGATTCTGTCATTTGTCAGTGCGAAGAAAATAATATTTCATTTGTTCGTTTAGTGCCACATTCAACACACATCAGCCAGCCACTAGATGTGGCCTTCTTGAAACCAATAAAGGTGGCTAGGCGGGCAGTCCTTATAAACTACAAACTTAGAAACCGAAGTTCATCTCGTACCGGTATCCCAAAAGAGGTTTTTTCGTCATTTGTATCACGGGCTCTAAAAAAATGGACCCAGTGGCAAGCCAAACCTCCTCTAAACCAGGAGACCAATTAGAATCAGCAGTAAAACAAAATCTAATAAATGGGTTTTACACAACAGGTATATACCCATTCAGCTCCAGCAAAGTCCTCAACAAAATTCGGAATTGTTAAGAGAACATCGTTTTGGACAAAAAACTGAAACGATACAACCAAAAAACAAAAGGATTAATGTTGAGCCAGGAAAAAGTATCACTACTGCTGATAGCAGCAGCTCAGACAAAGACACCCAAGAAACTGCGGACACAACCAGTACTTCTTCTGAAGACGAAGTTCTTAGTCCACCGATGGAAATAGAAGAAGTAGAATATTTAGCACCAGAGCCAAAACTGCTAGTTCCAGGACGTTTTGTCCTTGTTAATTTTATAGGCTGGAAAAGAAATTTACAGACCTATAAATATGTATGTAAAATTCAGGTGCAGTTTTCAGAAAATAAATATACAGTTGTTGGCCTGAAATCTATCAGCGAAGAGAAAACAACCTCTAGGTTTGTGTCAAACGATGTATCCACTGTGCCACTGTCAGATATTTGTGCTGTGTTACCATTGCCATTTGCCGGCACCAGTGATGAAAATACCGTATGTTTCTACAAAAAGGTTGATGTGCTCGAATTTTCTAAGCGAGTTTAAATATACCTACCTACTTGTTTTATTATCAGTTTTTAATTTAAGTTGCAATATTGAAGTTCTTTTTATTACCTATGAATTGTATTTGTGTTTACTATTTTATTCAATTTGATTGTAACAGGCAGAAATATGCATTCATTTTTACAAATAAACATGTAGAAACACTAGGTTGAACTCTAAATTAGATACTCTGTACATCGAATTAAATGTGGGGCGAATATCTTCATCTGCGAACTGTACAGTGCATTTTAAAAGCATCTAACATGGATGATCAAAGTGGCCCCATTTGGCGGGTGAAGTTGATCAGCATGATTTTATTTTTTTTGCTTTTTATTTTACAAGAATTGCACTTTTTAGTTAAGGAATCTTATGGAATTTGCCATTGTCAGTTACATACCATTTTTGAACTTTAAATTAGTCAATACACAAAAGTAATAAACGAGAAATAAGATTCAAAATGATCAAAGTGACCACATCTTAAGGTATTCAACTGATTTCTAAATATACGAAAATAAAGAATATGGATTTCTAATCGGAATTCTAATAATACTGACACCCTGTGAATCTGTTTGATGTATTCAATAGATTTATTGCATATAAACTCAAACAGCGTATTATTATCAGCCAATGCCGACACATTAAGTGACTTTGTAAATATCAACTTATTATTTACAGAATTGAAATTCTAACCCGTTTTTCACAAGTATGTGTGAGTAGTAAATAAAATAATAGTAATATTCAAAATTAGGTTTTAGCAGTTTAGCAAATCAGATAATTTTTTTCAATTTTTCAAACTATTCCACCTTACTGAATCTGAATCCTCCTAAGATTGTAACTTCTATTACGGAAATAGTATTGTAATTTACTTTTCAAATGTTAAATCTAATCACCACTAAAAGCAAGTCGTATTCAAATAAAGAATATGGATTTCTAATTCGACTTCTAATAATACCTTCTGACGCCCTGTGAATCTGTTTGATACCTATAGGAGTATTCAATATTGGCGGTATAGCTTAAAAACTATTTGTTGCTTTGTTGGTGGAAGACTGGCTTGAATATGAATATACTTTTGATCAATAAAATAGAGGGCCAAGGCCTTAAAACAATAAAAGTGTGTATATATTTTTGCATTAATTCAAGAACTATTAGTTAAATAAAATTATATTTTGCACCTATCCCAGGTGTTTACCCTTGATGAAAATAGGTAGGTATATTGTTGACACCACAGTACAAACTGAACATCCCAGAGTCCTAAGGTAAGACATGATGTTCCATGGTCCATAAGGTAGAGCACTCGGGAGTAACAATCCCTTGCCAGGGAAGTTCCGTGTAAACCCCTTTACAGTTTGTTTTTTAAATTATTTTTAAATTATATCACTGTTGAATTAAAACACTGATGGTCATGTTTGTAGATTAAAATATAGATTCCCCTTTTCTCTGTGAAAGAAAACAACACAATATTGATTATGGAATGATTAGAAAGAGTTTAAAAAAATAAGAAATAACTCTCACAGTAATTTAATTGTTCTTAAATGAACTGCATCAAGAAGGTTACCTATATTTTTACAACAGAATGAAGGAGTGATCTTCTCTTTAGAATATTTATTTGGAATGTAATTGATAATATATTCATCCGTGAAACTGTTTTGACGATTCTTATGTATGTTGTATGTATACGTGGTAGTTTACTCAAGAGTTTATTCTGATTTGCTGGTCCACTATGGAGAGGAATCGCATCATGGCCGAGCAGTTAGGGACCTCAGGCTGCGGTGCCACGGTATGGGATTCAATTCCCATATCTGGCAACTGGCCCACCCAGTCGCTTTAAAAATTGGTTACCAAAACTACAGTTGTGGAAGTAGGGAAAGTAAGGCAGTCATCGAAGGCGTGATGCTAACCACATCACCCAGTATGCCGTTAACGTGTGCCAGAATGAATGGGCTTCGGAAAGAGATATTTTGGAGATCCTGATTCGTCTTGCCTCAGCCCATGTTCCTACATGGAATGAAGTGCCCGAACTTTACTTACTATGGAGATAGTGTTCATATACAGTTTGATATACCCAAATATAGGATTTATTTTGAGTGATGGAAAAACACGCCCAACACAAGCGTTGTAAGATTTTATTTGAACCTCCAGAATATGTTACCAGAGAAAACAAACGAGTATCACAAAATACAAAAATAGCACCAATATCGATTCCATAGCCATACTAGATGAAAAGTAATTTTTGATCATACTATACTTTCTGAACCAATACTACCTACATATGCAGCTTATGTCTCTCTTTCTCTTTTTTGGTCACCTTTGATGAATCACATGTTATACAGCGTGTTTCTCTTATTATCTTCACAGCCCTGTCTCTTATGCAACCCAAATAACTTATTACAAATCTGGCTTGATCAGTATTTTAATAATAATTACTAAAGAATCAGAGATAGCGGTTCTTATAATTAGACATACATAATTTTAAACTGACATTAAATAATTTATTGAGGTTATGATACAGCAACTTCGCCTATTTGTGTGTATGCAATTGAAAATACCATATAAGAAAAATTGAAAAGACGTAACAGAAACAATAATAACAGTGAACTCAAAAGAACCAATAAAGTAACGAATCACAAACTATCCATCTCAAATCCGCTGGAAAATTTCAAACTTGACACACAAGATTTTTTTGTTAGAATTACTGGTATCTCTGTTCCTATATTAATTACACAGCCCAACACACATTTTGGTGCCTGTTATTTATTAACTTTTTCTAGGTAATTTTTGAGTGTAGAATCCAAAAAACTATCAGATTTAGTCTAGCAGATCTAGTTTTTAAGGTGCGCTATATTGACCTCTTTCAGAAAAATACATTAACTCTTCTACATTTCAGGTTATAAGAATTAGTATTTGTGACAAAGGCACATTAAAAAACAAAGACTTTAAAGTAAGGTATTTAATTCACAAAGTAGATAAATATACATTCATAGTTTAGCACTTAAAATTGTTTCTTTTATACGATTTCCTAGCATGGAGTTTAGTAGGACAGTCTCGCTGCAAATTCCAGCAGTAGTCGGCCATCATGTGGGTATCCCATCTTCCTTGATATCGTTCTTCCATCGTCTTAACGTCCTGATGAAATCTGTAATCACCTAGGTTTTGTGGGAATCGATCTAAGTGGTTGTGGAGGTACTGAAATTTTATGCTCATTTTACAACCAAGAATACTAAATTTAAAGAGCATATTTTCCACTAATTCTGTGTAATTCTTGCTTTATGATTGCCAAAAAATTTTGTACTACTTTAACAAATGAGCACCAAGCATTAGATTCAATCTTGTTCATTGTTGCGGTAAATTATAGATTTTTTATAAGCTATCTTATCTGAGGGCCATCTAATATGTCTGCTTTCAGTTTTTCCATGCTAATCCCAGGAAATTTCCGTATTCAGTATCCAGGAAAAGTCCATCTCGATTTAACGCCGTCATAAATTGCTTCATAAGTCCCAACTTGATATGCAAAGGTGGAAATATGATTTTCTCTCTCTCAACTAAAGGTTCGTTGATTACCTACGTTTTCTTTTCCTGGAACCATGACGTTTCTTAGGGGCCAATTTTTGTTAACCCAGTGCTGATCCTTAGCTGTGCTGTCCCAAAGACATAAAAAACAAGGATATTTTGTGTATCCACTTTGCTGTCCAAAGAGGAAGTTTACTATTTTTAGATCGACACAAATCACCCACTGATGTTCTTCATATTTAATTTTTTTCAAGACTAGTGATATTGTCTCGTATTCCTCTTTCAAGATGGTAGAATGACCAATGGGTATTGCTCCATATCTGTTACGGTTGTTCAAAAGAACACATTTTAAACTACGTTTTGAGCTGTCAATAAAAAGACACCATTCGTGTGTTGTATATTCTGATAAGCCCATTGCTTCTAAGAGTCTTCATATCATTACAGAATACTAAATTATTTTCTTGAGAGAAAAAATGCAGTAGATCCAAAATGTGTGTTGGGCTGTATAATTAATATACTATCAGAGATACCAGTAATTCTAACAAAAAAATATTGTGTGTCAAGTTTGAAATTTTCCAGCGGATTTGAGATGGATAGTTTGTGATTCGTTACTTTATTGGTTCTTTTGAGTTCACTGTTATTATTGTTTCTGTTACTTCTTTTCAACTTGTCTTATATGGTATTTTCTATTGCATACACACAAATAGGCGAAGTTTCTGTATCATAACCTCAATAAATTATTTAATGTCAGTTGAAATTATGTATGTCTAATTATGAGAACCGCTATCTCTGATTCTTTAGTAATTATTATTAAAATACTGATCAAGCCAGATTTGTAATAAATTATTTGGGTTGCATAAGAGACAGGGCTGTGAAGATAATAAGAGAAACACGCTGTATAACATGTGATTCATCAAAAGTGACCAAAAAAGAGAAAGAGAGACATAAGCTGCATATGTAGGTAGTATTGGTTCAGAAAGTATAGTATGATCAAAAATTACTTTTCATCTAGTATGGCTATGGAGTAGTTCCTAATCTATGAATGCAACTATAAGCCACTTAAAAAGCAAATGTCAAGTTTATTTCCATTGAAAAATCGATATTGGTGCTATTTTTGTATTTTGTGATACTCGTTTGTTTTCTCTGGTAACATATTTTGGAGGTTCGGATAAAATCTTACAACGCTTGTGTTGGGCGTGTTTTTCCATCTCTCAAAATAAATCCTATATTTGGGTAGGTATGTCAAACTGTATATGAACACTATCTCCATAGTAAGTAAAGTTCGGGCACTTCATTCCATGTAGGAACATGGGCTAAAGCAAGACGAATCAGGATCTCCAAAATATCTCTTTCCGAAGCCCATTCATTCTGGCACACCGTTAACGGCGTACTGGGTGATGTGGTTAGCATCACGCCTTCGATGACTGCCTTACTTTTCCTATTTCCACAACTGTAGTTTCTGTAACCAATTTTTAAGGCGACTGGGTGGGCCGCCCGCCAGGGTAAACACCTGAGATAGGTGCAAAATATAATTTTATTTTACTAATAGTTCTTGAATTAATTCAAAAATATATACACACTTTTATTGTTTTAAGGCCTTGGCCCTCTACTTTATTGATCAAAAGTATATTCATATTCATGCCAGTCTTCCACCAACAATGCAACAAATAGTTTTTAAGCTATACCGCCAATATTAAATACTCGTATACAGATTCACAGGGTGTCAGTATTATTAGAAGTCGAATTAGAAATCCATATTCTTTATTTGAATACGACTTGCTTTTAGTGGTGATTGGATTTAACATTTGAAAAGTATATTACAGTAGGGGAGTTCCGAACAAGATGACATAGTAAGGTAAGATGACACAGTGCCCGTTGCGAATTAAATATTAGCGCCAGTTGAGCTACAACGAGTTTACTCATGGTCTCATAAATGACGCTTCATTAGAAATTGTTTACGGCTGCCAGTTCGACGAAGTTTTCAGAAAAAATGATCGCAAACATTTTTGGCAGTTGAAAAATTATTTTTCTTCAATATTGTAGTGGTAATATCTACAGACAGGTACGTATTCAAATGTTTTTAAGTATGGTGATGCTAATAGCAGTTATTGTTTGTTTTATATTTAAAGAAAAGTACAAGTAACTTCAAAACATGTTTACAAATAATCCATTGGTTAAAGTTTTGTCGATTTCGGGTAAAACGACATACCTGCCGTCAGTCTAAGATGACATACTATATCATCTTAGCCTAATGTGAGTGCATAATGATGAATGTTTAAATAATATGTTTTCTTTTTATTTCAGTATGTAGAGTTTGTTACTATTACAACGAAGAAGACTAGAGTCAACTATATGGGCAAGATGACCACTCGGAGAATGATGATGATGCCGTCTGCATTTATTGTAATGACTTGTACAAATATTTCAGGCCAAAAGGGCATTGGGTAAGGTGCCAGTCTTGCTTGAATTGGTGCCACACATTGTGTGCAGGTGTTCCATATAAAATAAAGCAATTAACGTGTGAATTGTGCATAAATAAGGAGTCTTACATTGACTATGTCATCTTAGACGAACTTGTGTCATCTTACTCAACTTCTACTTGCTTGTTTAATATGTTATTATGTTTTTATGCTTACTTTCAGATGTTTTAAATACATTTTTGTATGATTGTAATAAACAAGAGTTTATGTACATACTTTGTTTTATTTCTTAGCACCTTTAGTTTTTTTTAAATTTAGCTCCAATTAAAAAGTATGTCATCTTGCCTGGAACTTCCCTACTATTTCAGTAATAGAAGTTACAATTTTAGGAGGATTCAAATTCAGTAAGGTGGAATAGTTTAAAAATTGAAAAACATTATCTGACCTGCTAAACTGCTATTATGAATATTACCAAAGAGCATATAATGAGAAAAGACTCAGCGCTGGGCAGTATTAGGGTATAGCTTAAAAACTCCCGCCCGCCAGGCTCCCAGGTCTTATCCCTCTAACGGGAGGGATCCCAGTTAAACAGCTCAGAGCAAAACCATGATTCTAGAATTCGTTGGTTTAAACTGCAGTGCGGTGTTGCCAAGGTTAACACAACCTTCGAACGATAATCACTTGGGTTACAAAACGCAGGTAGACAAAATTTTTCATTGTCTCTTAGCCCAAACATTGAAAATACGCCAATTTTATAAGTACATAATTCCTAATACGTTTACATCAACCGTTGCTTTGAAGTATAGCAATTATTTGTATTTATCGTGGTTTTTGTTTGTATACCTATTTCTTTGTAACTGCAATCGCAAAACAAAATAAAGCACACTATAATGCGAAATACGCGCGAAATATGAGTTGCCACGTTTGCGATTTGTGGATTTATATTATAAAGTTAAGGACATTTAAAATCTATTAAAGGGTTGCTGTAACCTCATGTCGTCAAACGTCTCCACTGAACATCTGGATCCTATTGAGGTCAAGCTGTCTTGCATACAATGGTTTGGGTTGCAAGAGCCGCTCTGTTCCTTGTCTAGCCCACGCGTTTAAATGGACAGGAAATGTTTATTTATGACTCTGTAAATTTAAACAGTAATCTAGAATTAGATAATTGTGTGCCATTACATGAAAGTAGTCTTTTTTAACGAAAAATCGTGAAGAAGGTACTTAACACTTTTTAACGCAAAATCCTAAAAAACAACACTTTTTTAAACTAATTATTTGATTGAAATTGTGAATTGTCAATTTGACAGTTGAAAATTCTGAAGTCCTTTTCGACACAATTTTGAGTTACAAGAGATCACTATGCAATAAACAACATGAACAGTCGGCGTCTTAGAAATTGAAACAATACTATGATATATTTTGCTTGTATTTTTAAGTGCAGAAACTGGGCTTTTGTAGTTGTGATGGTTTTGATTGTTATGTCAGATTTTTTATTGTTTGTCAAATATGAAATGACAGCTCAACTATTAAAGGCACTCACTCGCTATCGCTCGTTCGTGCTTTAAACAGTTTCGATTATTAATCGCCTTCATTAACACACTTGTTGGTTAAATAACTATTTCCAAAACAGTTATACAAAAAGTTGGCCAATGGTATGTTTTAATTAAAAAAGTATTACGAATACAAGAAATAATTAAGTAGTTCTTTATTTATTTGCTGTAACTCGCTAGAACGAGTAAGTCAATATCTATAAATATATACGAGAACCGAGACAAATTGTACTTCTGGCTAAAATAGGTACTCTGTTCTTTGCTTTTGGGTTAGCCATAAATACTTCAAACTTTATAGTTGGCAAAGAAACATGTGATCTTTACAACAAAATGAATTAGGAAATTAGGACAAGTAATTTGATTTTAGTTTAGTTCAGAACAAGCTAGCTGATGGTACAGTACCCTACAGTTTAGTAAGATCTGGATTTAAATCCTGTATTCAACGTATTTACGTATTGAGATTGTGTTCTAAGTATTCTTCGGTTTAATAATTGGTGCGAATCAAGTCATAATAATAAATTTTCAATGGCTCCTTTAACATGTGCCTATTTTGGTTGTTTGCGAAATCGCAAACAAGACTGTGATTTAAGTTTCTTTCGTTTTCCGAAAGATACCTGCAGACGTGGGAAGTGGTTAACTAATTGTGGAAATCTGAATCTTTATAAACTCTCTTCTGAACAATTACGTGAAAAGCGAATTTGTGCCGTGCATTTTAGTGAACACCATTTTATGAATTCATTAAAAAATAGATTAGTTTTTGATGCAATTCCGTTGCATTACAAAACGAATAAGGTTACCAGTATCCAGGGCTTGACTGAACAATGTGTTCCTGTGTCGCCGGAGAAAATTTTGTTAAAAAAAGCAATTGCTCCGAAAGTGTATACGAACACCACAAACCGAGGGAAATTGTCAATTGAAGAACATCTCTCACCGTCACGCTATTCTGGTTCGGAAGAAGACCTTATTTTATTACAGGTGAGTGCTATTGTACAATAATTAATGATAGACAGTATTTTCAAGGGTAATATCACACAAGGTGAAATTTTTTTTGTTCATATGCAAAATATTGCTTTTAAATTTCTCGAAACCAAAACTGCGTTAAAAATTTCGCGATGCCGCAGGTCGAGTGGAATTTGAGCAGTTTTTGTTGAGAGAAATTTGCAATAATTTGCATGCTGACGGAAAAATTTCTCTTACAAAATGTTGCCTTGGGTGGTATTTGGAAAGATTATTCAACAATATTGGTAGATGACTTTTACCGTGTTCGACAGCACACATTTTTAACGTTTTCCACTATTAATTCAATACTGGAGCTTCCAACATAATTATTATGAGTTTTTAGAACGAATATGATTTGCAAACTTCATTTTGAGGTTTTGGTGAAATGTCCGTCAAAGGCTACTCACTAAATTGAAATCATTAATACGAATCGGGCTCGCGTGAAAACACTGCGACATTAGGTGTTTTCAACGATAGTCAATTTTGATTGGCCGTTTCTGACAAATTGAACAATTTTTATTGGTGCGTTCATTATAGTGTTGAATAATCTATATAAGTGATCTTTATGTAAGTCTAATAGTTTTAGAAATATATTCCAACCTCACATAGTGCGTGGACCTTGTACAGGGTCCGGCAGGATGACCGACCCTATTTAAATTGTTAATAACTGTTTCAAATTTTAAAATATTCATTTTCACACTAATACAGATTTACCTATTCTCCTTAGCATAGAATTTCGGCTTAGACCGCGTAGTATTTGTATATGAACACCCAGCATTTTCTGGCTTAATGTGCCTTGCACCTTGTGAAGTCGAGCAAAAACCCGCGCGGTGGCAATGCTCTTTGGTGGCTCGTCTTGTTTGAGTATCCTGAGAACGAGGATACTTAGGCACATTTGGCCGTTTTGCTGCTTGTGCATCCATATTCACTAACGTTTTGCAAGACCTTGCAGCTTGCATCATCAGAGTGAAAGTCACACTAAGAACCGAAGGTCGGAGTGGAGCTATTTACAGTCCTCTGTGCCAGGCGCGCGGAGTGGCGCAACGCTGGTTGGTCATCCGAGTGCAACGTAATCCGTGGGGCGTGGCCGTATGACGCAGAGTGGTTGTAATGCTTTAGATCGTGTATCATATTTTTTTATTCATGACGTAAAAATTTTTGCCATGTATGATGTTCCACACTTAATAAAAAGCGTAAGAAATAATTTAATTGCTAACGATTTTTTTGTTGAGGATACAATGATCTCGTGGAATGACGTAGACAAAACTTATCAAATTGACAAATCTTCCACTACAGCTAGAGCCGCAATAAAAATTTCAGACATTCATATTAATCCCAACAGTTTTCAAAAAATAAGCTACGCAAATTTTTTCCAATTCAATGAGTGCAGCAATGAAAACGTGCATTAAAACTGGCCAGTTGCAAAGTTCTAGTGCTATTAACACAGCCGAGTTTCTGTTAAAAATGAACAATCTGTTTGACACTTTAAATAGTAGAAATTTAAATGACCCCAACCCTTATCGATGTGCCCTGTCTATTAGAAGAGAAAATTTGGAACTTTTTTTAACTCAGTCGAAGAACTGGATACAGAGTTGGAGGTCATATACAAAGAATCACAAACAAAGAGAGGGTATTTACTGTTTTAAGGGTTTTTTGTTGACTGTTGAAGCTGTTTTAGAGCTGTGGCGAGATCTGAAGACTGAAGGTTATGAGTTTCTATTGACGAGTAGATTAAATCAAGACCCCATTGAAAATTTCTTTGCTACTACACGGCGTAAGGGTGGACACTGTTCGAATCCTACAGCCAAATCGTTTCGACAAATTCTACAATTTAATAATGCTTTTAAAAGCCCCTAAAAATTCAAATTGCGAAGTTGATGGAGACAATCTTATCGATTTAGAACAACTGCAGTTTGACGAGGCATCTCTGCCAGTAGTTGAAATTAAGCGTACTACCGCTAATGAGGACAACTTTGAAACTATATCAGACAGTATAAATCAAGAACACTCATTATGCATCCAACCCGCGTTTCAAGTTTCAAGAGTTCATTACATTTTAAGAAACAGTTGTTAGTGTTAAGTGTAAATCAGATAAAAACATTAAAACCAGAATGGTTCAAGGACGATAACGGGTGCTACGAACATAAAATGTTTTTCGTAAATCATTTAATAATGTGTAAATTATATAAAACACTTAAGTGGTTATCTCGCGACTTGCGAGTAGGAGGTCAATATAAAAGTGCAAGTAGCAAACGGGCACAGCATTTAAATAATACTTAGAATACACATTTTTAGATTTTTAAGCAAATGGTGTTTTCGGTGCCCATGTACGGGTAGGTACGTTCTATATCCTCGTTTTCAAATATATTTATTTTTTACACATTAGTCTTGCCATAACTAGTGTTACAATACTGTAGTGGTTTACCTACATGTAACCTGGTTACACATTGCTAGGTTGCAAAATGCTATATCAGCAAAGATTTGACAAATTGTACAATGTGTTCTTGCTTAACAGTACGGAAACAAAGAGTCTTTAGCCTACATATCTGGACCCTTTTAAAGTAATTAAAAGGACCGATAAGTACTTTGTTTTGCAGGGTGTTAAGAGTACTGTAAGCTAAGATCGCATTAAGCCTGCTTACAGTATTACGTAATGCAATGCTGCTGCTTTGCAAAGTACTTTTTAGTTCGTTGTAGGTATTACATGTTTTAAGTTTCCGCTGCTCGCTCTGTTTTCTGATTTCAGAATTCTGCGAGATACATTCGCTTGCAGACAACAACCAAAGCAACAGCTGCAAGATCGCACTTCAAAAAATCGTTGCCGCTACCTGTGTTGAGTGATTTATATTGTTATATTTTAGTGTTGATTGTTATTATTTTTGTTGAAAAGATAGAAGTTTTTGCAGCTAGGGATAACTATTTACTAAATTTATAGTTCTCCATAGTTTTTTCTTCTCTAAAACATATAATAATCAAATATCTTGGGGGGTTTACCTACATGTAATCTGGTTACACATTGCTAGGTTGCAAACAACAAAATAAATAAAGATTATTTGATATTTGAAACATAAAACCTGTGTTTTATATCTTCGAATACAATTCATATACTGTGTCTTCCCGGATAGGTGAAACGACTCTTGTAAAATGTAAAAAATTCTGGATTTAAATTTTCACTTCTTGAGGTTCAGCCCTCCTTGGTTAAAGACGAATTTGCAACATATTTTTCTGTAGATTAGTGTGCCTTTTATGTAGCAAATACGACAGAAAGTTATTAAGAAAAGTTGTTTAGAATCAACATCCAAATCCAAATTTACAGGATTTTTGTAACAGTAACTCATTAACAGTGGTAGATTATAGTTTCTTGTAACCATTTAAATATATATTAATTAGAATTGAAAAATATTTCTCCTAAAAAGCGCATTGCATAAAAAACTTAAAAATTATGCAAACATAATACTTTTCGGTAAATAATAAAAACTCTGTTATTTTTAGCTAACTGAACAATCTTAATGCCAGAAAACACCTATTTTTTAACTTTAGCTAAAAAGTAATTTTTAATTTTTTTAAATATTTTCAAAATTTCACATACAAAGGTGTAATATTAAAATTCATTTTTTTATGTGAACATAAAGATTTATAATTGGGAAAAATAATATAAAATGTTAATTACTTCTTTAGATTTTTTATTATTTACCGAAAAGTAGTATGTTTGAATAATTTTTAGGTTTTCCATGCAAGGCGTTTTTTAAGTGGAATATTTTTCCATTCTAATTAATATCTATTTAAATGGCTTCTAGAAACATTAATCTAGCCCTGTTAATGAATTGCTGTAACAAAAATCCGTAAATGTTCTTTTACAGTTGTCCAAATAAAGAGATTTGTCTTTGTCCAATTACATGTTCTAAAAATCTCCTTATTTAGACGACTGTAAAAGAACATTTACAGAATTTTTGTAACTGAAATTCATTAACACGGCTAGATTAGAGTTTCCGTCGACGGTTACCCCAAATTCAAGCATACATAAAAATAATATCTGCATTGATTACCTGCGCCTGAATAAAAGCCAAAACGGGCCATTATACCATGCACCGAAGTTTTTTAATTTATTACCTCCGGATTCTTGGGTAAAATCATCATAATTTTGTTTGTGACAATCAAGAAAACCAAGAAAATACTCACGGATACTGCGGTGTTCATCTAACTATCGAACAATTTGATAGTAGTTTATTTTTATATTACACATAAATTGTTTATTATTTTCGTTACATATGTTATAACAAATTAATGAGTATTTCTTATATTCACAGTAATAGTACAATTAGTGAACAATGAGGGAACATTATTTGCTGAGAAATGAGCAAGATTATTTGAACAGTGAGCGACATTGTTAATTAATGTACTCGTATCGATCGGCGGAAAAATAGTATGTGTATCTTGGACAAAAAGCAACAGTCTCAGACTCCTGTGTTGTTTGGCTAGATAAACTGCATATTTTATGGTCGGTCGTAAAAAAACAATATATTTGATAATCATAGGTCAATGTTTAACACTATTAACAGCATTTCTAAATAAATAATAAAACATAATAAAATATAATTTGTATGAAGGCTATTGACACAAATGTATCCTTGATATTCTACACAATATTGAATACATATAAATTAATGTACACTTGTGCTCATAAAAATGGAGTACACTTACTGTTGGACTGATTTTTGTAATATTTTATTTTCTAATACCGGTTGGTTTGAAACATCGATAAAGTGAAATTGTTTAATCGATGATTATTAACAACATCAATTATTAGGTTCGAGTACTTTTAATGCAACACAAGATACAAAGTGTATATAAGGCTGATAAGTAGCTTATCTATCTAATAAACGACAACGTATGCGCGCACGTACAACATCTTACACGAGCGAGTACGAACTGCCGCTAGCTCACATGTTTCCGGCTAACCTAACACTTCCGTTCTTTCACTAGCTCCCTCTAGACACAACACCCCTCCCTCCTAGTTTGTAAAATCCGCGAGGAACCTTGGAGGGACCCTTGTTCTCTGTGGACGAGGAGTCCTTAGTGTTGATGTTGATGCCGCTGCACCCATCGTGTCTGGATCTTGTTCCATTCCCACTGTGTCAGCTATCTCGGCTGTTGGTTCTTTCCCGCTTGAGCTGCTCTCCGGTATTGTAATACTTTCTGGCTCATCTCGGACTACCTCAGTGATCTTAGTGGATCTACAGCGAAGCTGATTAGTGTGTTTATGCAATCTGTTACCTTCAGGTGTTGCTATTCTGTATGAAACAGGACCTGCAGTTGTTTCGATGGTTCCGGGAATCCACTTTGGACCACTTGCTGAATAATTCCTGGCAAATACTGTTTCATCCTTAGTGAATTTGCGAAGAGGTTTCTCTTCTATTCCTTTCTCTTGTTTGGCAACCATTTCTTGCACAACATCTGGATGCAACCGATCAAGGGCGGTTGACAGCTTCCGTCCCATAAACAATTCTGCTGGACTTTGACCAGTTGTTGCATGAGGCGTTATGTGCTGTTGTAGTAAGAATCGTGTTAATTTAGTGTTCCAATCTCCTTCCCCCAACTTCTTTAATCCTTCCTTTGTCGATCTCACCATTCGCTCGGCTTGACCATTAGCTGCTGGGTTATATGGAGCAATTCTTGCATGTCAAATCCCATTCCGTTTTACAAATGTTTGGAATTCCTGTGAGGTGAACGCTGTTCCATTATCGCTTACGATGACATCAGGAATGCCATGTGTAGCAAATAGTTCTCGAAGAGTCTTAATTGCTGCTTCTGCTGAAGTTGTTGGTACGAGACGTACTTCTAACCATTTGGAAAATGCATCTACTACTATTATGAAATACTGGCCTTGCATGGGACCTGCGAAGTCTATATGGATCCTCGACCATGGTCTTCGTGCCCATTCCCACGGCTGAACTGGAGCTCTTGGTGGCATCGCCTGCGTTTCTTGACATTGTTTGCAATTTGCCACCCTTTCTTCTACTTGTGCCTCCATATCTGGCCACCAGACGTAAGACCTGGCCAATGCTTTCATCCTAACTATCCCTGGATGTCCTGAGTGCAGAATTTCCAGTACCTCAGGTCTTTCTTTTGGAGGAATTACCACTATATTGCCTAGTAGTAGACAGTTTTGGTATGCTGAAAATTGATTTCGTCTTCCCCAAAAGCCTTTTAGTTCCGGAGGGATGTCTTGGATCCTGTTTGGCCATCCCTTTTGGGTCCAGTGTAAGACGCGTGACAATACTGGGTCCTTTCTTGTACCTACTGCAACATCCTTTGCCGTGATGACTGGTTCTGGTATGGCTTCCAGCATTAGGACCTCGTGTGCTGGCGGAACCACCAATTCTTCTTCTTCTACAAGTGGCAACCTACTCAGGCAGTCAGCATGTGCAATTTGTTTCCCTGGAATGTGCAGCAATCTGTAATCATATACACTTAAAATAAGTCTCCACCTTAGCATGCGAGGTGATAAAACGTCTGGCGTTAGCTTATTTTCACCCAGGATTCCCAACAACGGCTTATGGTCAGTCCTGATCTCAATGGTTCGACCAAAAATGTAGTCATGAAATTTCTTGACTCCTACAATGATGGCGAGTGCTTCTTTGTCCAGCTGCGCGAAATTCCTTTCCGTTGACGTTAGTGTCCTGCTGTGGAATGCTACTGGAACTTCTTTCCCATCCTCCGTCGTTTGGCTCAGGATGGCCCCAACTCCATATGGACTAGCATCACAGGTAAGTGCTAACGGTCTTGCTTCATCGTAGTGGGCTAATAGTAATTCTGTTGACGAGTCCTTTAACTCCTGGAAAGCTTGCTCTTCTGTCTTCGTCCACTTCCACATTTCATTTTTGTGTAACAACTGGTGCAAGGGCTCTGCTACTGTAGCTTTGTCCTTTAAGAATGCATGGTAAAAGTTTAGCAATCCCAAAAAAGCTTGAAGTTCTTGCTTATTTTGTGGACTCGGTGCTTGTTTAATTGCTCGTACTTTTTCTTCCATAGGCTGTATTCCTTCTGCCGTTATTTTGTATCCCAAGAATATGATTTCGCTTGTATGCAGGATACACTTTTCGCGTTTGAGGCGAAGTCCATCTTCTTGGAAGCGTCGCAGTACTTCCCTCAGTCGAGTTGCAAGCTCTTGCTCCGAACCTCCAACTATTAGGATGTCGTCGAAATACGGTAACACACCTGGAATACCTGCTAGACGTGTGTCCACAAATCTCTGGAAAATTTGAGGTGCTACGGAAATTCCAAATTGTAATCTTTTGACTTTGAATGCGCCTTTATGGGTAATAATCGTTTGTGCTTCTGCACTGGCTTCATCGACTTCCAGCTGCTGGTATGCTTGCTTCAGGTCAAGCTTTGCAAAGACTTTACCTCCTGACAATGTTGCAAACAATTGTTGTATTGCCGGTACTGGATAAACATCCCTTCTAACTGCTTTGTTGACTGTAGCCCGACAATCTCCACATATTCGGACTTCACTGGAGCTTTTGAGTACTGGCACGATTGGCGTGGCCCACCGTGGGTGATGTACTGGTTCTAGCACCCCCTGGTCACATAGTTTACTTAATTCCGTTTCAATTAGTGGTTTTATTGCAAACGGTACTTTTCGCGCTTTAAATGCTACCGGTTTAATCAAAGGATCCAAATCTAAGGAGATTGGAGGCCCCTTAAATTTCCCGAGTTCTTCTGAGAACACTTCTGCATATTCTGCAGCGATTGCATTAAAGTTTATTGTAGTTACCTCGTTTATTCCCGCAATCTTTATGTTGAGTGGGTTAAACCAGTTTCTTCCGACTAAACTAGCATTATCACCATTTGTTACGATTAATGGTAATTGTGCAGACAGAGTTCCTAGTTCCACTAGCACATCACACGTTCCTATTGTCTTTATTTGTTTCTGCTGATAGTCCCGTAAAATCACACCATTTTCGCGCAATTTTGGTTTGTCAGCACTAAATAAACGCCCGAAAGTGTTCTGTCCTATAACTGAATATGCGGCCCCTGAATCGACCTCCATCACACACCTCGTTTTATTTAGTAAAACCGGTACTTTTACTTTTGTGGCCGGATCCCCAAATTCATCGATGCTGTAGATAGGTTCGTAATGTTCGTTATTTACACTATTTACGTTCTGTGCACTAACACTATTTGTTGTTGTTTTCTTTGCATTTGAATTTCCGGAATTGTTTCCTTTCTTCTCGTCCCTTTTCTTTGAAAGACAGGCTCTTTCAATGTGTCCAATTTTATCACAATAATTGCATTTCGCTTCCTTAAAGAAACATTCATCAGGTGAATGTTTTTTCGTGCAACGAAAACAGGTTATGTTGACGTTTTGTGACCTACTTTTGGATTTTAGGGATTTACCAGTTACTTTCTTAATGTTGGCACTGCTCGTCGGTAAGACAGTTTCCCGCAATTCTGACACATTTTTGGCGGCAGCTTCATGCGCGAGCGCCAATTCTTGCGCTTTCTTGAAGGTGAGTTCTGGTTCACCCAATAGTCGGCGCTGCAAGGCTTCTTCCCGGACCCCGCAAACGACTCGATCCCGTAACATGTCTTCCAAGGTTGTTCCGAAACCACATTCCTCGGCAAGATGACGTAATTCACCTATATACGCGGATATGCCTTCCCCTTGAAGCTGAGCTCTTCTATGGAATTTAAATCTGCATACCACTACCGATGTTCTAGGCGAAAAATGATCGGTTAATAATGTCAATATTTTGTCCAATGTCTGTTTGTTGACCGCTGTCGGTGCTGATAACGATTTAACGATTTCGAATGTAGTCGGACCACAAACGCTTAAAAACACTGCCCGTTTCTAAACCGGATCAGTTATATTGTTCGCCTATAGATAGAATTCGATTCTTTCCTTGTACGCTGTCCATTTATCAGCCTCGTTGGGATTGAACTGTTCAATATGACCAACCGTGCCTGCCATTTTTACCTCGTGTCGCACTTTTTCACTGCCGGACTGCGCCAAATGTTGTGTTTAATCGGTGATTATTAACAACATCTATTATTAGGTTCGAGTACTTTTAATGCAACACAAGATACAAAGTGTATATAAGGCTGATAAGTAGCTTATCTATCTAATAAACGACAACGTATGCGCGCACGTACAACATCTTACACGAGCGAGTACGAACTGCCGCTAGCTCACATGTTTCCGGCTAACCTAACACTTCCGTTCTTTCACTAGCTCCCTCTAGACACAACAATTAAGTTATAAGAAAATAGTTAAATAAAGATATCGTATAAAAAATGTATTTGATAATGCGAATAATACGACTTTTCACATCAGTGCAACAGTAAGTGTATTCCATTTTTATGAGCACAAGCGTATGTATTTTCAAACATCATAACGGTGACGTTTGTGACTTGATTGTCAAGGTAAAAGTGTCACTTTGTCTGATTAGGCATAAAAAATGCTGCTCTATCTGCCTAGTCATATGAAATAACAAAACCAAACATTTCAACAACTCGTATTCGAATATCTTGATTGTAAAATTCCTTCTATTTTGCCCATCACTACTTCCTTCTCAGAACGCTATGAGAATGTGGCAACATGGCCAATAAATCTTAGTGCTGGGATAATTTTATGGTTGTGCTAGCTGGTGTCAGGTAGAAAAGTCCAAGGGACGTTTGCTCGCTGCAAATATATTCGAGAAATGTGGGTATGCAACCCAATTAACAACCAATACGTTCACAGCCATAAGCCTGAGCCTCTTCTGATTATATGCTCTTTGGTTACACTGAAAAATGTAAAATTGTTAAATAAATTCATGGAAATATAGATTGATAAATAGTTTGTTAAAAAATATTTTATAATGATTTGAAAGAAACTACAATGTTGTAACTTTTATTACAGTGACAAAATGTCTGAGAGAAAGATAAAGCGATTGTCTGGTGCATTCTATCGACATCAAAAGAAGAGGAAGACTGGCGAAAGAGAAGAATTGAAAGGAGCCTTAGATAACTTTCTAATACTTCAAAAAACAGCGACGCCCTCTACATCATCTTTGGCAGAACCAGCAACAGTTGAACAAGAAGCTAAGACGGTTAACGACTAAGATACAAGTTCCCCTTCGGAAAACGAAACTGACGTGCCAGAAGTTTCAGAGGACATCGTGGAATGCAGCAACTTCGATTCTGCGGACGCTGTAACGTGGCCTTGTTTACTATCAAATTCCAACATCCAAATTTTGGTTGAAAAGGGACCAACCCAAATCGAAATGAACTTTCCTATTGACGACTTTGGTCGAAGATTCTGTTTGGCCCAGTATATACGCGTTTTATTAAATGGTGAGAAAATAAAATGACTATAGTTGGTGTATTCTATGAAACTCGACGCAGTATTTTGCTTTCCCTGTAAAATTTTTGGAAAGCAACAAATACAGTTAACCAGGATTCAATGAATTGAGACACTTGGCTGTCAACGTTTCGAGACATGAACAAAGCTCAGAACATATTAGCAATAGCAACAAATGGACACAATTAAAAGATAGATTAAATACAAATACGACAATCGATGATGCGAATCAACGTGTTTATCAATTAGAGAAAAAACGGTGGCGCGATATTTTAGGACGTTTGTTAGCAATTATATAATATCTCACAGTTCAATGCCTTGATTTTCGTGGCACAGAAAATACATTGTTCACACAGCATAACGGCAATTTTCTTAAAGCTGTAGAGATGATAAGTAAGTTTGATTCAGTGATGATGGAACATGTTCAAAATATTCAGAAATCTCAGATAGCAACTAAAAAATCTAATGTACCTCATTACCTAGGAATACATTTTCAAAATGAAATCATTCATTTGCTTGCCTCAGAAATCAAGAAAACTATAACAAAAACTATACGAAGCGCCAAATACTATTCAATTATATTGGATACAACGCCAGATGTTGGCCACGTCAATCAAATAACTTTTATCGTACAAGCAACAGATTGCACCTCGGATTGCATTACCACCCAGAGAGTGAAAGAATTCTTCTTGGGTTTCTTTCCAATAGAGGATACAACAGGTGAAGGTTTATATATATTCCTGTGCGATAGACTTTTGCCAGAGTTTGATCTGGAAAAATATGCGAGGCCAAGGATATGATAATCGCTCAAACATGCGAGAAAAGCGAATAGGCCTTCAACAAAGGATTTTGACAGTCAATTCAAGAGCTTTCTTTGTTCCCTGTGCAGCGCATTCGTTGAATCTAGTAGTAAATGATGCAGCAAAAATAACATTAGAAACCATAATTTTTTTCGATTTGCTTTAGGAACTATATGTGTTCTTTTCATCGTCAACGTACAGGTGGCATATTTTGAAAAGCAAAGTGCCACAATTAACAATTAAACCTTTAAGCGACACGCGCTGGTAGAGCAGAATTGAATCCATTCGTCCTGTGAGATTTCAATTTGCATCGATTTGTTCAAGTTTGGAGTTTTTGATCAACGAGTCTCGCGATTTGAAAAAGAATCATATGGCCAACACATTGTATAATAAAATTAATGATTTTATGTTTGTTTGCTCATTATTGATATGGCAAGAATTGTTATCTAAAATTAATGTGGTTAGCAAGATGTTGCAGAAGAGTGATATTTGTCTAACAGAATTAATTAATGCTTTGAATAATTTAAATAAATTTATTAATGAATGTAGAACTGATGACAAATTTAAGAAATTCATTGACGAAGCAACCATGTTTGCAGCTGAGCATGAAATTGAACCAGAATTTCCAGTGCCAAGAAAACGAACCAAAAAAAGACTTTTCAATTACGAAAGACAAGATGATCAAATAGTCGATGCAACATTCAAATTAAAAGTTGATTTCTATTTTTCTATATTGGATACAGCAAAAGAAGAGCTGCGATATCTTTTCTTTTTTGAATAACTTGTTCGATTTGAACGACGATGCAATTAAGAAGCATTGCTCTGATTTAGATATTGCATTGCAAGTGAATGATGGAATATCAATTTCAAAAGATATAGATGGAGCAGAGCTATATACTGAATGTTTATCGTTCAAGGCATTATTTAATTCTGAGGTTTATAAATGTAAGGATATATTGGAAAAAATTGTTTGTGACAATTTGGTTCACTTGTTTCCTAATTTGGCAATAGCAATTAGATTGTATTTGACGTTGCCAGTAACAGTAGCAAGTGGAGAAAGATCATTTTCCAAACTAAAAATTCTAAAAAATTATTTAAGGTCAACCATGACACAGGAGCGCTTATCTGATTTAGCTCTTTTATCAATAGAACAAGACATATGTGAGAAAATTGATTATGCCAAAGTCATAGACGAGTTTGTTGCGAAAAAAGCTCGTAAAGCGCCACTCTAAAATTTGGAATTGCGAATGCGATATATGTTTATAAAATGCGGTAATACAACAAATTCATTGTATTCTGAATTTCTCATTATAAATTTGAATAAAGCACTTATGTATACTGGTTTAAATATTTTTTTCCATTGACAAGGTGAGGGTGGGGGGCGGCGAAAAATTGCTCAGCACGCAGGCGGCTGTACACCTAGGAAAGGCCCTGACAAGATTAAGTAAGTAAGTAAGATAAACGGATAAGGTACTTTATCGTGATTCTTCATAATAAACACGCGGTTTCTCCTTCTGCTTCTTACTCCAAAAAACTAGGACGCCGGCATCCCAGAGACGGGGACTTTTCAACGGCCACTCCAAGGACACTAAGGAACATTTGTACTAAAAATCAGAACTACGGTTTTTAGGTTTTCCTTAAAATTTGTCTAATATGACTGGGCTAAGTGGCACACAATTTTTAGAGACATTCGTTCACAGGTTTCTCACCATATTTTCTACTACTTGGTAGAGATCCTGAATTGTCTATGGATATTTTAAAACCACTACCAATTAAATACAATTCAAATGAAAATTATGTTTCATAACTAATGGCAAAATTAAATGTAACGTTTACTTCAGTGAAGAAAAATTTAAATAACGGTAAAAATTTAGGTTCAGTCAATCAAGACGGAATACGCCAATCGTCCAGGATCCGAAAGAGATCAGAACGTTAAAATGTATTCCCTGTGTGGAGAAGGGGTTTAGAATTTTTCTACCGCTAGGAAATCTGGCGGGTCGTAAAAGACGACTAAAAGGCGCCTCAAATTTAATCTATGTGTGGAAACGGGATTTAGAATTTTTCCACCACCTAGGAATCTAGTGTGTCGTAAAAGGCGACTAATATCCTAAAGCAAGGAACGAAGAAGAAAAAGCAAATAAATAAAAATAAAGCACGATGTTAGTACTTCGGATTTTTAAAGGGGATTATTAAAAATAAATTAAAGCTGATCATTGTAGTTTTCAAGGTTAAGCCAAGTTAAACCATGTTAATAGTTATATTAATTTTAATAAGAGACTCAACAAAAAATTAATACAAAAATATTAAAATAATTTTATTATTCGGTACCAATAAATAATTGTCATAATTTTAAAGTAGAAATCAGGGTGCAGTTACTGAAGAGAAATAATTAGTACGTATTAATATTAATTAATAATATTTTAAAACACAATTACGTATGAGCAATTGAGGGAAATAGAATAATAGAATTTAACAATAACATTTTAAAGGTTTAATTATTTTAATACAAATATTAATAATAATAATAATAATAATAATAATTTATTGTGCCAATTACAGAACAGTAATTCCATTTACAATTGACACATTAATAAACTCACTGAAATGCAAAAATAAACATACCTAATTTTACAAAAACCTAATGTGACGGAAATTGAAAATTGAAAAATTAAACCACTAAAAAGAGAAGTCTACCAATTATGAGTGTACATTCATGTTGGGGAGGACTGCGAACGTACATAGACATATAATATACACAATAAATAATTTATAGTTCTCTATACGCCACAGATTTAATCATATTCCGTTTCATATGAAAAATATCAATATGGGATGATATTCTGTTTGCCACAGAGCACATTCTATACAAAGGAGAACTGATTGAACTATTAGATACAGGAGTAGGTAAATAAAAGACTTCACTACTACGTCTGATTACAGCTGGAACACGGAGGGGAATTCGTGCCAACATGGTAGGATTGATTTCAAGTCCATTGAGTATTTTATATATTTGAAATAATGAAGCTACCTGTCGACGTTTATAGAGTGAATGCTTTTTATATAAGTTCAAAAGATTAATATATGGTTCAAATTTAGGATATACGCCGGTTGCTCTAAAATGAATGTACCGCATAAAACGTTTTTGAATTTTTTCAATCATGGTATTAAATTTGGAGTAAAAAGGACTCCACACTACAGAGGCATACTCCAATACAGGAAGTAAAAACGCAGAGTATAATCGCCATAACACTGAAACAGTTTTAAAATCTTTAGTATTTCTTACAAGAAAACCGTACACTCGATATGCCTTTTGAACCATTGACTCAATATGTTTATGAAATGTTAGTTTGCAATCAAATACAACTCCCAAGTCACGCTTTTGATCAACTTTGCCAATTTCTTGACCGTTAATTTTATACTGATGTACTATTGGTGTTTTCCTTCTAGTAAAAGTAAGACTGGTGCATTTTTGAATATTTAAACGTAAATTATTTTTCTGGCACCAATTGTAAACCTCATTTAAAACATTTTGTAATTGAAAGCAATCATTTAATGACGTTACCTCTTTATAGATCTTAAGATCATCTGCAAACATTAAGGTATGACAATTATCCTTCGGGATACATAAAATATCATTCACAAAGATAAGAAAAAATAGAGGCCCCAGGTTAGTACCTTGAGGTACTCCACATTTAACATTAAATTCAATAGAACTTTCCAATTCATAAGTTACAAATTGAGATCGACCTGCAAGGTACGAACGAAGAAATTCAATTAAATTGCTGTGAAAACCAAATAGTTCAAATTTCTTTAACAATATGTTATGATCCACTAGGTCAAAGGCCTTAGAGAAATCAGTAAAGATAACGTCAACTTGGGATTTGATATTAATTATTTCGGAGACATCCTGAGTGAATTGAATTAAATTGGAAGTTGTAGACCTAGCCGGTAAAAAGCCATGTTGATCTAATGAAATTTTAGGTTGCACAAACTGTAATATCTTTTTATACAATATGGTTTCGAAGATTTTAGCAAATGAATTTATTATAGTCACTGGTCTATAATTACAAATATCCGATTTATCGCCTGCTTTATAAATGGGACAAATTTTACCAATTTTCCATTTATTTGGAAAAATTTTAGTTTTTAAGCTTAAGTTAAATATGTGTTGAAGAGGTAGTAATAGATATTCAGCACAGCCTTTGATTATATAAATAGGTATATTATCATGTCCACAGGATGTTTTACTTTTAATCGAAGTGATTGCGTCTTGAATTTCTTCAGTGTTGATGGATTCTATGTTTAAAGTATCGCTAGAAGCTTTTATAAAGGCATGATCAAGATTATCAGCATTATTTGATGCAGAGTGTTGAACTGATGAAAAATAACTTGCAAATGCATTGGCAATCTCTGAGTTCTTACCAAACGATTTGCCCTCGTATTTAAATAATACATGCTGCTGATTGCAGCCATATATGAAGCGAAAATGAGTAACAATTTACCTATTCATATATGAACCATATTTATTTTCAGTCATTATAAATTTATTTTAAGTTCTCATTTAAGTTTCAGTGCCAACACAGCGATACCGGTTGTTGAATTAAACATTTTACTTCACCTTATAATATTCAATTCGGTAACTGAGAATTAATTTACAGACATTTATAGAAGATTCATATTATACTTAAGTTATCACATTAACAGTGCTCATACCGCTAGTGACACTAATACCAACTGAATGGTGGGCGTACAACTTCGCGATCAAAGCGTACACAACTAACAACGCCCAACAACATTACAGCAGTAAGAGATGGGCAATTCGATTCACACGAGTTATTCGAATCATTTGAATCGACTCACCAAACTGATCCGTTCAATCAGAGTCGTACATATGAACGACTTGAATCAGGAGAGTTGTGTTGGTTGCATAGCGCCTACAGATTCAATGATACTTCGTTAGTTTCGTTCATTCATTTCAGACTTTCGGAAACACCCGACAGGTAGCCGAAAAACTTGTTACAGAGAATTATTATGCGTTGGACTAGATTGTTCTGTGGTTGGACTACAGGTGTATTGGAAATGTGTAGGCATAAATATATTTGACAGTTTATGAATAATTATACAATATATATCATGGTACATTGGAGCTCTTAATTTACATATTGTTAAGCAAGTCCTCGGTTAGAATCCCGCGAGGGCCGAAATTTTCCACAGCCTTGCGATTTGAACCGGGCTCGGTGAGACCATTCACAGTTGGGCACAAAATTAACTGTTTAAGTTAAAATAATAAAATGGTAATCATATTGATCACAACGTGAAAGTATTTCACGTCCTGGTTACGAAAATAGATCACTTCACCAATTGAAAATAGAATAAAAATATCAAAACATTTTTGACAGTTTTCGAAAAATGATATTAAGACACATTTAAAAAATCTAAAAATCTGTCGTAAATCCAACGCGAACCTAAACTGAGCGAGTCGAGTTAATCCCATCCTGAGTCGAAATTCGGTCATCAGAATCAATGAAGGTTCAAGTCAAATTGAATTTTTGTATTTCAATGTACTTCTGTTTCAACTTTTTGTTTAATATTTAGTTTACACGTTTAATATGTATGTACTGTATGTCGTAATTGTAGTAGGGAATAATAATAATAATACTAATAAAAATAATATCAAAAAAAATGTATTTAAGCAATAAAAAGTGTACGCATGTTTGGTAGAGGTTACACAACATATACCCAGTGTGGAATGCATTCAAGCTCCTCAAAGGTAGCCTAAGGTCAAAGAATCGTTATTAAGGCACCAGGACAAGAAGAATGTCGAAACGTACATAGATACGAAAATATAAGAATTTATAATGAAATAATAAAAAAAATTAATTAATGATACCACCACTGGCGGATCCAAGAGGGTGTCAATAGGGTCAATTGACACCCCATTAGGCCTCTTAAAAATGTAATCGGAAAAAAGTTGACTGTTTTGTTTTAATTATAAACAAAACGCACCATTATAGCATCCGCTCGTAATTTAAATTTGAATTTTCCGAATGCTTTTTCAACATTCTTCATAATTCCAATAGGCGCAAATTTGCCCTCGCCCACCCCAGCGTTGGTGAGGTTTTCGTCGCTCTGGTGTTTACCAGTCCCCACTAGACAAAAGAATTAACTGCACCTGGGGCATAGTTATCGGCGTATTTTTTAAATTTTGCTAATATATAGGTAATGTTTTCATTGTTTGTTTTAAATTGTACAACTAGTTAGTCAAAGTTTAAAATTTACAAGGCCTGCAAAATTTGAATTTTAGAGTCAAGTACTCGTATGTGTAAAACAATGCTTATTTTATAACATTTCGTGTGAAAACGTATATACTTGATTTCAAGTAATTGACATTTATACAGAGATCATAAGCATTACACAAAATAAGACATTTCCTAAATGGTTTTATAAATTGTTGTTGCAAACTTATCGTCTTCGTTTTATTTAATTTTTTAGAATGGCGCCACCTTCTAAACAACATAAGACATTAGATGCTTTCATACAAAAACCAAAAACCACTGCCCTTCATGTCAATCAGGATAAGACGGTAGAAATTCAAAATCCAGAGAAAGCAGATGATTTGTCAACAAATTCCACAGAAACTGAAACTGAATCCACTTCTATTTCCGCTAATAATGGGGAGATTGAAAGTTGGTCAAACGACATCGGAGCTTATTTTGACAGCACTGATAGACTTATTGGGAGTCTTTCTAATTTAAAGAAAAACGAATTATTTCAGAACCTTTACGTTCCCCGAAAAACGTGCGTATTTTCTTTCTCGGAAAAAAATTACATGTGAAAGTAATTAAAGTACATTTTAATATTAGTTATTTGGATAAATATACTTGTCTTGTCTATTCTTATATAAAACAAAAAGTTTTTTGTCGATTTTTCTTGAAATGAAGCATGTTAAGTGGCTCAAATCGTTCTTTTTTATGAAAAACACTTAAATTTACAGGTATGAACTAACATATCAAAAAAAGCTCATTAACAGCGCTTTTCAAAAATTCATACAGGATCTTTCATTTGAAAAAACCGAAATTATTAAATTAGCTAATGTTCAGCACCATGTATATTAGTAATACCCAGAACCATAATTTTCCACTAGAATGGTAGTTCACGAAAAGCAAACTTTTTTTGACAAAGTTTTTTTCATTCAATTTCAATTCTCTTACAGCAGCCGCAGAAATTCAGTATTTTTTGCATAAAATCGTTGATATGTATCTCCAAAACAAGTGACATCAGATCCATACAGCTTGATATAAAATTAATGGTATTTCAATGCACAACTTTCAAGTGACTTCAATATAAGACATTCCATTTTAAAAAAAGGTAACTTTGATCCGCCACACTTTTTTGAGACACCCTGTATAATCAAAACTATTTTAGTAATATGCACCACCTTAGTACCTACAACTTTTATATACACAATATTTACGTAACTGTCATAGTTTTAGAAACATCTTCCAATCCCCCCCCCCCCCCTAATCGTTGCCAGACCCTGTATATAGTTTACCTTTATTTTAGCATTACTAGAACGGTTTATTGTTCCTTCTTTTAAATAGTTTAAAATTTACTTTTTTTGTAATTTTTGTATAGCTAAAATAGCGGTTCAATATGTACCATCCCATAGTAGGCATTACCTACCCAAACTATTAGCTTAGTCTTACTGTTCAATCTACAAAAATTATTTGACCCCATACGAATATTCGACAAAGTCATTGTATAAATACCACTTATGCAGCAATAGTCTGGCATTTACTACAAGACACCGCCTGTGACAATGGGCTGTCTAATATACCAGGAAAAACCAGAAATAATATCACAAATAAATAAAAGAACGAATAAAACCTTATAGTAAACGAAGAAAGCAAATAAAATTTTTCCTTCACCATTTTTTTTCCTTCACCATTGCAAGTTCCTTCCAATGACATCCATTAATAAATAACAAAATCATAATCAATAATTAAAAATATTAAAATAATAATTACAAACACGAATATATAGCAATAACAATGAAACAATAACAATGGAAATGTAGTTTTTGTTAAGCTTTAAATCAGGAACCAGCACGAACAAGCACAGCCGCCGGCCATTACACTAACACTCTCTAACTCTTACCAACCTAAATTATTGACGCGAATTTTAAAATCTTAAATCTATCCTACTACAGCTCGGCCGATCCTGACTCATCGTCGCCCTCGACGAAGTTGTCAGATTCGCTTTCACTGTCAATTTCCGTACGCCATAATTTCATTCGCCCTGGATCAAAAATCCCTTCAAAAGGCACTGGGGAAACTTGATATCATTCGATATCAGCAATTAGATACCTATCGTTCAATAAAACTGTACGGACAGCATATGGTCCCTTATATTTTGGTAGGAACTTTTATTTACCCCTCGGGCCGTGACGGTATTTTTGATCATTACATAAACATGCTTAAACTGCTTAGCAATTCTATGGTTACGATCATACATGCTTTTGTTATAATCCTGAACTTTCTTATTTTAAACCTGAGCTCTTGCTCTTACAACATTCAAATTAATACTATCACTATCCAAATATTCATTGTCTTCCAAGAACAATTTTAAATTATCAGTTATTTTACCTTTTTGATTTATGCTAAATAACAACATAGAAGGGCTGGTACGAGGGCCACTAGCAATGTTATCTACCTGGCCATAAAAAAAAACAATTGACACGATCAAGCTTCATTTGTCAAATAGTGGCGTGCAATCTAACCTTACGTGGAAAATTTGCGTTACTTGTGATAATTAGTTTGATTTTTATAAGGTGTTTTGTGAGGGAAAATGAGTGACTTGAAATTAGAATATCGCAGCGTCATTAAATTTCTTACAAAAGGGCCACCAGCCAAAAACCATTCTTGAAAGAATGGTCACCGTGTATGGACTTGATGCACCATCGTATTATGTTTCAGTGGGGACGTGAATCTATCGAAGACGATCCTAAAAGTGGAAGACCAAAAACGGCCACGAGTGACGAAATTACGCGAAAAGTTGAAGCCCTGGTGCTCGAGGATAGTCGTGTGAAGGTTTCTACCATTAGTATGACGTTTGGAATATCTGAACCTAGCGTAATAACCATCTAACATGACAATTTAAATATGAGTAATGTGTCAGCCAGGTGGGTTCCACGATTATTGACACCTGAACAAAAATTGCGTAGGCTGGAAATTTCGCAATGTTATTTGAAAACTTTGGACCAGAATTGTGACTTTTTATCACAAATTGTAAAGGGCGCCGAGACTTGGGTGCATCACTGGGACCCTGAAACAAAATCAGAATCGAAGCAATGGGTTCATAAAGGGTCTCCACCTCCAAAAAGGCAAGAACGCAACCATCTGCTGGGAAACTGATAGCAACAGTTTTCTGGGATGTGAGGGGAATTCTTCTCATCGAGTATATTCCAAAAGAAACCACAATAAATGCAGATGTCTACGCTAACACTTTGAAAAATCTGCGTGAAGCAATTGATCAGAAACGACTCAATGTTTCCAATCGAAAAGTTTTTCTGCTGCATGACAATGCAACTGTGCATAAGGTTGCCAAAGTCCGACCAATTATGCAGGAATGCAGCTTTGTAGAGATAGATTATCCTCCCGATAGTCCGGACCTGGCTCCATCTGACTTTTACCTCTTTAGACTACTAAAGAAGAAACTTCGAGGGTGCCGTTTTGACTCTGATGAGAGCCTAAAAGAAGCCTTAAACCACTTTTTCGACAATAAAAAAAAAATTTTTTTACATTGGTAATAAGTTCATTGGAGAACATATGGCGTAAGTGCATTGATGTAAGGGGGGATTATGTTGAAAAATAAAAATATCAAAAAAATTATGTCTTTTGTTTTATGGCTAGGTAGATTTCTTTTCTAGCGGCCCAAAACCATATTCTATTCTAAGTTCCTCTCTAAATCAATTAATTTTAATAGCATAGGCGTTATAAACTTGTTTATACGCTTGACTTGACCGTTTGATCTAGGTATAGCAGTAGCAATGAGTACCAAAGAGGCATTTTCTAAACTTATAAATTCCTTAAATTGTAGTGATCTCAAGCAAGTTCCACGGTCAGAAATAATTTGCCTATGAACACTATAATTAGCAAAATATCGGATCAAATGGCCAATGACTTCGTTTGCACTAGTTGTTCGACAAGGAAACAGTTTGAAAAATTTTGTGAACGCATCAACCACAATGAAAATATGTTTATTCTTCTTCTTAGTAGTTTCCAAACGACCTTAATGGTCAATGTGGATTGTGTCACGGGGTTTATTCCCCTTTTCTATATTATGCAACAAATCCTCCGATTTTCCATTTGGAATTGAAAAGGTTATGCACTTTAAACAATTCGTAATATATTTCTTAACAAATTCATGCAAATTTGGTAACCAATATGTACGCTTGATTGAATCAGTTTGTTACAGTATCAAACTAATTTTACGACACTCACGGGAGTGCGTGTGTCATATACCTAAATAAGTTCGGAAAACGTGCACACTTACTCTGGATCTCGTAGAAAACAGGCTAAAGGCCGCGGCTCAAATACGCTCAGGAAGAGAGCGTGGTCCTAAAGCCGAGACGCCACAAGGCAAGTGCGTCGATATGTATAGGGTGTTACAAAAGAAAAAGGGCGCCACAAGGTCAAACCAGGGAGACCTACGCTTAACCGAACCTTGAAGGTCAAACGGGGCAAAAATGCTCAAATACTAACTCTGAAAACAGCAACGTAGCGACCAGCGCCCCAACCTACCTGCAATGCTTATTCACCACGTTCGGGCCTCACCTTACATCGATTTTGACACAGTGACTAAGTAACCCTGTAAACAAACATGCATAAGACAAGGGAAAATTATAAGTCGTTAACAGTTAATACATCTATTAGGCCACCTCACATAGTCGAAAGCTTTACAGTTGTGCCGACGTGGTCGGCATGTACTACACTCTAACAAATACAAATGGGTAAATGCAAAAAGAAAAGAAACCCAGCTGGAAAGCGCCATATCTAAGAGCTTCAACACACAACTCAGGCGAACAATAAGTCAAATTCAATTGTATTTAAATGTCGGCTTACGACTAAATAAGTGTATTACACAAGCGTTAAATTTGTACGTGAGTGTAACAAGCCTTGATTGAGCACCGGGCAACGAATGTATGAGTTTTAATTACACTGGCATACTGGCTTGCGGCAAAACAGTTTATAGCACAAATGCTGGATTTGTACGTGAGTGTACCAGGCCTTGATTGAGCACCGGGCAACGAATATATGAGTTTTAATTACAAAGGCATTCTGGCTTGCGGCAAAACAGTTTATAACACAAATGCTGGATCTGTGAATATATGAGTTTTAATTACAAAGGTATACTGGCTTGCTGCAAAACAGTTTATATCACAAATGCTGGATTTGTACGTGAGTGTACCAGGCGTTGATTAAGCACCGGGAAACGAATATATGAGTTTTAATTACAAAGGCATGCTGGCTTGCGGAAAAACAGTTTATAACACAAATGCTACCTTGATTGATGGATTAGCCTCGAGGTGTGGCGTAGCTCGCTGCGTGAAGGCGTCGTTGTAGCAATACTGTTGATAACGTGGCGTGGGTGAAATTCAGTGACGTCCAAATCATCCCCTGGCTTAGGCGGGGGTGAAATGTGTCATGCCCCCTTGGCAAGCACGAACATCAGCGTGGCCTTTAATTAGCTCACTCGGGAAGTGAATCCCGCCCAACAAATAACGGAAAGATCAGGCCAAACGAGCCTCTGTAATTACTGAGTGGCTAAAACAAAACCAGCAAAGCGGACATTACCAGTACTACTCCCGAAAAACACAACAGCCAACTCTCACAGCTCGTCAAGCATCGTCTGCCACAAGAAGAAGCACAAATCACGATCATAACCCCAGCTGCTGTCTCGCGCGTGCAGGTGCGACCAATAGAAACGCCCTATGACGAACAAGCCGTCTCGGTGCTATAGAGATCGACAAATGTTTTTATAAAATTCGAGAAAGGCATCTCACTCGTTCCCATAGATTATGTTTCCAGAAAATATTAAAAACGAACGCTGTTACCAGCGATGGGACAGCCAGCTGCAATATGCAACTGCATAGATGTTTGCGCAAAAACTAGACTGACGAATTAAATGAAAAGCCACCCGCGGGTTAGAACTTTTGTTTGATGCAAAAAGCTGCCGTATTAAAAGATAAAATATTATCGAAACGAGCCCGTTATACAGGCGGACTCGCCAATTTTGTATCAAAACTGCTCCAAATGGTTATATAGCTATCGGAATTAAGAAAAAATAAAAAATGGCCTGACACTCCCCTTACTTGAAAGGGAGTTCCCCGAAGTCTCTTAAAAACCAATGGAACATTTTGTTACTACGCAACGAACACTCAACCGACCAAGTACAGGCAAACGATAAGCTGCATCACGTAATGGATTACGCACACTGGCCACCAGGTAGGATGCAAAAGGTGGGTAAAGAGAAGAGAAAGAAAAAAGGGCTGGATACGCCAGTAAAAATACGAAAATTTGGGTACGGACCTGGCGGTTTGCTGGGGGCTAGTACTCACTCCCCGGACCACGGAAAACGGGCGACCAAAGACAGGATGTCCCAAAGGAGTGGCACTCCGCTAGAGGTCCACAAAACGATAAGTGTCTGGCTCCCTCGGGGAACCAAACGGGCAAAAACTATGCGAAACGACTGACGGCCTCGCCGATACGGCTCGACCGTCTTTTCAAACTAGGAGAACAACAAAAACAACATCGACCGACCACCCCTGAAACAGGCGTGGCACGCACTGCGACGACGGCCACAAAACGCCGACTGGACCTTAACACCAGGTCCATGATGGTCGCCTAACAGTGCGGTTTTAGAAGGTGGAAAAGAAAAAACACAAAGGGGTTGGGTAATTGTCGCCGGGACACGGTAGATAAAACTGAGAAGGGGAAAAGAAAGTTAAAAATAGAACCAAGAGAAGAAGGGAAATAAAGCCTTTTATATGCGCCGGAAGCGCTGGTCAGAATCGGGTAAATAACAATGTCTTACTCCCATGCACACTTCCGAGTGACCTTCCAATAGAACACAGGAAAAATTTTCGGGGGGGGAGGGGGCAAGAAGAAAGTCCCAAATGACCTGCTCCACGAGCCACCTGAAGAGGGCACGTTGCGCGCCACGGGATTGGCGCATTGTGGGGTTCCCACAACAAGCAAGCTCGGAGACCAGAGAAGATAGGAACAAGCAAAGGTACGGCTCGACGCCGAAATCAGGGCTAATGATGGGGCCCTAGGGGATCGGGCGCTGGCAAGCTAAGCGTCCGCGGGGTTAGGTTTAAGGTCTTTCGCGTGCCGCGTGCCTTTAGGGGCACCGGTATCAGCGGACAATTCGTAAGTGGCAAGCGAAACTTGACGTCGAATATAAAACGTCCCTACAAACTTCGGAGCCAACTTGGCGTTAAAATACCTAGTAGCATCGGAAAGTACGTAATTGAGGCGCCAACGGCAAAATGGGCGAGACGCCTACGTAAGTCGTATGCAGCCTTGGAGGCCTTGTACGCCGCAATAAAGTTTTGCGACTTTATACTCGGATTTGTTCTGAAACATCTACTCCCTTGGAGTAATTCGCACGTGTCCCCTCTAACTGTATCTCTCTGCCAAAGTTAGAGAAATATGGGCTCATTCCGGTAACTTCGTGTACTGCGGTACGCACGGCGCAAGCAACTTTCGACTAGTATTTATCCCACTCCCGGTGGTTGTCTTTTACGTACGACGCTAACATAGTTTTTAAAACTCGATTAAAGCGTTCTACGGGGTTGGCCTGAGCATGGTAATGAGCGTTAAAGATAATTTGCGATTTATATGTATCGGTAAGCTGACGAAATTCTCTACTGCGAAACTGTACTCCATTGTCAACCAAGACGTACTGTGGGCTTCCAAAGAGCAAGAAAGCGTCGTTCTCAATTTTCTGTGACACCGCGGCTACTGTGGCGGTACGCAACGAAAAGGAGAGGGTAAACTTTGTAAAGTAATCGGCCACGGATAGGATGTATACGTAGCCTTTCTTTGAACGGGGCAACGGCCCTACAATATCGATAGATACCATCTGCCACGGCTTATCCACGACGGGGTGACGGCACATTAAGCCGGCCGGGCGTTTCTGCTCGGGTTTCTGCGCTATACACGTCGCGCAACGGGTAACGTAACGAGTTACATGTGCGGGTGTGCGGAACTTCCGGGACTATTAAAACGTCGATAGTTACGACTCTATCATTTAAACGAATCGGTAAGTGAACTGTCCCTAAACTTTCTACGGTTTGGCTATTGGCCACTGAGCAAACGGGTCGCAACTTTCTATTTATTCGCAACCCTACAGTACGTAATACGTCCTAACCTCTAGCTCCTAAAATCGTTCGGTTCGCTCTTGAATCCAACAAAGCTAACATCTCGAAACCCATAATTTCAACTGTAACATGCAGTAGACGGTCATCAGATGACCTTTCCAATACGTAGTCTAAAATATTTTTATTTTTCATGAATTTAGTTTTGCGCTCATCGATAAGTCCTTTCATGAATTTAGTCGAACTACTAAACACACGCGAGGACACTGCTCGACTGTTCAGCGTCTCGCGGGATCGTTTCCCTGTCCCTTACTTCGTGATCGACCACGAGGACAAGTATTCACGGTCATTTCCGGTTTGCAACAACGATAGCAAAATTTCTCACCGCGGGGTCGCGGACACCTACTGGCTCTATGGCCTGGCTCGTTACAATTCCAACACCGCATACCTGACGTTGGTGCTGGTTCTCTGGTCCTCCTCTCGGGAGTATTAGCGTTAAGGGTTTCGACAACATCGACTGGGTACGTTTCCGTGACAGGCGCGACTTCCACATATGCCAAATCCGTTTCTAGGTCAGACTTCTTTCTCGATGGCGGCACGTAAGTTTCAATGGCATAACGTCGTTCTTCGATTTTGCGTCCATATTGCGCTAGTTTGCTGACCGACCGGACTTCTGTCAATCCTAACTGGTTATGATATAATGGCGAAATGTTGTGCAGCAAAATGCGCAGCTACTTCTCCTGGGGTATTGTCTCAGTTAAACACGAAAACATTGTGCGCTTAATCGCGATATAAATGCCCATTGTCTCCATAGGGTCTTGGGCGCGACGTTTAATTTCATGTAATAATCGCTCCTCATAGTTCGTAGGCTGGAACTCTAAACGCAACAGGTTGACTAGCTGCTGCCAATCATTAGGGGTCACTCTATTAGCGCGGTACCATAATAATGCGTTGCCCGAAAACCGATCGAATAACTCCTCTTCGGTGAGGTTTCTAGCCACTCTCAGTTCGTTAACACGCTGAATGAAAGCGTTGACCGACAAACCTTTCGGGTCGCCGGACCTTAACTTCAGTTCTTTAACCGAATCTAATTCAATCTGATCCCAACTAAACTCTCGATTTTTCTGCAACAATGCATATAATGGTTTTGCCAATAATGCGAAGTCCTTGATAGACCGCCTAAAATATGATACCATTCCCATAAATCTATGAACATCATGAATAGTTTTTGGTATAGGATATTCGGTCACTGCACTAACATTATCTGGGTTAGGGCGAGTACCATCCTGACTAATCAAATAGCCTAGATAGAGATTTTCTTTTTCAAAAATTTACATTTATCTATACGCAGTTCTAACAAATTCTGTGCCATAAGTGTAAACACACTTTTTAAAATGTCTAAGTGTTCATCAATATCCTCTGTGGCTACCAGCAGATCATCAAAGTAAATCAAAATTTTACCTTCTATTAAGAGATCAACAAATATTAAATTAACATATCTTTGAAATATTTGTGGAGCTGTGGAAATGCCAAACGGCATGCGCAATATTCATATTGCTCGAAGGGTGTTACAAATGAAGTATAACGTACAGAGTCCTCAACAATTTTAACATGGTGGAAACCATTCTTCAAATTCAAAGATGAGAAATATTTTTTTCTTTCGTAATGAATCTAACTGATCATCAATCAATGGTAACGGAAAATGATCACGTACAATAAGTTTATTCAGTTCCCGGTAATCAATACATAAGCGCGTTTTTCCCGTTTTCTTTTTGGTTAAAACAATTGGGCTGCTGTACTCGGACCTGCTAGGACGAATAATATTCCTCTCTAGTAGCTCATCTACAATTTTCCGAACATTTTCCTTCTCAACACACGACAATCTATGCGGATTAAAATAAAATGGTTGCTCTTTTTTAAGATTAATGTGCATTTCATAGTCAATTGAAGGAACATTGGGTCTTCCAGCAAATTTATAGTATTTATCAAAAACACCAACAAACTTTCTCCCTGTCTCACAATCTAAACTTTGTTCTATATCCAAGTTATCTTTAGAATCAAACATTACACTCGTATGATCAATGTGCATAATTTCAAAATTGCTACTACTCCCTTCACATTCAATTAGGTTTGTTTGAGATTTCTTAATGTTAATATCATTTCCAAAGTAATTACTAAATTTGAATTACTTATAAAATCTCGGCCTAGAATACTACCAAATTTCATTGTATTAAGTACAACATGAAAATTAACTAACTGTTCAGGATAGAGCTTGTAGTGGACTGTATGAATTTATTTTGGACAAATTACAGGATATGTCTTAGGGGTGCAGGAATTAAAAAGGGTGCAACCCAACGGTCTCGTGCGGTCTCAAACGAGATGATGTAACAAAAGACCTGGGGTCCGTTTGGGCAGCGTAAACACAGTGAAACAAGAGTTTAAACTGTATTAATTTAATGACTAGTTCTTTTCTATTTATACATATAAAAATACTGACTTAGCTTACAAAGTTTAATATTTGCCCTAGTTCAAGCTGTTATTTCTACGTGCGTGTCTAATTTCATAATAAACAAACTTGCAGAGTGCAGAATTGCAGGCTGTTCACCGGGTCATTCGAGCACTGATTACATTACTGCTGACGCATTGTTAAGCATTTTCCGTATGCAATATGTGTTTGTGACATACACGCCTAATTAAATTAAAAGGATTAAAATTTATGTTTGGTTCCTAAACATTCTGCCGAGCGACGATGGGTCGGGATGGTGTGGCTGATTCTGTCTCTCCATCTTCCTCGTCTGGTGGCAGTGGTTGTAACCTGAAGCCTTCCGACGGGTCTGATTTTGGCCGTGGCTGCGGTCTCCTGTTCTTTCTCCAGTATTTCCATAATGTCCAGATGATACAACCTGACACCAAAATACAGATTGTAGTACCGGTGTTCACCATGATGGTATGTCGATGGTGCCAAAATCGATAGTCCTGATGTAACTGCAACTCATCTTCTTCTTCTTGTAGGCGTTGAAAATGATCGGACGGTAGCAACACAGGTTCCTCCATTTGCAATTGAGGGTGGCAGCTTGAATTCTGCAAAGTAGTGTTAATAATTACTTGCATTGGTTTGTTGAACCCAGCTACGGCAGGAATAATAGTGAATAGCTGAGTATGCAAAATAGTCCGTTTTGTGTATATAGTACAATCTGGGGATATTTGGATTATGCCAACATCTGGAATTTTCACATCTTCTCGATTCCCGCTGCATTGTACTGCTGCTGTTGTGGGTTGATTGGGAATAAATAACCATGCATTGGCGGCGTACAGTTTCTTCCATACCAGTGTCTTAACTGTAAACTGATGGACCAAACATTTGATCTTGTTCAATCGCTGATAGATCGCGTCGATAATGCAATTAGGATTGTCTTCAATACTTCGAACTGCGGATGGCCTGCATAGGTAAAGATGTTTTCCTATTGGCTCGATCTCCTTTAACTTGTCCTCTTGGATTTCAAAATAGGTTTGTTCGTTGTAGTTGATAGCTAAGAACTCCATTGGCAAGTTCAGCGATGCGTAGGTTCCATTTCCCTTCTTTACTGGTATTGGAGTTGCTTTTATTAAGTTGTATTCCCGCTTCTCAGTTATGTGAAAATAACTGAAGATCTCGATTGATTCATTGTTGATGCTAACTTCCATCTTGTGCGTTGGTGTAGTAAGAATCTCTAGGTTTGCTGGAAGATTGACCATTGCATTAGTCATTATTCTGTCAAATTGTGACGATGGAATAAATTGCATGATGTCTGCCCTTTTAAATTTTACATTTAGAAGTTGTTTGTACTTCTCACCCATCTCTTGTAAGTAGTTGGTAGCCATCTGATATGATGTCATTACATGTATGTTTAGCTTGTTGTCGTCCGTCTTCTTGTACCAAGGTTCCATCTCCTTTATTGCTAGCAATCCTTCATTGAGTTTTCTTCGAAAATGATCCAACTTCTGGGATATTCTGGCTTCAGTCTCATTTAGAGTTGCTGCAGTTGACAACATTATCCTTGACTGATGATTAGATGTATGCATCAATTCTAGTTGATTTTTCTCCAATGATTCGATGTCATGGTAAACTTCATCGTTAACTCCAAACACTGAGGTGAGTAGCTGCCCTAGTACTCCTCGCTTGGTCCTGACATCTTGAGTATACATGCTTTTCATATTCCAGATGATCTGCCGTTGCTGCTCTCTCAGGTGATGATTTAATTCCTTGCAATGAGATTCTGCAGATAATACCAGTGCCTTGTCGCATAAGGTATCCATTTGTTGGATTGTCTTGTTTATATCTTCTTCATCTACTTGGATGCTGGAGATGTTCACTGCTACTTCGATCCTGAAGTTTCCCCTCGAGAGTTTTGCGTGGCCAAGTTCTTCAATGAATAGGCCAGGTGACGGATACTTTACTGTATACAACCCCTTGGTTGCCGAAATTATGGTGCATAACGTAAGTAAGAGTGTTATAGTTTTTGTTACTGTTGACACTCCACTACCCCTGCTTTGCTTTCTACTTCCTTCCTCTGCCTCCTGTCTTGGTAACGGAACGAGCTTGGTAATAGGACGCTTGAGAATTGTGTCTCCCTTTGTCTTAACGGTTGCAACTCTGACAATGCCATCTGTACCTGGATGCACTTCTGTCACTCTTGCTAAAGGCCATCGATTGGGAGGACTGTTTTCATCCTTTTGTAACACTAGATCCCCTACTTGCAAATTCTCTTCCTTCGAAGTCCATTTCGTTCTGCGTTGTAACCCAGATAGGTATTCCTTAGACCATATTTTCCAAAAGTCGTTTTTCAACTTTTGAAGTAGTTTCCATCTTGTCAGTGTTTCTGAATGTACTTCTAATAGTGGTTCATTTGGTGTTATAAGTTCCCTTCCAATTAGAAAATAGCCAGGGGTCAACGCTAGCACATCGTTAGCATCTGTGGTTAATGGACAAAGTGGTCTCGAATTGAGACATGCCTCTATTTGGTACAGGAGGGTCGATAGTTCTTCAAACGTGAGGGTACTGTTCCCTACAATCCTTTTCATGTGATACTTTGTTAACTTCACCGCTGCTTCCCAGATTCCTCCGAAGTGGGGAGCTGCCGGTGGAATAAAGTGCCACTGGATTCCTTCTTGAGTAAGTTTTTCTTGAACGCTAGAGTCTCCTAGAGTTTTCTTAAAGTCCTTCTGCAGAACTCTATTTGCTCCTACAAATGTGGTTCCGTTATCGCTATAGATATGAAGACATGTTCCTCTTCTGGATGTAAATCTTCTGAAGGGTGCCAAAAAGGCGTTTGTTGTTAGATCACTGACAGCCTCCAAATGAACTGCTTTGGTAGCCAAACATACAAAGATGACAATATATCCTTTGTATGACTTATTCCCTCTTCCTTTTGCGGTTCTGATCTGTATCGGCCCTGCATAATCCAGTCCAGTGTGAGAAAATGGCAGGGACGGTGTTACTCTAGGCTCAGGTAAATTTCCCATGAGTTGCTGCAACGGTTGTCTTCTGAATGCAAAACATTTCATACAGGTGTGAATTTCTTTGCGTATTATTTTCTTCACATTGATGATCCAGAATTTTCTGTATGCTGCTGTAGCTTGACTTCCGCCATGTAGCAGTTTCTGATGGACGTCTCTCACTATTAGGTAGGCTAGATGACTATTATGGGGAATGAGAATAGGATGTTTCTCATTATATGGCAACATTGAATTTTGAAGTCGTCCTCCCACTCTAAGAGTTCCTTCATCATCGATGAATGGTCGGAATGGTGCCAAGGAACTTTTTGTGTGAACCGAGATGTTTTTCTTCAAGGTTTGAATCTGCGTGCTTGCACTATACGGATGATTTGAATGAGGCAATTGTTGAGTTCTGCTGCCATAGGGTATTCGGTAGGAAACGGTTGTCTTCTGCATTTTTGAACAAACCTGTTACAGTATGCAGTGACCCGCAGTAACTTCTGCAGTGACGAATATTTGGATAAGATGTCCAATTCTTCTTTTGATGCGATAAACGCTTGGACTTGGTGAATTTTTGCCTCTTCTGTAGCTGTTATGGGAATAGTTGTTTCCGTAAGTGGCAAAGGATTAGTTCGTAACCATTGCGGGCCGTTCCACCACAATAGATGATGCTGTAGTTTGACAGGAGTGAGCCCTCGGGATACAGCGTCTGCTGGATTGTCCTCTGAGCGCACATGATGCCAATTTCCGCTGGGGGTTACTTCCAATATTTCTGTTACCCTGTTTGCAACAAATGTTTTTCATTTCTCCGTACCTGCTCTTATCCGGGATAAGGTTATCATGGAATCTGACCACGCGAAGATGGAGATGCTGGGGATGTTCAGTGCACTAATAGCTTCCTTCAACATTTTTGCTGCTAACGATGCTGCACATAACTCCAGCCTTGGCAACGTTTTCTTCATCTTTATAGGTGCAACCTGTGACTTGGCTGTCAATAGACTTACTTGAATGCGTCCGTCTTGAGACATTACCCTGCTGTAAATTACAGCACCGTAAGCTTTTTCCGACGCATCACAGAATGCATGCAGCTTCATTTCCCGGATGCTGCTGTGGTACCCTAACCATCTTGGAATGGATATGCCTTCAACCAATGGTAACTCTTCTTGAAACTGCTTCCACTCGTTCAATATTTCTGTGGCCACTGGTTGATCCCATGATTGCTGTTGTAACCAAAGTTGTTGAATTATTAATTTGGCTTTTATTACAATTGGCGCTAACCATCCTAATGGGTCAAACAAGGGGGATATTTCTGACAAGATTACCCTTTTTGTAGGATTTGCATCAGCTCGAAGACTGACTCGAAATTTAAATTCGTCTGCCTTTGGACTCCAGTGTACTCCCAAGGTTTTCCTTGTTTCTCCTTCGTCGATCTCGAGTAAGTTCTTGTCCTGTAAGTTATCTGGCAATTCTTCAACAAGAGCTGCGCTGTTGCTTGCCCATTTTCTGAGGGTAAACTCTCCATTTTTTAACATATTGATTAGACTTACTTGGAGATGCCTTGCTTCTTCTATGGAGTCAGTTCCCGACATTAAATCATCCACGTAGAAGTCCTTGGTTGCTACTTCTGCAGCTATTGGGTATGTTTGTCTTTCATCTTCAGCTAGCTGCAACAGGGTACGGATTGCCAGGTATGGTGCTGCTGTTATTCCTTAAGTTACAGTGGTAAGTTTAAACTCTTGAATAGGCTCGTCTAGAGAAAACCGCCATACTATCCTTTGGAGGTCCTGATCTCCTTCGGCTATCTTGATCTGACGATACATCTTTTCAACATCTGCTGAAAATACAAACTTGTGTTTCCTCCACCTTAGGAGAATTTGCTTCAAGTCTTGTTGCAATCTTGGTCCAGCAGTCATTAGCTGGTTTAAGCTGAGTCCAGTAGTGGTCTTCGCACTAGCATCAAAGACTACCCTTAACTTGGTGGTTGTGCTGTCTTCCTTCACTACCGCTTGATGAGGGACGAAGTAGGATTGTCGTATATTGGCTTCTGGTTGAACTCGTTTCATATGTCCCAGTTCTAAGTATTCCTTCATGAATGTTGTGTATTCTTTACGTAGAACTTTATTTTCTTCTAATCGCTTCTCTAGTTGAAGGAACCGTGCGATTGCCTTTTTTCTCGAATCCCCAAGCTTTTCTATTGGTTCCTTGAACGGAATTTTCACTGTATATGTACCATCAGAATTTCTCTGGTGGTTGCAGTTGTAGAATTCTTCGCATTCCTTGTCTTCGTTGAACATCATCTTTTCTGGTACAACTTCTTTAATTTCCCAAAATTTTGTGAGTTGTTCATCTTCTGCAGCACATGCGACCATGCTAAGAATTTTCCTTTCTTCTGATGGTGCTGTTGCATTCCCCGTGATGATCCATCCAAGTTCCGTGTTTTGCGCTAACAGGCCTCCGTTGAATTTTCGTACTCCTTCCACAATGATTTCCTTGTAGATGTCTGCTCCTAGGATAACGTCTATTGGTCCAGGTTTCTGAAATAGTGGATCAGCCAACACCATATTCTTACAGTCCTGAAGTTGATAGTTTTCGACTGGTTTTTCTGGAAGTGACTTGGTTAACTGTGGCAGTATCAGCATCTCACATGTGGTTGTTAGTTGCTTGGAAATCGTGGACGTAGGTTTACAGTTAATCGTCCTCGGGCTGTACCTGCTCCTTTCTTGCCTAATCCAGAAATGTGCACTCTCACCTTTTCTTCTGGTAGACCCAGCGTTTGAGCTGCATCTCCTGTGATGAATGATGCCTGTGATCCGGAGTCTATCAGGGCTCTGAGATACTCCAAACTCCCTGAGGATGACTGGACCTTAATTAGGGCAGTTGCCAGCAAAACGTTGCGATGCTGTCTTCCTACTAGGCTTGCAACAATGTTTTCTTTCTCTTTGGTTGCTGTCGCACTGGAAGTCGCCGCCGTGGTCTTGGAAAGCTGCTGCTGCTGCTTACTAAAATCTTCGTGCAGAATCCAATGATGCTTTTTGTTACATACCTTGCATTTCCCTGGGCAAAAGTGTCTGGAGTTATATTTTCCTGTAGGCTTGAGGCAGTTAGAACAAAGTTTTTTATTCTTTATAACGTCCCAACATTCGGATACTTTTAGATTGTTGAATTTTGGGCAGGATTTGATGCTGTGTGATCCTCCGCAGTGGAAGCACGATACGTCAGCAGTGTGGTACGTCTTCACTGCCCACCTATCCTGGTGACTTTCCCATGGTTTCCCAATTCCTTGTTTTCTGGGTTCGAGTTTGTTCCGTCTTTGCACAGCCTCCAGCGACTGAAATCTTGTTTCTAAGAAATTCAGTAGCTGCTCGAATTTTTGCACCTCTCTTGGTGCCGTAAATGACTGCTCATATAGTCTATTGGTTTTCTTGTCCAATTTTCGTGTCACTATATGGCACATGATAGGCCCCATGTGGCCGTTTCAAATCCTAAGTTCTCAATTGCTCTTAGGCATTCTGCAGTCATGTCATGGAGTTTCTTGATCCCCTCTGCAGATTCGTTCGACAGGGTTGCCTGGTTGAATATGTCATCCAAATACTTCGCGAGTAGCAGCCTGGTGTTGTCGTAGCTGTTCCTTATAATGAACCATGCAGACTCGTAATTGGCTTCAGTTGCCTCCAGGTGTTGCACTAACTTGCTGGCTTCCCCTCGTAACTGCGACTTCAAGTACTGCATTTTTTCCGCCTTACTTAGTCGTAGACTACTGCCCTATGTTGAAAACCTGCTTGGGAACTATCAATGCGGCTTTCGAAAAAATAAGTCCACAACAGATCAAATATTCTCCTTACGACAAATAATTGAAAAAACTACAGAATACAGCATAAATACATACCACATGTTCGTGGACTTCAAGGCGACGTACGACAGTGTAATAAGAGCCAAAGTGTATAAGACCATGACTGAAATGGGGATACCAAAAAAGCTGATAAACCTTGTTAGAGCATCACTAGCAAAAGTTCAATGCGTGGTTAAAATACAGCATGACGTGTCGGAGCAGTTCCAGACATTTAAAGGATTGAGACAGGGTGATGCGCTGGCGTGCTTACTCTTTAATATAGCACTAGAGAAGGTAGTGCGCGACTCTAACATTAACACCACGGGAACAATTTACACAAGATCCGTACAGATCCTAGCCTATGCGGACGATATCGACATAATAGCGAGAGGCATCATAGATAATAAGGAGGCTTTTATTAGTTTGGAACAGGCCGCAAAAAGCATGGGGCTCCAAATTAATGAGCAGAAAACAAAATTTATGACGATACCAAGATCGGAAGCGCGCCGTAATAGAATAGAACAAAATATCACAATAGATGATTACAACGTAGAAGCTGTACGGCAATTTGTGTACCTGGGCTCCCTGATGAGCGATGAATCTAACACTAGCTTGGAGATTAACAGAAGAATTATACAGGCAAACAAATGCTATTACGCCATCAGGAAACAACTCAGCTCTCATATACTCAGCCGCAAGTCCAAAATAATACTCTATGAAACGTTAATAAGACCTGTCCTAACTTATGGGTCTGAAACTTGGCCAATGGCCAAATCTGATGAGTCAAGCTTACGAGTATTTGAAAGAAAAATCCTAAGGAAACTCTACGGCCCCATCTTAGAAAATAACATATGGCGAAGACGATACAACCACGAGATATATCAACTATTTGATGATATGGACATAGTTAAAGCAATTAAAGTTGGAAGACTAAGGTGGGCACGACATGTGATGAAGATGGAGGATACTCAACCAACCAAAAAGGTGTTAATGAGCAAGCCAGAGGGGAAAAGGAAAGTCGGACGACCTAAGCTACGATGGCTAGATGCAGTGAAAAGAGATCTTAAGAATATCGGTGTCAGAAACTGGAGAGCTAAGGCGCAGGATAGAGACGCCTGGCGAACCCTTCTTGAAGAGGCCAGGGCCCACCCAGGGCTGTAGCGCCAAATATGATGATGATGATGATGATGATGACTTAGTCGTGGGTTTTCATGAACAATTCTTCGGAAAATGTCATGAAAGCTAGGCCATGCTTCGTAGGACCCTTCAAAAACTGGAATTTTGAGAGCAGGTAACACTATATTCGCATGGCTGTTTTTCTTGACACTTTGAACCTCTTCATCCTGGATGTGCTGGTACAGGAGCACAATTATTTCGTTGACCATCTTCTTGGTCTAGTGGAACTCCTTGTCGTCGTAGCTACCGTGGGATAATATCTCCTCGTTTAGAGCTCTGATGTCATCCCAATCATCCTTGATGTTCTTAATGTTGTATTCGTAATACCTTTTACTGCAATCCTCATTCAACCTATTACAGACTTCCTGAATGTCGCTTTGGAGTGAATTTACCTTGATCTGTAGCCTTCTTATTCGGCTCTGTCCCTCCTTGTCAGCAACTGTGGTCGTGTCCTCTTTTGGCGCTACTGGCTGCTGTGAACTTTCACCTAGTGTGGCTAGATTTTCTTCGCACTTGTCGAGCAGGGCAACCCCTTCATTGTAAACGTCTTTGGTTTGCTGAAAAAAGTTGTTTTTAAAATAAGGGTGTTCTTCCTCGACTTCCTTCGCCAGGTCTGAATGGTTGGCCTCAAATTCTTCCCAAAGTTGTTTTAGGGTGGATCTGCGAGCGGTGATATATGCTGCATTTTTTCTTGATGGGCCATCCTTCTTCACGTTGATAATATGCCTGCGAATGGATTCTGCTAAATCTTCTTGGGTTTTGAAAATCTCCCGTCGCTGCGCCAACGTAACGGTCTTGTTCGAAGAGGGCTGGTACGTTTAAGGGATTACTGGACCAAATGCTAGGGGCAGGAACGTTTTAATGGCTCTAAGGACCAAAATGTTCAGGATGGAGCTTGTAGTGGACTGTATGAATTTATTTTGGACAAATTACAGGATATGTCTTAGGGGTGCAGGAATTAAAAAGGGTGCAACCCAACGGTCTCGTGCGGTCTCACACGAGATGATGTAACAAAAGACCTGGGGTCCGTTTGGGCAGCGTAAACACAGTGAAACAAGAGTTTAAACTGTATTAATTTAATGACTAGTTCTTTTCTATTTATACATATAAAAATACTGACTTAGCTTACAAAGTTTAATATTTGCCCTAGTTCAAGCTGTTATTTCTACGTGCGTGTCTAATTTCATAATAAACAAACTTGCAGAGTGCAGAATTGCAGGCTGTTCACCGGGTCATTCGAGCACTGATTACATTACTGCTGACGCTTTGTTAAGCATTTTCCGTATGCAATATGTGTTTGTGACATACACTCCTAATTAAATTAAACGGATTAAAATTTATGTTTGGTTCCTAAACACTAACACATCAATATCGTTTACCTTTATTACAGTACTAAATGTTCCTAACACCACTAATTGTGAACCATTAATACTTGTAAAATTTCCTGAATTTGGCTCATCATTATAATACATACTGGGTATCAACTTAGATTTTATTAAACTTATTGGACTACCTGCGTCTAACAATGCTACTGACATGCAATTAGTTACCGTGTTATCCTCGTTATCAATTAATTCAAATTTAAAAGACAATATATACCTAGGAATACTGCTTGGAGTTGCTGTAACCTGATCGGGGGGCTGAAGTACCAGCTGTCAGCTGCGCTTCTTGTAGTAGTGGGCTGCTCAACGAATTGCCCTCTGGTGCACTTGTCAATTTTATGCTCGAAACTCCCACAGCGGAAGCAGGCTCCTCTGTTTCACTTAGGCTTTGGACAATTAACGGAGAGGTGGCCATATTCGCTGCCATTAAGACACCGTACTGCAGGTTTAGCTGCTACGTTGATATCTTAAATCGTTGCTGTAGAAGTGACTGGTCGCGGGCCCTTGCTGATAACAATACAGCATCCTGTCGTGTCGGTTACATTGGTTCCCCTATCGGAAGCGGTTACGTTGCTCATTATTTTGAATAACCCTGCTAAAGTTTGGAAGTCTTGCATCCGGGCCTCTGATTGCAGTACTGGGTTGTTCATCGCATCAATGATGTAATCAATGAGATCTTCTTCCGGCAAATTTAATTTATTGCCTAAATTCACGTTGTCGTGGTAGTACACTGGAAACTTTTCAAAGTTTTTCGATCTTCGTGCTTCAATTTTGCGCATCAAAGCTATTTTATCTTCTCTAATTTTAAACATATCCTCCAATCTCTGTTTTAGTTGATTGCACGTAAACACAGTGTGCCGCGGCTTTAAATAATACCATTTAAAAGCCGTCCCGGTCAGTTTCCCAATTGTTATGACGTTCATAACTTCGTCAGACACCTTATATGTGTTTCGAACAATATCTAATCGACAATGTTCGAAATGTAGTTTTTATTAAACTTTAAATAAGTAACCAGCAGGAACGGGCACAGCCACCGGCCATTACACTAACACTCTGTAACTCTTAGCAACCTAAATTATTCGCGCGAATTTTAAAATATTTAAACTATCCTACTACAAATAATACAAGGATTATTAATGAATAAACAAAACAAATAAAGAATGGGTATTAAATTGAATCCGAAAACGGAAGACAATATGAGTAATAATGGTCGAAAAAGATGATAATAGACAACTTCGATCATTATACAGCAACGGAGAAGTCTCAGCCAGGAATCATCCTACGGCAGAAGGAGGCCATGCAACGTCAACACTTAAGTGAAACGTGAAATGTAGTGTTTCAAACGCAGAGCATTAATACAACAAAAATAAGTATGCAGAACTGAATAAAAATGAGTGTAGTGCGAAGTCAACTGCGTCACATAACAAAGCACTAAACCAAAGTGAGCGCAGCCACGGTATGAGGCATAAAGACACTGTAGCACGAGATTTAATAGTATAGAATCAATAGAAAGAATAGTCTTAGTTAAGTTGCACTTTCGAGTCATGGGTTAATGGTTATTTATCAGAAAAACAGATATGTCCATAAGGACATGCATTCTGTTAAAAAGCGGAGAGTACTGTAACAAACCTCAATTGCTTTTAAAGAAAGCGCATGTGAATTTCTCAATTTGGGCAATAAAGCTCATATTAGAACAATATATTTTGTAATAACGAACTATTAATGTAAAAACTTGGAAATAATACATAAAGCAAACAAGAATATTTCAATTACTTAGAACGTATTTTAAATGTATTAAAAACTCATAAGAGGTCCTTTTACATCCGGTGTAGCTGCAAACAAGAAGCATTCAATAAAACTTAGTTCTTTAAGTACTGATAAAACACCAAGAGACCCGTCAGCATAAACGGTCAGCGAAGTTTCATTTCAAAGAAAAACAAGGCTGAGAACTGCCAAGTTGCATTTCGTTGCAACGAGTTTTGATGAGAAATGCCTTTTCAGAGGTTTGCGGGCAAGATGCAAACTGCCCTTCTGGCAAAACGATGAATTGCGAATCCCTGGCGATGGTAAGCGAGGGACGTTGTTACGGTATCAAGACACTCTAGGGTGGGGGAGTGCCACTTGCTTTAGCATGTCCGGGAACTGTCATCACTTACCCTGGAAATCTCACAAAACAGGCTAAAGGCCACGGCTTGATACGCTCAGGGAGATGGGCGTGGTCCCAGAACCTCGAAAGCCAAACGGGGTAGAATATTAGTGCATAGCCAACGACTCCCAACACTGCAGCGACAAACGCACCGACTTACCTGCGACGCTTCTAAACTGCTCTCAGGCTCCACTTTACATAAATCTGACAGTGTATAAATTAACCGGTAAATAAACATGCACAGGCTGGTAGGAAAATCATAAAGCAACGCACAGTAAACCGCTCTATTGGTTCAACATATTACAGCAAGCAGTCAGCGTACACAGATAAAAACGGCAGATAACAATAGGGCGCTAAAGCTAAGAGCCCAACTGGAAGGTCGCCTTACTACTAAAATAACAATTGGTACACGGCTTCAACGCGGGCGGCTCGCATCTGCCTGGAAGAGCGCCTGCAAGCGACCCACGCCGGCGGCTGGCTTGTAAACACGAACGATTAATTTATAAATAGCCGGAGCTGTTAACATGAATGGTTAATTACAAATATTCAGAGCTGCCGGCTGGCAGTAGACATTGTATTTATGTATTTACACCAATAAAATGGGGCATGCCCAATTACATTATTGGCGGTTCAGGCCTCTTACTGTATATACTAGTAGAATATAAAAAAAATACAAATCAAGATCAAATAAAAATAGAAATGAAAATAAAAAATACAAACTACAAACTAAAAAGTAAAAAGTACAAACTAATAACTAAAAATTTTAATTTAGAAACTAATAATATATAATTACAAATTAAAAAACTAAACATTTCTACTACTGGTTCGGGTTTCGTAGACGTGGCTGCAATCAAACTTTATTATAATAGAACGTTATAACCTTCTTTTGAAAGAATTTAGGACTTATGTTAAATATATTGTTTTCTGACTGGTGAACATATGCATTGGTGGTTATAATTATCCTTATCATAGGCGAGTTAAGTCTGTAATTCGTTCGACATGTAGGTACACGGAATATATTTTTTGGTCTAGTTCTATGTGCCGGTATATACAGACTGACAATAGATAACAAATTCGGACAATCAATTCTGTTGTTTAACAATTTATTTAAAAAACAAACGTCAGCCACTTCTCTTCTGTATTTTAAGGGCAGAATATTATGCTCTAGTCGAATATCGCGATATTTGTCATACTCGGGGAATGTACCATGTTTTTTAAAATGTAAGTATTTTAAAAATTTGTTTTGAACTGTCTCCACTCTATTTTGATGTATTTTTAAATGAGAATTCCAAATTTTACTACCGTACTCTAATTTTGATCTTACCAAAGCGTTGTACAAAATTTTTATAGAAGGGATGTTTTGGAATTTCGAAGTATTACGTATTACGAATCCTAAACTTTTTTGTGCTGAATTAACAATATTATTTATGTGCTCATCCCATTTTAAATTATTTGTAAATTGTACTCCCAAGTCTTTGATCGAATTAACATTTTGTAATGTTTGATTATCCATAGAATATTTTGCTTCCGCATATACCTTCTTCATTGTATACGTCATGCTTTTACATTTATTTATGTTAAAATGCAGTTTATTTTCATTGCTCCAAGCCAGAACACAGTCAACATCTGTCTGAAGTAATTGTATATCCTTGACATTGTGAATTTCCTTAAATATCTTCAAGTCATCGGCAAACAATAAGCTATCGGAGTGTTTAATAACCAGTGGGAGGTCATTGATAAACAACAAAAATAGCAGCGGGCCTAGGTTGCTTCCTTGAGGCACTCCCGATAAAGTAAGAAAAGGTTGCGACAGGTTTTCATGCATACTCACAAACTGAAAACGGTTTTTAAGTAAGATATAAAAAAAATAATTAAATCTAATGAAAATCCGTACTGATGAACGATTAATTCAAAATAGCCTGGCTTGTAAACATGAATGATCAATTGTAATAGTATTTTACAGTAGAAGTCCGTTAGGATAGCCTTTACTGCCAAGCCAGAGAATTTGTGAGACGAGCTCGAAGAGCGAGTCGAATGATACTGGCGAGGCAGTAAAGGCCCTAACGGACGGGTATTGTACAATAGTTTTTGTAATACCTACATACAATTCGGTCATACGTATCTTTTTCTAATTTATTTTCATCAAAATGCTAGGTTTGTGTAATGACATTTTAGAATTATTGAGAGTGCGTAGAACTTTGCAACTGTTGTTTATAAATGTCAGTTATTTCCAATTTCGTGTATGGTTGTAAGCAGTTTTAAGTTGTAACCAGCTCGTAACTTATGACATCTGTAGAAAATGATGAAGATATTCCTAAAGACGTTAAGATTCTGAATGAGCAAGTTATTTTAGCGTATGTTCAGGAGTTATAGCAGTCTTTTGCGCCTTCTTCTATGTGGAGTCGAAGGCTTGCTTGCTGCTGGATTTGTGTGACAAACGTCACTTTGACGTTTGGCACACAATTTAGCAGGCCGTGGTCTTTACGGACACTTTTTACGGCCGGGCCGTAAAGAGGTTGCTTACGCAGTAGTAAACAGTCCTTAAAGAAATATTTAACAAGTAGGTATTACAAAAACTTATAAACAGCCTACGATGTCGGCTGGCTCGTAACATGAATGATTAATTACAAATATAGCACTCTACCTTAATTGGGCGGTTTTGCCTGGCTGGGTCGGTCAAAGACTCATCGTTAGAATAATCGGGCTGTGACTTGATGTGAGAGTGTGTACGATGTCCAAAGAGTCCCCCTTATTTTCAGGAAAAGATGCAGAGCTTGCCTGGGCAACAACGAAGACTGCGAGACCTGCAGATGGCACGCTCAATGAGATCTCGACCCTGTGGCGGACCAAATTGCCATTCAGGTTTTCGAAAAAGAGCGAGCGGCGGCAGTCATCGATAACAACACGCACTAAAACACCCAGAAGCACGACCTTTCACTCTCGCGGTCCGTCAAGAACTTATTCAAACCACGCCACGCGGTCCCCGACAGACGCGCTAGGCTTGCAACGCGCAGGGGGAACCGGTTAGTAGCATGATCTGTGCACCTGTGACCAATCACGAGGCGAGAAAAGCCTACCGTTGACTCGACTCGACGAACTTTCTAGAACAAAGCTGTGTTCGAAATCCCAAAATCCCAAAAAAATCCCAAAATAAATAATTATGAAGGAGAAAATTAAAGTGGCCGTTACAGTTGCTTAAAATTGTGAACCGCACACTGCCTGAATACCATTTGATCAATTAACACACTTAGAAATATAACTGAAAAACCTATATATAGCAAAGTTGTAATTTTTTAACAGAAAATACTCCAAGAAGTCGAATTTAAAAATGTCCTGACAACGTTTTTTGGAAATTTGCTGGAAATCGCGACGGAAAAATGACAGCAGTCTCTCCGGGAACTCAAACGCAATCGACGAGCAAGAACTATATGACAAGTTCCAAAAATCGTCCCCCAAGGAAGGTGTTAGGCCCAGATTTTCGTAGAAACTCTTCATAATTTTTTGAAATTAAACATCTTCGGACGCGAACGTATTAATCACAAGTTTCCACTGTTTTCGACTTCCGACGGCAACTGAAAGGTCAGATATGGTTTGTATATAGCATTCTTGTTAACATAGAATTTGGGCTTAGACCGCGTAGTCTTGTGGATAAACGCCCAGCATTCTCTGACTTAATGTGCCTTGCACTTTGTGAAGTCGAGCAAGGAACCATACGATGGCCATGCTCTTTGGTGGCTCGTGTTGTTTGAGAATCTTGAGAACGAGAATACTTAGGCAAATTTGGCCTTGTTGCAGTTTGTGCACCCATATTGACTGACGTTTCGCAAGACCTTGCAGCTTGCATCACCCGCGTGGATCCTTGCTCGAGTTCACAAGTTGCAAGGCACATTAAGGCAGAGAATTCTGGGTGTCTATCCACAAAGACTATGCAGTGTAAGCCGAAATTCTGTGTTAACAAGAATAATTCGAGTAACCACGAAAGCCTCAAACACTATTGTTTATACTAAACGATTATAAAACAAAGCTTTGCTTTGCGAATTAAATGACGCCTGAGGTGTATAAGGTTGTTTTAGTCCAGCAATTACTTTTATAAAACGGGGAATTTGAGCGTCATTGTAATTTAGGTTATGAGTTTAATTTACGTCACGATAATTTGATTTACACAGAAAAATGCTGTGCCCATGTAACTTAACATACTATTTTTTTCATTGTAGTTCTTTCTTTTAATCCTTATTTTATTTTCTACTTTTAACCGCGAACTGGGATTGGGTTCGCTAAAACAACACTTAGCAAACGAACCAGTACCGCACCCCTTCACAACCAGGGAAGGCGGCCTTGCTTTACAACATTTATTGGCTCTTCCCTTTCTTTTTAGTAGTTCGTACAAAAATTATGTACTTTCTGAAATCTGACGATATTACCCCTGTTTCGTACATCTCGCGTATCAGCGTTTCCAGAAGTTGTTTATAGGTCTGTTCGTTTGACTGCTCTAAACTGTTCCGAACAGTTTAGAGCAGGAAAACGGCGTTCGTTTGAGATCGAGCAGATGCTCCGAACTGCGTTCGTTTGATAAGGTGCAAGTTGCTCGCAACTGCTTGGAACAGCTTTTCTTACTCCTGGTCTTTAGGAGGAGTAAAAAGTAGCAGACTTGCGCAGTCGTGTAAAACAGGTGAAAGTCAGCTGTTTTGCACGTCTTCCGTCATGCCATTTCATTTCCTAATAATTCTAGCGTTCGAATTTGTGTTTGGTTGTGTTTAGCATTGTTTAGAATTGTTTAAAAATACGTCTACGTCATTCTCCACTAGCATCATTTTCACAATTTCATCCATAACTACGCAGAATAATGATAATATAAACCCGTACAAGCGCGCCTCGCCAGAACTTAATTAATTGTTTCGTTGACCGCTTGTTAATTTCAATATTATGAATTATTTTTCCTAAAAAAGGATGGATTAATAGAAGTCATTAATACACTGTTTTTGATTAATGCACTCTTTAATTAATTAACTGTTTTTGTGATTTTGACGTTTTGATGATAATTTGCATGGAGGTTAGTTGTATTAATCAAATTTTTCGCCACAAAAAGAGATTTTGCGGTCAACGAAAAAATTTTGTAATCAACTCGTTGGTTAATGGGCGATTAATAATCTCAACTATTAAAGGCACTCATTCGCTGTCGCTCGTTCGTGCTTTAAACAGTTTCGATTATTAATCGCCTTCATTAACACACTTGTTGGTTAAATAACTAATATTTAAGGTTTTATTATTTGTTTTGTCAACAACATTAAACTGCTCTAAAACCTTTCGTTCGTTTCTGCTCGATTCTGCGCAATTAGTTTGCTCGAACCTGCACTAAACTGTTCTGGTGACGTCACGCTAAAGTGTTCAGAGCAGTTTAGAGCAGGACAAACGAACATACTAAATTATTTCTGGCGACATTTGATCTATTTCGGGGCTAATATTTTTTCGATTAAACACTCCATTAGTGAAGCATTTGTGCTACTGTAATATTTTTTAGCAATTAGAACAGAATAAGCAAAATAAGACAAACAGTTTTGTAAATGGTTTTCCGAAATGATTGCTTAATGAGATGCAAGGTTTTTATACATATTTTTTATTCTTTAAATTTGTTAAACAGCGAAAAAGATATTAAATTGAGATTTAATAAAGGGATTAATTTATTTTTAGATTTTTCCTATCCTGTTATTATCTAATAGGTGAATGTTGCAAATTGTCTGTAATAAAAGTTGTTAATTTTAAACTTTTTATTAAATTGCATGTATTAGTACAGAGTACACTAAATTTAACGGCGTTCGTCTTCATTTTTTAGAACCCACGCCACTGGATTGTCCCAGTTAGATCAAATTTTCCTGATTGATTGTAGTTGATTCGATATTTGAGTGTACCAAATTTCAATTTAATATCTGTTCCAGATTTTGACTAATCTTTAGAAAAGCATTTTTCTTCAACATCCTGTATATCGTTAAGATCGGAAAAGCATTTTTGTTTTATTTTGGAACATAGAATCTCCAGTTTTTTTTATCATTGAGACTACAATGCCCCGTATAAAATTTAAAGATGTTGAAAAGCTGTGACGAACGACTTCCGGGTTTGAACCGTGTCATCATTGAGACAGTTTCGCCTCTGGCATGGTTCACATGTTGAGTTATCTTGCTCTTTTGCTCCCCACCTGATGAAGCCCCTTATGAACGTGAGTGAAACGTTGAGTTCTTCAATCTCCAAAATGGCACGGTCCAAACCCGGAAGTCATTCGTTACATAATGACAATGATCGTGAAAGCCTCCGAAATCGTGAATAAAGAAAATAATCAGTCTTTAACGATTTTGAAATATTTTTAATATCGTGAGCGACATTTTTATTTGCCGAAAATAGATTTAATTTAAAATTCTTAAAAGTTATTGTTGTTTTGGCTATTTAATACTGCATGTTTCGCAAGCGCGAACTCTTTTATGCCATTGTAATATCTGAAACGTTTTCAAGTCAACTGGAAAATTGACGTCATTAGAATTAAATACCTGCTGCTTACGTGATCGGTTTATTTTCTAAACATTCCTCTTATTAACCGAAGAGCGTTTGTTTTCAAATTGAGTTCCCTACCACATTTGCATTAACGTAAATCGGGTCAGATTCAAATTTGTATTTAACGTGGAGACCTAAACTACGTTATTTAGGAGTAAACTCAACATTTTCTATAGCACCGACCTAACCTACCGTTGCCCAAAGGTAATTGCATTGCTTATTATTGTGAAATACAATGATGAAGTGGGCATGACCATGGCGCATAAAAACAATTGCCGCGATCCATGCAATTATTGTTGGTGATTTATTGCTGAATATCTGCGAAATCATCTTTTACATTTAAACAATAGGTATTTACTTTATCTGTGTTTTATGATGCAAGCACTTCACCCAACAAAGCCCAAAGCACTATTACGATTTTGATATAAGTGTCTGATTATGAAGATGTTTGAGTGCTGCCCAATCAGAGCTTTCTCATACCTGACTAAGTAGTTTTCGGGCAGCGCAACGAGCATGCGCCTGTGGAATACCGCACGTCCTCCTCAATATTTAAACCTTTTACTTAGCTATACGTGTTTCTGAAAACAAAATTGGAAGTGTTTTGCTACAGTTCGATATCTTCACCGAGCTGCAATCGTTTGCTGTATTGGTGGCTTTCCTGCGAAGTTTTGTTTAATTGCAAATAAAATGCCTGTCAGTAAGTAAAAATATATTTTTTTAACATAAAACTGCACAAACGATTTGTCGAGCATTTGCTACTTAATATATCCTTCATTGAAACAATTCAACCATATTTTTATATTCAAAATTGTCGGGGCATTAAGTAAAAACCGGTACCCTTATTCATTTTTTTTCTTAGTGCGATCTTCTAATGTTATTTAATAATTTGACGTTCTGAATGAGTAATCGACATTGAAGGTCAACTTGTGGAAGGTCGAATTTACAATTCTAGATATGTGTTATCTGCAAACGAGTTGCCATCAATGTGATTTCTAAGAATTGGGTGATATGCTACATTTAAAAAAATCAGGTGTGTCGTATTTGATTATGCTATTTTGCACTTAAAATGAGGCTTTGGAAACAAATTAAGCTGTACTCGAGTTTTAAAAAAATCCAATCAGTTCAATGTACGTCCTTTATAAAATGCCCGGCCAAAGTTTTAAACGTTTTGGAACGTTTCATTCAGGAGATAATTCCGTTCATTTTCTTATATATTTTTTATTCTTATATTTTCCATTGCGATGCACTGCACTAGAGATATTTTAAAATGCAAACATAGGTTTTTCGATAGATTTACTTCAACTTGGGTTTTTTAATAGGCATCAAATGCGGCAATGGTGTTAAATACGGCGGGTTTTCTTTTACCTCGTAAAATAAAGTAAGTACAGTAATCATGATTTTTTTCTAACTCGAGATTTTTGCAGAAATTTAATATTCGTGTCTTTCGATTCAGAAAAAGTGGTTTTCGAAGTTCTCTGTCTGTGTATTCTATACATCCCAGACGGTTGAATCGATCGGCCTGAAAATATGTACCTTATAATTGTCTCATAAAAATTAACTTTCACAGAACAATATCATATATTATGAAATTATTCATAACTTTTGTTTAGAAAGGTTTTTGTGATTATATTTTTTCGAAAAATCGCAAAATAAAATTTTTACAAAAATGTCCTCGAAGTCCAAAAATTAATAATGGGAATACTTTTTTAAACTATCATATATTACGTAATTATTTATAACTTTTATCAAAAAAGTTTTTTGTAAGAAATATAATGTTTGAAACAAAAGAAAGTCGTGTGGTGACCACACCAACTCATTTTACTTTCAACAATAAATGGTTTGGTGAGTTCATTTTTATGAATACATAGTACATTATAGATGAAAAGCTAGTTATCACGGCAGGCTATGGAGAAGTGTTCAATAAAATATAAGGAAACACTAAAATTTTAAGCTGAATTCCAAAATGTAATAATATACCGAGTGTTCTATTTAAAATAGAAGTTAATAATATTCAACTGGAAAATCACCTGTCTCACATCAATACACATTAAAAATGTAAAAAAATTAAAGTTTGAAAAAAATCGTTAGAGCCGTTTTAAAAAAATCTAAAAAACTGAAAAAATCACGAGAGTAAACATCTACTTCCGGTTATGCGATTTTCTTTAAAAGCTTGCTGTCGCATCTAGATAGTACACAAAACTTATATATGAAGTTTCAAGGCCATACATCGTTTTTGAGATATTCTGTCCACAGACAGACAGACAGACAGACAGGCAGGCCAATGAACAAAAACATGTTTCTTGGGTTCAGGGGACTCGAAAACGTGAAGATCTGTTGAAAACTCAATTTCGAATTTTTGGGGTGAATCAAATACTTCCTTTATCGTAAAAGGAAGTAAAAATCTATTACGTTACCGTCAATATTTGTTTTGGAAATAATATCAATTTAAAAAAAAATCGTTGCAGTCAGACTAGTGAACAGATCATTTTTGCGATGTTTATTACACATATTTAGTAATTTTAAGTCCTTCCATACATATTTAGAGCTATTGTTAAATTTACTGCTGTAATACGCTTTATTTTCTCGTTTTATTGCGGTTCCCGTGAGATTTCTAAGCTGTTTGTAATAATTCCAGTGTTCTGGATTTTTCATTCTCTTAAATCGATTTAAGGAAATATCACGCGTACGCATCATGTGTTTAATGTTAATTGTTAGTCACGGTGCATGAGCTTTAGTAAATCTTAGAAGAAGTGGTTGGTTAAGAATAGTCAGATGTTCAACAAAAAAAAATTATTTTACTCTCAATATGATAAATGTTGTTCCATGGTATTGATCGCAGGTTTGCAACAAATTGTGGATAATCAAAGAATTTAAAATTTCTGTATGTACGTATAACAGGTTCAGAATTTAAATGCGGTAGATTAATACAGCAACGTACTAAGTGGTGGTCTGAAACTTCGAGCATACTTAAAACGGAAGAGTTGGAAATAATTTTTTTATTGGATACCACAGTCAAATCTACCGGGTGATTATAAATGCTTTTCCATCAAGTTTTGACCATATATTTATTACTTCTATATTGCTATTAAGGTCTGGGAACGGGCGAAAACATTACGGCGCGGCGCCGACACAGTCTCACTCTGAGCACTACGCGTCTCGTGCGCATGCCTGAGAATTCGAACTCCGCCTTTAGAAGCAAATTTTAAACTTGACACAAAGTATGAAAAGAGTTGGTTGTCTGGCTCACTTCCGCTGTGACCACCCCACTTACACGCCCTAGCAATATACTAGTATTAAATATATGGTTTTGACACAGACTGATGCAAAACCTAACCTGCTAACCTCGAATTTGACATAAAGTTACAGTGCTACCAACACATTATTCATACAACAAATATTTCAAACGAAACTTGATGGAAGAGCATTTATAATCACCGCATTTAAGGGATTGTGATAGCTGTATAACACGTGTAGGTTCACTTACTACCTGCTTCAAACCAAGGCTTTCAAAAAATTCCATTGTATACAGGGTGTTCCTAAATATCATGTACATACGGAAGGAGGCAATTATTTGGCTTATTTCATGACTAAAAATTCATATAAACATAGGTCTGCAAATACTTCGTTACTGATCTACAAGGTGTTGAAATTTCAAGATTTTTTTAGTTTTTTCTTTATAGCTCCTGTAGTTTTTCAGATATTTTGCTCAAATTTAGAATGCAGGTTACGCTGTAAAGCTTACATCATTGGGCATGCCAAATAGTTGTGAGAATCTACATGGAGATATTTTTTCAGGGGTCATGCCCTTTTTTCTCCCATTGAACTTTTTTGCAGTACGCCGCTGGTAGATTTTAAAATCTAAAATGAGTTTTCTGTTTTATTTAGAATATTTTTGTTCTCTTGTCGTCTTTTCGTATCTGCGAATGTTATCGAGAAAAAAAGCAATTTTCTGTAATTCGCTAGACGAAATTAAAATTTTAAAATGGTCTAGTAGGCTCTGGATTTAGTTGGATAATCTCTTGTTTCAATTAATTTTGACAGTTCGCATTTGAAATCGTAACTTATGCCTGCATCTGTTTATAAATTAAAGGATTAAGTTGTAAACTGTAATGTGTTAAAGTGTTTTAAATACTTGTTACAATCCCGTAACAATGGCAAATTTCACGAATTCTGACATGTCTGAGATGCATTTCATCTATGGTCTCGCGAATGAAAATGCAAGAGACGTCTGTACATGGAGCGCTATCCCAATATAATGTTATACCTGATCATCGAATATTCTCGAATATTCTTAGGCGTCTTGTAGAAACTGGAACTTTTAATGAGAATACCAATGATGCGGGTAGGTCACATATTGTTAGAACACCACAGATCGAAGAAGCTGTTCTAAATGAAATAGAAGAACATCCAGACACAAGCACCAGAAAATTATCTGAACATTTAAATATTAGTCATCAAGTTGTTTGGCGTATCTTGCACGATTCTATACCCTTACCACATTCAAAGGGTGCAGGCGCTTCTTCTTGGAGATTTTCCATTAAGGATTAATTTCTGCCAGTGGTACCTTAATAAGCTAGCAGTAGATCCCAATTTTGATTGTAAAATCTTTTTTACCAACGAAGCCAATTTTTCAAGGAATTCTATTACACATTTTCATAACAACCACATATGGGCTCAAGAAAATCCGCATGGAATTGTAGAAACGCATTTTCAAAAGCAGTTCTCATTAAATGTATGGGGTGGTATAATCGGGGATCATTTGAATGGTCCTTTCTTTTTACCTGGTCGACTTACTGGTCACTCATATAGTCATTTTTTGCAACACAAATTGCCTTTATTACTCGAAGACTTACCTCTTTTGCTGAGAAATCAAATCTGGTGTATGCACGATGGCGCCCCAGCACATTTTTCTATTTTGGTTCGGAAGTATTTAAATGATGTGTGTGAGAACAAGTGGATAGGACGGGGTGGACCTCAGTCATGGTCCCCTAGGTCCCTTGACTTAAATAGCCCAGATTTTTTCTTATGGGGCATATCAAATCCCTAGTGTATCGGATCGAATATTAGATGCATTTGAAACCGTAAGAGATACTCCGGGGATGTTCGAAAGAGTACGGGCATCAATGAGAAGAAGAGCGGAGGCATGCATATGTATAAGGGTCGGAGGAGGTCACTTTCAACAATTGCTGTAACGTAGTTTGCTTGTTATGGTTATTATTTTGGTTTTTTTCTATTGTAATAAATTATTGCTACAAAAACCGGGTCATCCCAGCTTTAATGTTTAACAGGTAGTGCTGATTAAACTGTCAAAATTAATGCAAACAAGCGATTATTCAAATAAAGCCAGAGCCATTTAAAAATTTTAATTTCGTCTAGCGAATTACAGAAAATCGTTTTTTACTTTTTTCTCGAGAACGGTAGCAGATACGAAAAAACTACAAAAGAACAAAGAGATCGTAAATAAAACAGAAAACTCATTTGGTATTTTAGAATCTACCAGCGGAGCACCGCAAAAAAGTTCAAGGAAAGAAAATGGGGCACGATCCTTGAAAAAATATCTCCCTGTAGATTCTTACAACCATTTGGCATGCCCAATGATGTAAGACCTACAGCGTAATTTGTATTACAAATTTGAGCAAAATATCTCAAAAACTGCAGGAGCTATAAAGAAAAACTAAAAAAATCTTGAAATGTCAACACCCTGTAGATCGGTAACGAAGCGTTTGCGGACCGATGTTTATATAAATTTTTAGTCATGAAATAAGCCAAAGAATTACCTCCTTCCGTATGTACATGATATTTAGGAACACCATGTACAATGTAGAAGCACTGTCTATGTCCCGCATGTCAATACTGAAATCGTCAAAACAGAATATTTCTCTATTTACAGATAATATTGTTGATAATGTTGTTTCTAGAGAATTTATAAAGTCTAGATAAAAGCGTTTGTGCGGGTTATAGACTACTCCAAATACCTATTTATACTTTTCGATAGTGATTTGTAGGTATCCAAAATTGTTCAATATCATAATTACAGTTTAAAATGGAAAAAGCTAAAAATGTTTTAATATAAAACGCAACACCACCTCCTCTCGTTGTCCTATCTCTACCTACAACATTATATCCCCAACCAGGTTCCGGTGCAAGCAATAATGTCGTTTGATTATACAAAACATGCTGCTTAAAATTTTCAAAATTGTTTAAAAATAGATCGTACATTAAGATGGGCACATTTTCCTGCTCTGCTATTACTGAACGCAAAATTCGCTTCTTCGATCAAAAATCCTCTTAAAATCGCAAAGAGAGTTCCATCTTAAGTCAGATTCGAAATCCTGTTACCAAGCACCTGTCAATAGCAATCATATACTGAAAAAAAACAATAAAAATGCCGACTTTTCATACTGCAGTGTAAACGAAACAAAACTCCTAGGATTTGAATATAAAGCATAGCAGTATAAGTGACGCTGCACTTTTTTCTAATGTAATCGAGCCTCTTCAACTTTGTCTGTTAAAAAATATTGGACACGCTGTATACAGGGTGCCCGAATTTCGTAGGGACAACATGGGTAACTTTTGTATTTGAAGCGATAGAGAGATGGTTAAATTAGCAAAAAGGTGCAGGTTTGAGAGCTCATTAAGAATCCATCTTCAAATTTTACTTGTCATGGCCCACTTGTCTAAAATGAAAAAAAAACAAAATCTCCTAATTTCTTTTATATGCCGTAACTTTTTTGTTACTTAAAATATTGAGATGCGATTTGAACTAATTTGCATGGTAACTTAATTACATTTATTGACACTTAATAAAACCAATTTTATTTGTGTAAATATTTAGTAATCTAACCTAACCTCAAAATTTTAAAATGGTACCGTGCAATTTTTTTGGTCCTTTTAAGAGAGGATTGTTTTCTGAATGCAATGATGTATCACATAATATGGAAACTTTTTCAAAATCTTGAAAAACTGAGCTTATTCTTTTTACAGGCAGAAATCACTTGTGCCATGATCACAATAATTTTGTTTTTTATTTATTACGTTATCTGTGAAATTATGTTTCGAAACAAAAAGCAGGCTTATCATCATACGTGCCTTCCAGTAGTGTCAGTGTGTTCCGTATATTTCACGTGTAAGTTCTACGTTCTTGCAACACTTGATATACGCACAAAATACATCATATTTTCAAAATTTTCCATTATAAGTTGAAGTAATAACACTCAAACTACTGACAGGCACGTATGATAAGCCTGCTTTTTGTTTCGAAACATAATTTCACAGATAACGTGATAAACAAAAACAAAGTTATTGTGATCATAGCACTAGTGATTTCTGCCTGTAAAAAGAATAAGCTCAGTTTTTCAAAATTTTCAAAAGTTTCAATATCATGTAATACATCATTGAATTCAGAAAAAAATCCTCTCTTAAAAGAGCCAAAAAAAAAATTGCATGGTACCAATTTAAAATTTTGAGGTTAGGTTAGATTACTAAATATTTACACAAATAAAATTGGTTTTATTAAGTGCCAATAAAAGTATTTAAATTACCATGCAAATTAGTTCAAATCGCATCTCATTATCTTAAGTAACAAAAAAGTTACGGCATATAAAAGAAATGATGAAATTATTTTTTTTAAATTTTAGACAAGGTGGCCATGACAAGTAAAATTTGAAGATGGATTCATAATGAGCTCTCAAACCTGCACCTTTTTGCTAATTTAACCATCTCTCTATCTCTTCAAATACAAAAGTTACCCATGTTGTCCCTACGAAATCCGGGCACTCTGTATACACGAGGGTACCTAAAAGAGTGCAAAAAATTTAAAAATATAACACTGGATATCCATGTTTAGCTTTATCATTGCAAGCATTTTGTTTACCACCTATAAAAGTTAATAATTTTTTAGAACTATGACTTTTTTTTACTTTTTACTAATGTATATTTACCATTTCTGCAAAGTAATATGTAAAAGCTTTCAATTCATTTCACCGAGGGAGCGCCATGTTGAATGTTTACATAAACCTTTTCGATGCATAACTAGTTCCGCCGTTTGTTTTATTCAAATTTTACTAATAAAAATTACCAGTAGTTTTGATTTTTTTTTCTTATTCTCTCTTATTCAATTTTTTCTTTAACATAGAAAAATATTGCTGTATAGTATACGATTAAATTATTTTAGTTTGCTGTTTTAAATTGCCTCTTTATTTTATAATAAATATAAAAATAATTAGAAAGTAACTAATTTAACCAATTTCTCCTTTTATATTTTTTGTTGGAATTAAATATCCGACATAATAATTTTCATTGCTTGCTTGTTTGCTTGAGCCACTTTGAGTGCGAATCCGTAGGCCGAATTGGCTGATTTTGATGTCAAACGACTCAGGGCGACGCAAGTAAGCCAGTAGTAGGGTTTTCAAATTTTTATAAGCGACTTTTTTTATGTGGATTCTTTTGTTGATAGCTAACCTGAAAATTAACTCGACACACAAAATGGATCATTCTTGTACAAATTGCATTAAATGAATTATTTCGCGCCCGATTTGGGTGCAGAACGCTAGTAAATAATAATTTTCATTGCTTGCTCGCTTGACGCCACTTTGAGAGCGAACCCGTGGGCCGAATTGGCTGATTTTGGTGTCAATCGACTCATGGCGACGCAAGTAAGCCAGTAGTAGGGTTTTCAAATTTTTGATAAGTGACTTTTTTATGTGGATTTTTTTGTTGATAACTAACCTTAAAATTAACTCGACACACAAAATGGATCACTCTTGTACAAATTGCATTAAATGAATTATTTCACGCCCAATTTGGGTGCAGAACGCTAGTAAATAATAATTTTCATTGCTTACTTGCTTGACGCCACTTTGAGAGCGAACCCGTCGGCCGAATTGGCTGATTTTCGTGTCAATCGACTCAGGGCGACGCAAGTAAGCCAGTAGTAGGGTTTTCAAATTTTTATAAGTAACTTTTATGTGTGGATTTTTTTGTTGATAACTAACCTTAAAATTAACTCGACACACAAAATGGATCACTCTTGTCATTCAATAAACAACTTTTGTTTATTCAATGCTCTTGTACAAATTGCATTAAATGAATTATTTCGCGCCCAATTTGGGTGCATAACGCTAGTAAATAATAATTGCTTGCTTGCTTGAGGCCACTTTGAGAGCGAACCGTGGGCCGAATTGACTGATTTTGGTGTCAATCGACTCAGGGCGACGCAAGTAAGCCAGTAGTAGGGTTTTCAAATTTTTACAAGTGATTTTTTTGTGGATTTTTTTGTTGATAGCTAACCTCAAAATTAACTCGACACACAAAATGGATCACTCTTGTACAAATTGCATTAAATGAATTATTTCGCGCCCAATTTGGGTGCAGAACGCTATCAAATAAACGGCAGAATTCAAATTTTCAGCGATTTTAAATATAAAAAAACAATAGACAACCCACTTTTGTACGATAATAATCTTTAAGTTTCCGATAATTACGTAAAGATAAGTCGTTTTCAAACTAAAAATATCTCGTGTAAAAATAGCCGGAAAGATCTTACCAAAAACGTAACGTTCACGATTAGTGACAAGCACATTCAACCCTTTTGGCCCCCTTCGCCGCCGCCTATGCAAAAGTCAATACCTACTACATTTTGTCAAATCACTTAATTTGATCAGATACGATTTTGTGGTTTTCTATTTATAAATGGATGTTTCCCACTAATTAAAACCACGCGTATGCTCGTCCCAAAAGACAACAAGCCCGATTTTAATAGCAAGACAATAACTGCCCTTTTGACAGCTGCTGCTGCTCTGATTTCTAAAATGCAGGCCAATAAGGACTTTTGTTTACTTAATTTTCAAGTCTTTTTGGCGGGAAAGTTCGTAATTTCGTACAATTAGAGAACAACCTTGGACGGCCTGTTATTGAAATATAGATGAAAGTCATCTAATTCGTCTTTAGTTTGCTTGGCGATCGCTGTGGTTACTAAGGTCTTCGATATTTCACAGGGCGGCGCCAGTTAATGAGAAATGTCGGCCAGATTTGCACATTGTGATTCTGATGGTATTTTCACACATTTTCGCTTTACTTATTGCATTAAATCCCTTCTGGCTCGTTTGTAACCTCAGTTTTCTTCCAGACCAGAAATCGGCAGAAATCTGCCTAGGCCTCATCCGTCAATCTTTGAAAAAATGCACTGCGGAGGATGATGGAGCCTTTTTCGATGGACAACACCCCCATGTTTTTGTTATCCTCGGTGCCTCTGTAAGTATTTGTTTAGGGACTGCGCACATTTGTACATAGTAAATATTTGTACTGTATAAGGATATACATTAGTGTAATGAAAACCTACATGTCAAATCCTCACAATGCATTTTTCAATGTACTAACTATATAGCAGTAATAAGTCTTTAAGGACGTGACGTCTTGGTAAAAATGCCAAGTGCTTAATGCTATTATATCAGTTCCTTGTTAACTATTCATCCATTCATTACATGATCCTGCTTTCTAGCGACACTACATTAGTTTGGTGATGTAACTGTTGTAAAGGCACTTATTGCTTCTAATCACATTGTGGTGGCATGTTTGCTTCCACTTGCGTTGATAACAACCTGATAAGATAAATCTTCGATTTTATAACATTTTACACTGCCCATGTGTACACTACACTTATTATAAAGCACGGGCAGGTATCTATATCAATATTTTCCATGCGTTTCAAAGCTCATTCACATTTCTATTTATGGTATCTAACAGTTAGCAGCTACAACCTCTGCTGTGTAGGTCATTTTTTTATAAACTTATCATTTGTTATATCTGCAATGCAATTGTGTTTTACATTCTACCATTTATGGTGGCGTTTATTTATGTATATGAGAAAAGTAAGATATAACTTTTTAATTAGCATTGTGGCACACCTGTTGATTATTTTACTTTGTTTCTATTCCTTTTGCTTTTATTGCTGTACAACCATATATTTAAAGTATTATACTGCTAATAGGTCCTGGGAACGTGCGAAAACATTACGGCGCCTACATAGTCTCACTCATCGTACTACGCGTCTCGTGCGCATGCGTGGCAATTCGAACTCCGTCTTTAGAAAGGAATTTTAAACTGGACCACTTCCCCACCGCGCGGACGACGCCGACGCGCTTGCGCACAGCTCACCATATACATTGAAGAATTGGTTGTCTGTCTCACTTACTTCGTGACCTCCCCACTCATAGCCGATAGCAATATAGTAGATATTAAATATATGATTTTATTCAGGGGCGGATGGGCAAGTTTTAAACGGCCCAGGACGGTAACTAATGCCCATATATGTGTTATACATATTGCAATGACTTCACGTTTCTGTACCATAAGTATTTAATTCAATTGCCCTGCTCTGCTAGCTGTGAGTATTTATTTCTTATTTAAAAATTAATTTCAAATGATTTCTCTTTTAAAAATAATTATTGCCATGAAAACTCAATCATCAGGGTTAGGTTCTTTTATCTAGTTGTCTTATATTTGACTTGTCATATTTAGAATAAATTTCAATTGTCAAATGACCTTAAATGTCACTTATCTTGAATGAATTCAAAATAATTCTTCTACTTGTAATCAGATACGACCAACGTACACTGTTTTCAATATTATTATGATGTATGACTTTCTCTATCTTTTATAGTAAGTAATAACTCTTTTAATTATTGCAAGTAATAAATATTGTTCATCTACTTAATTTTTATTCTAGATTAAACTACTAACCAACCTTATTGACTCTACTAATTGCACATCCAGCACCAAAGATCCCCTTGTACAACTAGTCACCACACGAAACACGTCCAACTGCAATTAACTGTCAAACCAATTTACAGCCATTAAATCCTCCAGAAAATATCCAAATATTTGAAGAATCCAACCTCCTTTTACCAAGACTGCACCTATCTTCTTTTATATTACTCCTTCACAACCCTCTTCTGCCAGTAAACTATCCTTGATGTACTCCAACTAATATTACTTCTTTTCAGGTTTAATTGTCACGATGATCTGTCCTCTGCATGAAAATGAAATATCCAAATACCACCAATCACTCAGAATGATTCCCAGGAAGATACATCAGTCCTTCATCACGGCTCCTACACTTGCATTAATCCACACCAGTCACATCCTTTTCACTCCTTCCCATAAACTGTATTAGTTCCAATAAAGCAGCTCAATCCAAATCTATTCAAATACTGTAGTTTTCTGGTTATTTCTATCTAATTTAAACTTTGTAGATTTATTTATTCACTGTTCTTATTATACCAGGACCATTATTATTATATAAACAGTAAAGTTTTCAATATTTTATTACGGGTGGTATTTAACAGTCTACCAAATTTACCCAATCTTTTCGTACAAAAAAATACTTTTGTTTCCCAAAAATACTAAATGCTCACCAAAATTAAGAAAATGCATAATCTTAGAGCGACAACCAAATATTGACATCATGCTAGTCTCTTATATTATTTGTTCCTAAAAATAACTTTCGTTGGCTAAAAATGCTAAATGTTCACCAAATTTTATTCCGCATTTAATTCTAACATGATACCCAGATATTTAATTTTCGTCAGTGTCTTATATTATTTAGCCGTTAAAAAAAACTATTTGTTTAGCAGAAATACACAATGTTTACTATATTTTATAACACATTCAATTTCAAAAGTATACCCAGATTTATAATTCTTGCCTAAGCCTAAATATCACTTATAAGAAAAATGTATCATGTTTTATTAGGTCTTGTTTATAAATGGCGACATAGAAATAAGTCTGCAGAATTCTTGGAAATAAATCAATACATATACAGTGTGTTTCACTTTTCATGGGGACGGTCATGTATCACAGAAAGTACCCAACCAATTTTGTTCAAATTTGCAAGGAATGTATATACCCTTAGTGCCACCCAGGACACAAGGACACATAAGGTACTGCGATGCTCATTTGTTTTCTTAAAAACCGACTACCAAAGCTACTTGATCAAAAGGGAATAAAGTGTATAACATTTCTTATTCTAATTCCAAGTAAATTATTTAACAACAATGAAAAAACTTTATGTGTTTGCTATAGCCACACTTTAGAAAAACGAAAACAGTTAAAGTAATGTTTAAAACTCAGCTATTATTCGAAAAATGACGAAATAAATGAACAGTATTTTTCAAGTTTGCGTTTTAATATCTTTCTAACGCATAGGAATTTTTGCATGAAAATTTGGCCACAAGGCTTTTCAAAGGCGCGGATTAAGATTATGTTAAAAAATTTGGCGGGAAAAATTCGCTAATATTACTTTGTGAAAAAATAGCCCCTTTTTTTCGTCCTAAGACGGACGCCTAGGGACCCATTCTTATGTGTCCTTGTGTCCTGGGTGGCACTAAGGGAATATACATTCCTTGCAAATTTGAACAAAATTGGTTGGGTACTTTCTGTGATACATGATCGTCCCCATGAAAAGTGAAACACACTGTATATAAAAATCTAACACAAAATTCACAAAACAAAAATGAAAATGAAACTTATTAAGTCTTTTCGTACGGCAATACACTGGTTACACTCACTGTAAAAGCTACCAAGCACAGTGTGCGGCTGGAAGCTGAGCACAAAACAATAACTAAGCTGAGGCCTTCAAGAAGTTTGTCTGGAAGCGACAAGGAGAGATGCGCAAGCTTATTTCATTTTTGGAGTAACAGAATAATTATTTGACTCACAAGTAGTTTTTCGAGACAGACTAAATATAAATGGATAGCGTGAATATTTATTATGTACAGCACGGGTGCGTAACTTGAGCGTTCTAAATTTGGTGAACATTTAGTAAAATCGGTAGACATATAGAATTTAAAATGTAAGCAATAGTAAAACAGTACGCCACATAGCTATTTTAGTAATACTGTTCTCATTTTCCGAAGTATAATCATTTGGGTTGCATTAAGATTTTTTGATGTTCATTAAATTTTTTGGTGGACAGCACTAAGGATGTATGGTTTAATTTGGTGTGCATTATATTTGACGTCTTTTATTACTATCCAAAATATTATGTTACATTTTTCAAAGTTTGTTATTCTTAATCCCAAAACAACTCCCCTAACTACCGTATTTTCATTATTGATGCTTACTATATTAAAATATACATTTGATACCTACATACTTTGTTATCTTTTAATATTTTAATTTGGTCTGTCGTATCTGATATCAGTAGTAAATAACTTCTATCTTTTAACATCTTACTTTATAAATTAAACTATATGAAATTTATTCTTTCCATTCTCATTTCTTAAAATATAATCTCTATTTAAAATTTAATTCAAATAACCTTTTATATTCTAAACTTTTGCAAAGACTGACTACAATGCTTTACCAAATTCTTTTATCGTATTAATTATCAAACTATGTCCACTCTTATGATATCATAACAATATATTGCTAGTAGGGCCTGGAAACGGCCAAAAACATTACGGCGCTGACGTAGTCTCCCTCTGAGTATTACGCGTCTCGTGCGCATGCCTGAGAATTCGAACTCCGCCTTTAGAAGCGAATTTTAAAATTGACCATGAGGTTCACTTGCCCACCTCGCTGGACGACACTTGCGCACAGCTCACCACGTACGTAAAAGAGTTGGTTGTCTGTCTCACTTACACTGTGACCTCCCCACTCATAGCCGCTAGCAATATAGTACTTTAAATATAAGTGTACAACTAACTTTGATTTTTTAATTGGTACCCACATTGCTCCTATTTTTGAAAAGACATTTCTAAAAATATAAAAAACAGCTATCGTTAAAATGCTTATATTTTCTTCTAAGGTATGAAAGTTATAGTTGTCAAAAATGTTTAGTGCAAAATCTTGTAAATATTCTAAACAATTTGGTAGCATTATTAACCCCCCAAGTAACATGTGAGCAAACGAAACGAAATATTTGTTGTATGAATAATATGTTGGTGGCACTGTAAGTCTATGTCAAATTCGAGGTTAGCACGTTAAGTTTTGGGTCAGTCTGTGTCAATATATATATAATTAGCTCTTTAACCGCAAGCAGTTATGGCTACTTTTTTCAAAGTTTTCCAAATCCTGATTTGGGTCGGATTAATTCCCATTTCTTTTGTTGTTTTTTATATCGTTTTTATTGTTTTAATTTTTAATCTGTGAGTTTTTTGCTCGTTCTTGCTTCTTCTGCTATCTTTGCCCATTCCTTCCTCTTTTTACACTTCTCTTTCCAGTTCTATATTCCTAGCTTCTTTAGGTCTTCTTCTACATCATCGAGCCATCTCAGACTAGGTCTACCTCTTCTTCTTTTTTCGGTTGGTGTCCATTCTGTTATTACTCGTATTGCTCTTTTTTTACCTGCCCTCATTACGTGGCCTAACCATTTTATTCTCTGAGATTTTATATATGTAACAATATCTTCCCCTTTCATTTGATCCCTCAGTTCAAAGTTCATTCTTGGTCTAAATTCGTCTTCTTCTGTTCGTACTGGGCCCATTATTCTTCGTAATATTTTTCTTTCAAACACTTTTAGATCTTCTTCTTCTTTTTTAGTTAAGGTCCATACCTCTATTCCATATGTCACTACTGGTCTAATAATGGTTTTATATAGTTGTAGTTTTGCTTTTTTACTTAGGTATTTAGAGTTTAAGAATGTTTTGTTTGCATAATATGCTCTGTGTCCCATCTGTATTTTTTGTTTTGTTTTTTCACTGGTCTTATATTTTTTATTATAAATTGTTATCCCCAAATATTTAAGGTTCTGGACTGCTTCAAATTTATAGCCTTTAATTTTAAGAAATTCTTCATTGCTGCTGTCACTATATTTTAAATATTTAGTTTTATTTTCACTAATTCTTAAACCCATTTTTTTTGTTTCCTCCTCTAGTCTCATGAAACTTTTTATTAGCCCCTCTTTTGTTCTACTGATAATTGTAACATCATCTGCGTAAGCGATAATTTGTGTGTTTTTAATATTTATTGTCCCTTCTAACTCTGATCTTCTAATTGCACCTTCTAAGGCTATATTAAACAATGTAGCTGACAGCATATCTCCCTGCCTAACGCCTTGTTGTACATTAAAGCTTTCAGTTGTATCACTTCCTATTTTCACTACTGCGGTTGAGTCTTTTAGGGTCATTTCGACAAGGTTTACTATTTTTTGTGGAGTCCTTATGTACTGCAGTTCTTTGATTATCTTTTCTCTTATTACTTTATCGAAAGCCTGTTTAAAGTCTATGAATAGGATGTGAAGAGTTAGGTGATATTCTTTTGCTTTTTCTAGTATTTGTTGTACAATGTGTATGGCGTCTGTGGTCGATCTCCCATGTCTAAAACCTTGTTGGTAGTCCCCTAGTTCGTTTTCTGCATGTTCTTGAAGTTTGTCTTTAATTATTTTTGAGATCACTTTATAGGCCACATTTAGTAACGTTATTCCTCTATAATTTGAGCAATCCTCCAAGTCTCCTTTTTTGTATATTGTAAAAATTACACCTTTCTTCCAATCTTCTGGCATGCTTTCTTCTCTCCAGATCAAGCATATTAGTTCATGTAGTTTTTCATGCAGTTTCTCACCTCCATATTTTAGGTATTCGGTAATTATTCCATCACTTCCTGGCGTCTTATTGTTTTTTAGGTGTCGTATTGCCTGTTTTACCTCTTCTATTGTTGGTTCTTCTATTTTTTCATCATTCTGTCTAATGTCCGTTTTTGCTATTGTTTTCGTTTCCGTTTCCTTTCTGTATAGTTGTTCATAATAGTTCTTCCATATTTGTTGTATTTCTTTCGTTTCATATCTTGTCCTTCCTTCTGTGTCTTTATATCCTGTAGTTTTTATTCTAAAGTTCTTCTTTTCTAGTTTTATTCTCTGGTAAAACATTCTTGTGTTTTTATTGTTATATTCATCTTGCATATCTTTTATTTTCTTTTCATTCCAATCTCTCTTTTTTTGTTTACATGTGTTTCTTGCTAGGGAATTTGCGTCTTTGTAAATTTGTTTGTCTTCTTCTGCATTTGATTGCAACCATTTTATCCATGCTCGATTTTTTTCATCTCTTGTCTTCTTGCACTCTTGGTCGTACCATTCTTTACTTTTTTCGTGTTCCTTGTGACCCACGCATTTTTCTGCTGTTTTCAAAATACTAGTTTTTATGTTATTCCACTGGATTTCGATTCTATTTGTACTTGTACAATCAGTGGGGGTTTGCTTTTGCTGAAGTTCTTGCGTTATTCCTTCTTCTAATGCTTGTTTCACCTTTCGTTCTTTCATTTTGTTTATATCCCAATTGTTTTTTTTTTATTCTCTCTTTTTCTCTTCTTAGGTTTTTCCTTTCCTTGGTCGTTGCAATTACTAAGTTGTGGTCTGAATTTACGTTGGCGCCTCGAAAAGATCTTACATCCTGTATGTTATTAGTTCTTTCTTTCGTTATGAGTACATGATTAATTTGACTCGTCGATGTTTGGTTTGGATGATTCCATGTTATTTTGTGCCTCTTTGGGTGAGGAAATTTTGTGCTGACAATAAATAAATTCATTGCTGCTGCCAAGTTGCATATTCTATTCCCATTGTCGTTTGTTTCTTCATGAATTGTGTTCTTTCCTGCTACAGCTTTTATATACTCCTCCTTACCAATCTGGGCATTTATATCTCCTAGTACTAATAGTGTATCGTATTTTGGTGCTTTTTCACATTGAGATTGCAGTTCTTCATAAAACTTGTCTTTCTTATCACCCTCTTCTATCTCTGTTGGGGCATACACACATATGAAGGTAGTATTATACATTTTTCCTCGAATTCTTAGGATTGACATTCTGTCATTTATGGGTTCAAATTTCATTATGTTAGGAGTTTGATTTTTGGAAACGATAAAACCTGTTCCATTCCTTCCTTGTTTTTCCCCTCCACTCCAGAATAATGTATGGTTATTTTTTTTTATTTCACCCGCTCCAGCCCATCTAGTTTCTTATAATATCATAATATCAATATCATATTTTCCATTGTTTGCATAATTTCGTTCATCTTTCCAGGTTGTAAAAGTGTTTTTATGTTCCATGTCGCAATCCTTGTTTTGTGTTTTTTTGTTTTTCTTTTTTTCTTCTTATTTTTCATATTGTTTTCCTGTCTGTGTCAATACTGACGCAAAACCTAACCTTCTAACATCGAATTTGACATAAACTTACAGTGCCACCAACATATTACTCATACAGCAAATATTTCAAAGCCAAGCTTGATTTCATTTTCGTTTGCTCACATGTTAGGTCTCCATGTTGCATATGGGCCACTTGCTTAAGGGGGCTGAAACCAGTAAGTATAAACTCGGCAAAGCTGTACACGAAAAGCAAGATCAGTAGATGTTTGGGAAGAGAAAAACTTAGTATTGTATACAGAAACTCTATGACTTGACTATTTTGTACCACGTTTCAGATTTTAATTCGTGTAAATTTTTGAAAAAATGCATTTCATTTTCCACGTCATGACTGTTTTCTAAAATTTTATTTACTATTTTTAATTGCACTTGCGAATACTGGTTGGAATACGGCAGAGTTGGTTTTGAATTGATTTTAAAATAATATTTCTAACTTGGATCTGTTTTTACAAAATTTCAAAACGGACATTTTTTTCAACTGTCTAAAAATCTGCTGAGAATATGGAAAATACCTTCTTACATACAAGCACACAGCTTTAAGATGATAATCACTGTATATTCCTGTCTCTTTAATTTTGAAGATTTTTTTGAATTATGAAAACTAAAAAAAATAGAAATCTAGAAGGGAGTCATTGGTACATCATGCCGATGGTGAAAAGGAGCAGCATTTTACAGCACCCATATTATTCTTTCTATTTTTAAAAAGACATTTTCATCTACAGTGTAACACTATCTTTTTTAGTTTTCATCAGATTTGAACAAAATTTTCTTCAAAGATTTATGGTCTACTCGTAGCTAAAAAACCATTTGCCCCCTTCAAATACAAAGCCCTCTGCGATACCAAAATAAAAGTAAAAAATCAAAAATCATATTAAGCATTTGTTATTGGAAAATTTTACAAATAAAAGTTGTACAGAATTACCGAAAAAGCTTGAATTCAAAGTTGATCAAAATTAAAAGATTAAAATTTTGTTTAAAAAACTTCAAAGTCCAAAAATATCATTTTATGGGTTATGCGTTTTTAAAATTACAACTATATTTCAAACAAAATGAAGTAGTTGTAAAATTATTTATGTCTTTTTTTCGTTTTTTGTAGGATCTTCATATTTAAGTTTTTTTAAACAAAATTTCAAACTTTATAATTTTGATCAAACTTTGGATTTAACTTTTACTTATTAGTAAAATTATCAAAAAAATACCTGATTTTTTTATTTATATTGTTATTGCAGGTGGCTTTACATTTGAAGGTGGTGAACAGTTTTTTTAGCTAGAAGTAGACCATACCATGTTCTATTTTGGAGCAAAATTTGAAGAAAATTGGTTAAAAACTAAAAAAGATATAAAGGTGTTACGCGGTTAAGTGGGACACACTGTATATATTGCTGGTTTAAAAAATGTGAGTAAAGTTTGGGCACTTCATTCCATGTAGGAACATGGCCTGAGACAAGGCGAGTCAGGGTCGCCGAAATATCTCTTTCCAACACCCAGTCAATCTTGCACTTCGTTAATGGCGTATTGGGTGATGTGGTTAGCATCACGCCTTTGACGACTGCTTTACTTTCCCTACTTCCACAACTGTGGTTTCGGTGCCCAATTTTTAAAGTGACTGGGTGGGCCGCCCTCCAGTTACCAGATGTAGGGATTGAACTCCGTACCGTGGCACCATAGCCTGAGTTTCCTAATGCTTGGCCACGCTTGCAACTGGTTTAAAAAATGTAATTGTGAAATTGTAAAAGTGATAAACATGAAAAATATTTAAGAACGCAGACAACATTATTCAGAATATTTTTAAAAAAGAAGCTGAGGAACTGGATAATACTTCTTAACATGTGGGTTTAAAATGATAAATAATCATTGTATATTTTTGTCTTTCATTTTTAAGGATGATTTTTTAAATAAAAAAATTGAAAAAGTAACTTTTTTAACAAATTAGGAAGGCCTCATTGGTAGATCATGGGAGCGGTGAGAGGGAGCAATAACATACGGCATGTTGTTCATTTACTTTTGAATAGGCATTTCCAACTAAATTCAGTTTTTTAAGTCTTATTTCAAAACTGTAAAACTATAGTAAATATGAAAAAACATTCAGAAATCTGAAAAACAGCAATGCCCAATCTGCCCTTTCTTTCAAGATAAGAAAATTATATAAAGTTGTTTACTGCGATATATTGCAAATATTCTAATTTTTTTTGTAAAAATGGTACATACAGTGTGTCCACGGATTGAGTTCACATAAGGTGTAAATAATAAAAAATATTCAACTTTGAAGCTGATATTCTAGGATTCGCTCCTGCTTGTTCTCAAACCAAGATTTTGGCAAAATCAATCAAATTAATTAATATACAGGGTGTTTTTGGAATCGATTTTAAGAAAATGGTCAAGAGTAAACTACCTTTATTAAAAGAGATAACAAAAAAAAAGTATTAAGGAAAGTTGTTTAGAATTAAGAGTAATTGCAGACTCTCAACTTTCAGACAAATCGACCTACTTTGATTTGTTTAAATATTTTTTAGTTTCGTATACCAACATACTTTTTATCGTGGCTGCAGGAGACACTCTAACTGGTTCATGAACTAAGATGTTAAAAAAATAATAGAGTGCCTCTTACAGCTACGATAAAATGTATGTTGGTATAAAAACTCCAAAAAAAAAAATTTTTTAAATAAAAGTAGGCGAATTTGTCTGGAAATTTAGTCTACCATCACTCTTAATTCTAAACAACTTTTTTTAATACTTTTTTCTGTTATCTCTTCTAATAAAGGTAGTTTACTCTTAGACATTTTTTAAAAATCGATTTGAAAAACACCCTGTATATTAACTAATTTGATTGATTTTTCTGAAAATCGTGGTTTGAGAACAAGCAGGATTCCTAGAATATCAGCTTCAAAGTCGAATATTTTTTATTATTTACACCTTATGTGAACTCAATCCGTGGACACACTGTATATGTAAAAAAAATGAAGTAGTAGTGTTATACCTCCGCCTCCAAATAGGCCTCAACATTGCAGAAAGACTGCTGGCTGAAGGGGGTTCAAAGCACTATAAATAACCCAGTAAAGCCCTTCACCAAAAGCAAGGTGAATGGACGTTCCGAGTAGATGACATTATGCCTATTTTGGACCACGTTTCAAATTGTATTTCTCATGATTTTTGAAGGGAGTACATTTTATTCCCCATGCCATAACTCCACTTTCTAATATTTTTTATAAGTGTAAAAACTAATATTTGTTTACAAATTTGTAAGGCCACATTGGTACGTCATGTGGATCGAGTGTGGGAGCAAAAATGAACAGTAATTATTTATCACATTTTTATATCGAGAGATCCAAAAAAAAAAACTGTTCCTCAGCAGGCTGTGGAATGAAAAGTCACTTCTTTACTTGTGTCAGATAATAATTAGTGGTCAGTTTCTGTACGAAACTGGCAGATTGTTAAAATGATTTTTAATAAATTTCAAAGAGCATTCATTATTGAATGCTACTTTCGGAACGGCCTTCAAATTGACAGAGAATGGACCTATTCTGTTCCTCCTTGTTTTGTGGAATTCCGAGAGAGGTATTCAAATGAAAATATTACATATCGCAAATTTTATGATTTGGTTAAGAATTTCGTCAGCAATTTTCGAGAAACTGGAAGTGTAAAAAAGGAAAGAAGGGTCTGGTAGGCCAATGAAGGGAGTACCTACTTTAATTGAAACTGTTAGACAATGAATTGATGAGGCTCCAAAAACACCAATTAGACATTTATGCCAGCAAGTTGATGATTTAAGTTATGGTACATGCCACAGAATATTGAGATAAGATTTGCATCTACATGCTTACCGTTTTATTTCCGTTCAGGAGCTTTTAGAACAGGATTATCCAAAAAGAGTTCAGTTTTGTCATTGGTTTTTGGATAATCTCAATGATGAGCAGTTAAATTTAACGTTTTGTACGGACGAAGCCTGGTTTTACCTTAATGGGTATATTAATTCACAGAATATGCGATTTTGGAGTGGCGAGAATCCACACGTTACAACTGAAGCTCTCCTTTATCTGGATTGAAATGAGTCGTCGTAGGTTAGTTGGGTCAATATGTTTCGAAGGTACGCTAACGCTAACGAATTATTGCAACCTTTTTTAAATGAACTACGGGATGGTTTTCTGGAATACTGCAATACGCTGGCCCCCTCGCTCTTGTGATATTACTGTTTTGGACTTTTTTCTATGGCCCTATTTGAAAAACACCATTTTTAAGACTTCAGTTAATGATTTAAACGAACTGAAACTTAGAATTGAAGAACTCTGTCAAGAAATTAACAACTCACCTCAATTATTACAAAGTGTTTTTGAAGGTATGAGAAGACGAGTTCAAAACTGTTTGGAGGAAGAAGGCAGACATTTGCAACATTTGTTATGATTACATTAGTTCAGGTTTATCCATTTCTTTTACTGTTGCTCAATAAAAGATTTCTGCTCCGAAAAATGACGTTTCATTATTATTTAACTAGTGAATCACCCGAGTTACGCTTTGGTTCGCAAAATTAGGAGAGATTCATTAATATAAATTTTTTTTTAAAAATGCACCGGCCGGGAATCGTACCCGGGCCGCCCGTGTGGCAGGCGAGCATTCTACCACCGAGCTACGGAACTTTGTTGAACGACGCGCTGCTGTAGTGCTATATAATCAATCACCTGAGCTACGCTTAGTTTTGCTAATTAAACAATCTAATTAAAACCTTTTTTGAAAATAAAAACCCACCTACGATCTAAGTCTAACAATTAGCAACATTTTAAGCCATCATACAACTTAATCCGTCCAGTATCGTCGGAGGAGCTAGCGAACAAAGATACAGAGAGACCAACGATTTTATGTAGTGGATTCCAGCTGACACAAGTAAAGACGTGACTTTTCATTTCACAGCCTGCTGAGGAACAGTTTTTTTTTATCTCTCGATACTTGGTATATTAAGCATGGTTAATCCAACTTAACATATTGATACAAAATATACAATATTTTCTTTATATAGGGTGATTTGGCACGGAAAAAAATCTATCCAACACTATGGTGGCTGTTCCGTGACAATCTTTTGCCAGCAAATACAATATTTTATGGCTATGCAAGAAGTAAAACAACAGTCGAAGTAATCAGAGAAAAATGCCATCGTTACATGAAGGTAAAATACTTTTAAAACCTCCGTTATGCATCGCTAATGAATTTTATTTAACAGATTCAACCATCTGAGGAGGAAGCTTATGAAGAGTTTTGGAAATTAAATCATTATATTGCCGGAGCCTATGATTCTCGAACTGATTTTGAAAAACTTAACCAAGAACTGACACCATTTGAAAAGGGTCCAATCGCAAACCGTCTATTTTACCTAGCGCTGCCTCCTTCTGTCTATGAATTCGTCACTGTAAATATTCGACATGCCTGCATGGCTCCCAAGTGAGCATTTTTGTTAATTGTCAAATGACTTTCTATACTCATTATTTGTTACTAGGGGATGGACGCGTATAATCGTGGAAAAACCATTTGGAAAGGATTTCGACTCCTCACAAAAGCTCTCCGATCACTTGAGTTCGCTATTTACAGAACAACAGTTATACCGTATTGATCATTACTTGGGAAAAGAAATGGTCCAAAACCTCATGACTTTGCGGTAGGTCACACTAGTGGTTACAGATGTCAGTGTATAATTATAATCTTTGTTTAGATTTGGAAATAGAATATTCAATCCCACTTGGAACCGAGATAATATTGCATCAATATTAATTTCATTTAAAGAACCATTTGGAACTGAGGGGCGTGGCGGTTATTTCGACGAGTATGGCATTATACGTGATATTATGCAAAACCACTTGCTTCAAATACTAACTCTTGTTGCCATGGAGAAACCAGCCTCCTGCCAGCCAGATGATATAAGAAATGAAAAGGTACTCCTATTAATGTCAAACTGGTATAGCTTAATTAACCTATTATCTTTTAACTATAGGTGAAAGTTTTGCGGTGTATAAAGCCACTGGAAACCAGTGATGTCGTTTTGGGTCAGTATGTAGGTGATCCAAATGGGGACGGTGAGGCTAAGCTGGGCTATTTAGATGATAAAACTGTTCCTGATGGCTCCACTACACCCACATTCGCATTGGGTGTTCTACATATTAATAATGAACGATGGGATGGGGTTCCCTTTATATTAAAATGCGGAAAAGGTACTTCGAAATCATTAAATATTCCCTGTAACGGCTTTTTATTCTTTTCACATTTATATATGCAGCAAATAATTTTACATGACTGATTTTGCTCTTTATATTATATTATAAACTAACTAAACTATTACCCCTTTTTAGCTCTAAACGAAAGAAAAGCAGAAGTACGTATTCAATTTAAAGATGTACCAGGGGATATCTTCGAAGGCAAACCCAAACGAAATGAACTCGTCATTAAAGTGCAACCTGGAGAGGCTCTGTATGTAAAGCTCATGGTAAAAACTCCAGGGATGGCATTTGACATGGAAGAAACCGAATTAGACCTTACTTATGGTAGTCGATACTCTGTACGTTTGTTAATTTTACAGTGTGTGTTGTACTCACTAATACATTTTGTAGAACGTCAAGTTGCCAGATGCTTACGAACGTTTAATTCTTGACGTATTCTGTGGTTCGCAAATGCATTTTGTTCGTTCAGATGAGCTTAGTGAGGCATGGCGTATTTTCACTCCCTTACTGCATCTTATTGAAGGAGACAAAGTAACGCCTATCCCATACACGTACGTATTCCATCTTATAGAAAGATGTATTCGGCGCTAACTTCCTATGATTTAGATATGGCAGTCGGGGGCCAAAAGAAGCTGACGAATTATTATATAGCAATAATTTCCAGTACACTGGCACGTATCAGTGGAAACCTGCTGATAATAATAAATAAGATGGCTCTGCATTTAAAATTTGATTCCACGAGCAATAAAGTTATTTTTGTATAAAGTGTTGTTAGTGTTTAGTTTTGTTAAAGGAAAAGATTGTGATCTACATTTCACTTTTTATGTAATTGACTAGAAGAGAAATCTTCATAACACTGTGCCTTTAGTTAGAGCGCAGAAGTTTAAATTGTAAGATTTTGAAATCTGTACTTCTGGTGCTGTCTTTGTGTTATTTATTTTGCACAAGTTTGTAATAAACTTTTAAAATTGTGTTGGCTTTATTATAATGAAGTCATGTTTAAACAAATTGTACGTTGGAATTTGATTTGCATGTGTGTAATTTATTTCACCTTGACAATTCGCATTGTCACAGGTGTTTTGCGTGTGAGCATGCACAAACAGAATTTATTCTAGGCTCGGTTTGGATGTTAACATTGAAATCTGTAATACTGTCAAAATAGTCATGGAAAAATAAAGAATATTTTGCACCGCTAGCAGTAAAAGAGGCACGTGGCTTAAGTAAATATAAAGAATACACCTAATCTAAAAAGGGTAAATCATTATTAACAAGGAAAACAATTCAGTTTGACAAGTCTTCACGTTATTGATTTTTTTTTTAATTTTACATTTCTTTATATACTAAGGCAGTGGCTCTGAATGACGTGCATATAGCACCACAGAGGATCTTTAGGAGGCCACAGGAAACATTTGAAAAAATGGAAGCCCATAGCATGTTTTAAGGCGACCATGCTACAAAATAAAATAAAAAATATGTTATAGAGTCGCACTAATCCAAAAACATCCCATAGAGTGCCTTGACTCATGCGAACACACCTCCTAAAACACGATCTTGTTACTTAGATGTTCTGCTGCATGTCCACTGCTGGTGGAGAAAAATGGACATGTAGGCATAAAGCAAATTTAAGCAAATGATCATTTGCCCAGACATATGCTAAGTGATTGTGCATAGGACACAAAGCCGATCGTGGACCGTAGTTACAATACCGACCATTGAAGTGAAAAAAAATTTATCAAAGGCTGTAATTAACCTAAACGAGACGCATATTTCCTTCCGAATTTCGTTATATGACTGACATTTAGGCAAATGATCATTTGCTCAACGTGCTGATGGCTACTAGAGGAAGAATGTTGGTGTAAATAGTACTAAACCCAGGTAAGTTTGGAATATGTGTTAATTTATTCTACCATTGAGCTGTAGTCAAAGGATCTATGGCTGTGGTCATTTTAATACCTGAAAAGCTTGAAAAAATGATTAATGTATTGCTACAACACCGGGACAAGTACATCATCGTAGACAAGAAAAATGAATACATATTTGCTATTCCCGACAGTACCATCAAATGGGGTAAAGGTAATGTGGCAATTCGTGAATTATCGAAAAAAGTTGAACTAGAAAATTCAGAAGCAATTTCCAGCAACAAATTGAGCAAACAAATAGCTACAATAACTCAAATTCTAAATCTTAAACCAAATGAAGCAAAACAATTTGCGAACTTCATGGGTCACACCCAAAAGAGCCACTAAGAGTTTTACGAGTAAGTAACGCAGTAAGCGAAAACAATTTAATTTACAAAAAGTATTTACTTAAAATATATCTTTTTCTAGCTTCAATAATGTTGATGCAGTTATGTCATATAATACCTATTATTTTCAGGTTAGCTGTTGATATTTATCAAACCGCCAAAATGTCTAAACTTCTAATGATTGTGACGAGAACGGTATCAATAGAGTATAAGGGAAAGTCTCTAGAAGAAATAAATGTTAATCCCAATTTAGTGTACGCCGAAGAAGATAGATTTGAGACTAAATTGAAACACAAGAAACAATTTGGCAATAATTACCCATGGTAATTTTTGATATTTTTAATATTTTCCAGATAACTAATGAAAATAGTGTTGCGGAAAATGAAGCTCCTGGGTTTTACGCACAAGAATCAATTATTACGGTAAACACAGAACAAAATGGTATAATTAAGTAACAAACGACTTCCGAGATTGGACCGTGTCATTATTGAGGTCGAAGAACTCAACGTTTTGCTCACTTTCATAAGGAGCTTCATCAGAAGGAAGTGCTAAAGAGCATGGTAACTGAACGTGTAAACCACGCCAGAGGCAAAACTCTTCTAACGATCGGAAGGAGAAAGGCGAAAATTTATAAGCAAGTGTCGTTTCGGCTCAGTGGCGGTGGACGAGGCTTAGGAATTAGCACTTTCCACATAGAAGGAAGGGGGAAGTCTTCGTCCCGATTGAGATTGTTAGGGTGTTCGTAAATCTCAATGGCTTTGCAAATCTTTCTGCTAAAAAAGAATGGGGATTTGCAGATAATGGAAGTTTCATCAAAAAGAATTTTATGGCCAGTAGCGTGTTGGTGTTCGGAGATGGATGATGATGAAACAAGACCCGACTTGAGACAGCGCTGGTGCTCAGAGATGCGAGTTTTCACTGAACGTCCTCTTTCACCAATGTATACAGCATTACAAGAGCAAGGGATTCTATAAACATCTTTAGATGACATAGTGTTTAATTCGTCTTTAGGTGGAGGAAGAACCTGTGAGATTTTGCTCAGGAATTTGGATACTGTTTTGATGTTTTGTTTTAGAAGAAACTTTTCTACGCGATCGGTGACTTGGTGGATATAGGGAAGAAAGACTACATGTGCAGGAGGATTGGTTTTTTGAGGTTTAGGTGGCCGTGGATGAAGATGGCGATTGATGGCAGACTGTATATCCCTAGCACGCTAACTGTTGTTCCTAAGAGCTTTCCGAATGTGGTTTAATTCAGCGTGGACATTATCGAGTTGGGATATGGAAATAGCCCGGTGTACAAGCGAATTGATAACTGAAAGTTTTTGTGTAGGATGATGGTGGGAATCAGCATGTAGATAGCAAGCAGTGTGAGTGGGTTTGCGATATACAGACTGACCAAGTCCGCCACTGGGTTGGCGAGAGACCTGTATATCTAAGAAAGGAAGGAAGCCGTTACTTCCTATCTCCATGATAAAGTTAATGTCTGGATGTTGACTATTGAGATGGTTTAAGAACCTGCAAATCCCCATTCCTCTTTAGCAAAAGATTTGCGAAGTCATTGATATTTACCAACACCCTAACAATTTCAATCGGGACGAAGGCTTCCCTCTTCCTGCTATGTGGAAAGTGCTAATTCCTAAGCCCCGCCTCCAGCCACTGAACCGCGATGGTGCTTGTCTTTAAATTCTCGCCTTTCTACTTCCAACCGTTCGAAGAGTTTTGCCTCTGGTGTGGTTTACACATTGAGTTACCGTGCTGTTTTGCATTGGGTCCTGATGAAGCCCCGTACCAAAGTGAGCGAAACGCTGAGTTCTTCGACCTCACTAATGACACGGTCCAATCCCGAAAGTTGTTTGTTATTTAATGACAATGGCCGTGAAAGCCTCTGAAATCATAGTATAATTGTTTAATTGTGTCTAGCTTTAGTACCTACTGAATTTAACCTATACATTTTAGATTTCACCATTATTGAGAATGTAAATACTGAACAAAGTCACTGTACATAAAAAATTACTTGTTTCCTTAAAACCAGAAAATTATCTTAATTTTTTAGGCTCATCTTTCAATGAACAAAATAATGTACAGTCAGACCTCGCCGTTTTTCGGCTTTGTGGTTTGCTGATTTGATTTTACGCGGAGACCTTTGTGCTCTCTTTTCTTTGCCGTTTGCAGATATTTGCTTTACCTTTCGCAGATAGAATTGCCAACGTTAACTGTATCAACTTTCACACACTAACGGCTGGTCTTATGAAGGCCACTAATCTGATATTAACTTTAATTCGCTGTTAAAATAAACAAAAGCGCATAAAAATTTGTTTACTAATGAATAATATGTCATAAGCGCCAACGTCTTGATGAGCTTTTGTTTATTTTAATAGCATTTAAAGTTAACGTCAAGTTAGTGACCTTCATAAGCAAGTAAATAAAGCAAACATATGCGGTTTATGTCATAAACACCTAAATAACATTATTTATCACGAACTTGTAAACACACTTATCGAGCCTATTTCTTTGAATCTCTTATTACCAAATCGGACCTGAAATAAATTGTAAAATTATAACTTGAATAAATAAATGGACATTCGAGCTCTAGAATCAAGTGGCAGACTTATGTCACTTATGGAATTTTAGTTCAAGCTTTACTGTCTTCTCGAGCGTTTCTGCCGAAAATTCAATTGAGTTTAATTTTTAAAACACGGAAAACCATGTCCTCAAAGCGTAAAGTTTCTGCTTCAGATTTGCTAGACAAAAAAACCCAGAAAAGTTTTGATTTTTTGAGGTTGCATAGTATAAATAAATCTAGTTAATGGAACCTAACCCTGTTTTTATCATTTGTGTGTTTACTTGCGCATCGTGGTTTCGCGCTTTGCGGTATTCTTTTGGAACGTAACCCTCGTGAACGGCGAGGGCTGACTGTCGTAAAGTTATCATTTTAAAATAAAAATGAAATGAATTACTTTCAGATTTCCATGAAGCTGCTACTGAATTAAGCGAATTAAAAATAATATTTTTTTATGACCGACCAGAAAATATGCAGTTTCTGGAGAATTTTTTCGTCAGAAAGTAATGTTTTGTGGGTCAATATCGGAAAACGGGCATCAGGGATCGGTCTTCGAAAAGCTGAGATCAAAAATGAGCAAAAATCTCTAACTTGGTTGCATTACAGCATCAGCGCTCGATTTTGAACATTGGAGACGTAAAATCATGTTGGATGAAAGGTTTTTGAAATAGAAAATTAATAATAAATTATTAACAAAAAACCAGTGTTTGTAATTTTGTATTGAAATGTCGACTGCTCAACTGTCTTTATTACTGTCGAAATGACGTTCTTTGCTTTTGCTCCCTTATTAGAAACAATGAAAAACCCTCACATTTTGCAATTTATTGCAGAAATAACTAATATATTGACATTATAATAATTAAGTCACACAGCTTCTGCTGCCGCAAAATCGTCTAGCTGACAAGCTATTGAAACGTGATACTTTAAACGAGCGATGAACTAGACAACACTGTTGGAAGTGACTACAATGCTTTGGTATCTAAATATACTCAGTCATCATGGAAATGCCTACGTGGCCGACATGGTCACGGTATATTTGAAACAAAAAATTTGAAAAATTCCTACCTCTCTAAAGACAATCGGATAATGCATCATCCCCTCTACCTATAGCTATATAGTTTCAAATTGCTTCTAGCACGCCCCTTTCATGTGGAAGCCAAGTCGCTCTGTTTAGATAATGGAAGTGACAACTTAACAGACATCAATATATATATATATCTTATAAGAACTGTATCAAAGTAGGTGTTACAACAAAATTTAAGAAAATAGAAATATTGAAAAAATTAACCAGATTGAAGGGAACAGACATATGGATAAATGAAGATATGGATAAAAAAAACGAGAAACCAGAAAAAAATTAATACCCCACATGAAAAGAAGCTAGGAAAAAAGGCGCAAGAGCAACCTCAAACAAGGTGGATGTGTATATTTGGCTCTCCAAATAAGTTAAAGTTTTTAGTGGAAAAATAGTTTTAACAAACATATTTTATATCAAATTGTTCACCTTTAACTGGCGATTCAACCTTGCCATATTGAGCTGCACATTGGATTGGAGATAACATAAATATTGTGTGTTTAAACAAAATCAGGTGTAGTTCATTTACATCAGTGAACTTTTTGTGACTGTTTTTTTGTGTTTGATAGTGAATAAAATACAGTACAGGGCTGGACTTTTCACACGCTTCCTGAATATTTAACCAAAACAATGAATTGCTCCAAATGCAAAATAGAGATTGATGCGGATGAACTTTTCAAATGTGATGTCTGCCAAAGTAAAATTTGCTCAAAGTGCTCCAAGTTATCCACAACTGAAATACGATGCATGAACTTAAAACAATCCAGATGTTTTTTGTACGATTAACTTGATAAGAGGCTTCCACGAATGGGGCCCCCAGTTAATCCGCTGCGAATTCCGGTTCAATGGGATTGCCAGGAACTGCCACTTAATAACCCTAACTTGGGTTCAGTTAGTTGTTGGAGTGAAACAAGACTTAACAAACACGAGTATATTGAGTAACAACGATTACAAACGTCACTGATGGACCGATGGTTTTTTACAAAAGCTTCAACTGTTGTGACACGCTTGGATTGGCCACGCGAAAATAGCGAATTGCGCGTAACCGTAACACAAAACAACCTGGAAACGTCTTCTCCAGGGAGTTAGAACGACCGCAACCCAGCACAAAGCATAGCTGCTTGCTTCCTCGAAGTTCTGAATCTAACTAACTCTGAATTTACAACGAGCCGAACTCGCAATTTCATCAAGGAGGGGAAAGCTCAAACACTATTGGCTGAGGCGATCCTGCGTAGCCAATCGGAGCGTCGCACGTAGGAATAAATACTTATTCTAAGAATCTTAATGCTAATCTCTCTCAATGAGGCAATTGAACGAAATCCATAAACCCATGATTCCCAAATATGCTAAGTCGGCTTAAGTTCTAGTAGAAAATGTATCCATCCGCTTAAAAGCCATTAAGGGAAGCTTACAAATTCCTTTCCAATATTAACAGAGGCAAACAAATACGGCAAGATGCAAATTTGACTTTACCACGACCTTTGAATGAGATAGAACAGTTATGAATTGAATTACATGAATAATTATAATCAAAAAGGTTTTGATGCACGCATCTGTGTGAATCAAACATGCCGCCCCCGAAGTGCCGACTATGGCACGACGTGATTAAATCCCAAAATTAAACTGAAATCTGACACTACCAAATAATCAAATGCATAACAAGAACTAAGGACAGATGATAATCCAAGAGCCTTACAGATAACTTACAACTAGCATGAATACAAGCAAAGAAACAACTAAACCTAGCAAACTGTTCAATTAGCGAAAACTACCAACTAAGAGCAAAGTCAATGTTTATTGCCCTTGATCGCAATGATCGTCTTTGGGTAGGATGTACACTTTACGCACTGAGCGTTTCAGGAGATTCCCTCTGGAATCGCGCACCTGCACCACACGCACAACACCATCCGCTCCTGGATATGTGGCCGAGATGATTGCCAGTGGCCAACGGTAGCTTGGAGATGCCTCGTCGTGGACGAGTACCACGTCGCCCACCTGGGGGGCTAGAGAAGTGCTGGAGGACTTCCACTTAGGCCGGCGCTGCAGGAGGCGGAGGTAGTCCCGGGACCAACGATCCCAAAACTGCTGGGACAGCCGCTGGACCAGCCCATAGCGGCTGAGACGATTTTCCGGTATGCCCTGGAGTTGGGCTTCCGGAAACGAAGTCACCTTCCGACCGATCAAGAAGTGGGCAGGAGTAAGGACTTCGGGGAATGAGGCGTCGGTAGGGAGAACACAGAGTGGGCGGGAATTTAGTATCGCCTCCACTTGAGTCAGCATGGTGTAATACTCAACGAAAGTTAACTTTGCATTGCAAGATATTCGCCTTAAATAATAAGTAGATAGGAAGTACAGGTTCTGGACCAGGAAGTGACGTCATTTTGGCGGGAAATTCAAATTGTGCGCGCTACGTGGCCGAGGCGGTTTTGGGGCGCAACCCTAGTCGCCATTTTGTGGGGCTCCGCCCCCTTGTGGGCCCCATGTTCGTCGGGCCCCCCCATGCGCCGAAGTGCGCAAGCGCGGGGGAGGGGGGAGGTGTGTGGGGTCGCTCCGGACCGGCGCTGCGCGGGCCCCCTTTCGGGGCTATGCCCCGGGTCCCGGTCCCCGGCGCCGATGGCAATATCGAAATATATTGCGTAAGCCAGACGCCATCTGTGATCAAGCTCTGAACAGAGACCTGTAGGTGGGGAGAGAGAGAGACATCTATCATTAGAGAATATAATGTAATTTTACAGTTAACTGTATTATCGGCACTGTAAAAATAATCATCTTCCTATATATTTTTTAGAACAAGACTTTGACGTTTATGTAGCCTTGAAAAAGGCTGTTTTTTTCAACAATTGCAAACCGACGACGTTCAATTTTCTTTTGCACAGGTGCATGCACCTGTGCAAAAAATGCATTGAACATTTGTCAAGCTGGTTTGCAACTGTTGGACTTTAATTCGTATTGCTTCCGTCAGGTCTTCTGTATTTTGAAATTCTCCTACATTTAACATTTCCAGCTGAAGCCTCCTTCAATGCTCCATATATTCCCTCTGTGGCTTCAGCAATATAACATGTAATATTCCTTCATCACCCATACGCCAGGCGTATACGTAGGGGTTGTTGTTATCAACCTCTTCGCACACTTGATAACCTTCGTAGGGATGGTGAAGGAATAGTTCACGTTTAGGGTTTTCCCGTATAAACGTAGTTATACTAAAATCCCATTGCTGTTGGTACTCCATGGTGTTAACGCGACGCTGATCGGAAGCTAACTGTGACTATTTGAAACAAAAGTTATGTTAGATTAAAAAATGTGTCATGTGTGTTTTAATCAAAAGATAAAACCAATATTCTCCTAATTAACCTCAAATCCGTTTTTAATTATCGCAAAAGGAAACCTCGATAAATGTTAGAAACCGAATTTCCGCTTGCCTATATCTTGCAGGAAAACCAAAATCTCTCGACGCAACCACGTTTCCGGGTTTAATTATCGCAAAAGGAAACCGCGATAAATGTTAGAAACCGAATTTCCGCTTGTGCATATCTTACAGGAAAACCAATATTTCGCTAATTAACCGCGTATCCTGTTTTAAATATCACAAAAGGAAACCACGATAAATGTTAGAAACCGAATTTCCGCTTGTGAATATCTTGCAGGAAAACCAATATTTCGCTAATTAACCGCAAATCCGGTTTGGCATTATCAGAATGGAAAATTTATTGATTCAAATAGTAGATACTTGATTGGTATATAAAGACCGTCAGCAAATAGCAACATCAGTTCAGCTCCATTCGGATTGTCGTCGGTTTTCGGGATAGTCGTCGCGAAACGAATGTGTTGTGTGTGTGAATTTATGTTGATTCAAATAGTAGATACTTGATTGATATATAAAGACCATCAGCAAATAGCAACATCAGTTCAGCTCCATTCGGATTGTCGTCGGTTTTCGGGTAGTCGTCGCGAAACGAATGTGTATTGTGTGTGAATTTGTGTTGGCGACCAAAAACAACTGTAAGATGGATATCCAGAAAATAAATGCAGCCGGATTGATGGAAAACAAACCCGTTTTAAAGGTATCCGACATGGAAATAAATAAAGAATACGCAGTTACTCTAATAAAATCAGTCAAGACACGCTTTGGTAGAGGTATAGTCTGTGAAACTGCTCAACATTCCATATTTTTGCCAAAACGAATGGTAGATCTGATCACGGACGCAGATATCGAAGATGTTAACAATAAAAAAAAGTTGGCACTTGTGATGACGGGGATCGAAGCAGGAGGTGCTTCCCAATTAAAATTTATCGAAATTGCATAATCATCTATTTGTTATCGCTTCGCTTCGCTTCTGAATATTGTTTACGATGCTTCCTTTAATTTTATCCGATGGCAGTGAGGATGACCGCTATGAACAGACTTGTAATGGACTCGAACATTGGCTTTTTTGTGGCGAACCTCATATGTTTGAAAGGACTCAAAGAGTGGAATGGTGCAACGAAAACTGTTGCGTTTATTTGTTCGAGCAAGTTCACGAGAAGACGCAAATTATAGAAGATAAAATAAATCAACTTCAACAACCACAACAACAACAGAACCAGCAGCAGCAGCAAGAAAAAAATGATAAAATTAATCTGGTAAAGCTATTAATAAAACAGCTTAAGGTAATTAAACATTTATACCCATTAAGCAACAACAATAGAAAATGTCAATTGGAACAATTATTAGCAAGATTAAAAACGGTTCGTAGCAAAATAACATTAAACGAGACAAAATAAAAATGCATTGTAGTTCTACGTTATACGATTTATGTGTATTAACTATTAGTGCTGCAATACCAAAATTAAATTATATCGGATTATTAAAATTACCAGTTAAATGTATAGCAGATATTGAGTTAGCGTGGGAAAATAGACTATTAATGTGCCACGAAATACTTGAATCTAGCGAGGAAGAATAAACAATAAAGAACATTACAACAACAGCATCTTGAGCAGTGTAGCAGCAGCACTCCAATATGGAGGAAGTACAGACTGCTAGTGCTATGTTAAAAATTGTGAAAGATGCATATGATATAATAGTTAAAAATTCTTGTCAAGGCGTGTCATCGTCGTCGTCGTCCCCAAGGAATGTGGAAATGTTATTGAAGCATTGCAAGTGTAATATTAGATTATTGGTGAAAGCTATTCGACGGGATAATTTAAACATCGGTCATAAACGTCAACTGGAAACAATTATTGGACACACTAAGTGCTACAAGAAATTATTAAGTAATTTACTGGTTCAAATTGGGAAAAAGAAAACTGGCACGGGTAGTACTACAGGAAGAACAAAAAGAAGTGATCGAATACATTGGGAAGAGGTGGAGTCTGCTTTTAAATGCAGAATCAGGACCGGACTTGTGGTAAATCTAAAACATAAGGAAGTTGAAGTTTTTCTGGAAGATGCCTATTATCTTGTTGCATCTCGCATTAAAAACGCAATTAAAAAACTACAAAGTGTTATAAAAGTTAATACTGTGTTTTGTGGCGAATTTGTAAAAACCTCCAAGGGTATTACTATAACGGACCTTAAATACTTTAATACTCCCAATAATTTAATTTTACAAGAACACGTTGACAGCAAAGAAAATTTAACAAAATGGTATAACGAAAAAGTGAAAGACTACATTTTTAACAAAATAAGTGAATTTGAACGGTAAAATTATTACAGAATTTGTCGGCCTAAAGTCAAAAATGTATAGTTTCCTTATAGACGGTGAAGACCCTGTTAAGAAAGCAAAAGGGATAGTATCTAGAGTTGTTAAAAAGACTTTATGCTTTGAGGATTATTTAAAATGTTTGTTTAGTAGCGACGATGCTGATGATAAGGGCGTGGTGTTAGTAGATCAACAAGTAATTAGGTCAACTCCACATAGTGTATACAGTATAAGACAAACAAAAGTAGCTCTTAGTAATTGTGACGATAAAAGGTACATTTGTAAAAACCATATAGATACCCTTCCTTGGGGTCATTATTCTTTAAATTCGTAAATTTATGATGTTTTTGCTTTATTTACACATGTAATATGCGTGCTTTTGCGTTTAATGTTTGTTTATTATTATATGTAATATGTGTCTTTTCTTTTAAATACATGTATAAAAACTACTACGAGTTTTATTTAACAACAAATTAGTTAAGAAAAATATGCGTGGTTGTATTAAGATGAGATGTTATATTCAGAAGAGCTCTGAAAGTGGGTCAAAGTGTAAGCTGAGATGCTATGTAAAGGTAAGAAAAAAACATTTATTTTTGAAAAAACTATATTTTATTTGTTTAACTATCGATACATGTCATTAAACTTAAGATTAACTATCAATACATGTCATTAAACACTTAAGATATTCAAAACTTATAACTAATTAATAGAAAAAAGTTGTCAGGTGTGGGATTTGAACCCACGCTCCCCATTAGGGAATTGGAGCTTAAATCCAACACCTTAGACCGCTCGGTCAACCTGACAGTGGAGTTTTCTTTATAATATCGGTAGACTTGATCCAGGAGGGTTCATGCAGGCCCAACCATTTAACGTAGAGTTTATTACCTTGACGTCGTAACACCTTTTCCACCAAATAAACGTCGGGTTGAAGAGTTTTCTGAAGTTCGTACTCGTAGAAGCCTCCAAGTATAGGTTGACCTGTCATATCTTCTAGTTTATATGTAACAGGGTTTGTTATCGAAATTTTTACAATTTTAAAATGCTCATTTGACCAATTAGCGGTATAACCTTTAGCAAAAACATTTTTATATTTACTTATTCGAACTACATCGCCAACTTTTAAGCGATGAGGTCCGAAGATTTTTAAGTTACTATATACAGATAATTTTGTCTTGGGAGTAACATCGATGGGTTTCATTTTTATTGTGCGGTGTTTAGTGTTATTGTATTCGTCCGTTATATCAGGTAATATATCGATCCATCGATATTTACCTTGTAAACTAAATTTTTTATACAGCTTGGTTTTGATTGTTCTAATAACGCGTTCAGCAATTGCTGCTTTTTTTACACTGTACGACGAGTAGTGGTTGATATTATGTTGTTTCATTAATTTTGAAAATTCTTTGTTGTAAAATTCTTTACCGAGATCAGTTTGCAAATTACGCGGTATTCTACCGCTTTGTTTAAAAATATCTTTCATAGCTCGAACTATTTCACCGCTAGTTTTCGCCTTCACCGGTAGACACCATAGAAATTTCGAAAAACAATCGATAACTAGTAAAATGTATTTGTATCCCTTATTGAATCTAGAATAGGGAATAAATTCTGCTAAATCGCTCTGCCAAAGATCATCGTAGCCCTTTATTATAGTTCTACGTCGTGGAAAATTTCGTCTGGCTGGTTTATATAATTCGCGAATTACTTGTTCCATTACAATTCTACTTCTTCAGGAGTATGTACTCAGTAGTCCAGTCTCGCAGTTGATGAATCTTTAAATCAATATCCTCTTCTAGTTTCTGAAGTTTATCTTGTATCGGTTTCAGTTGACCTTCCATAAACCAACCTAGATATTTTCTAGTAATAGCATCATCAAATAATGCGGGTTCGGTTAAATTAACTATTTTCTTCTTATCAGCCGAATAATTACCGTCTGCGTCCAGAGTAATACAATTTTCGCGTATTTTAGTAGCTAATAATTCGCTTAGCTCTTTGAAAGTTTTAGATGTTGCGTCATCTACATACTGTTTTGCAGTAGAGAGGTTTTCGCTTTTATATCGACGAACCGTATTTTCCAATAATTTTAAAGCTTTATTAATATCGTCAATTTTACTTTCAATGTATTTTTTATTTACAGCGTCATAGTCGTTCTTGGGCGCATCAACTTTACTGATAACCTTATATCGTGCGTCGAAACTGGCAGTATTAGAATTAACTGTTAAGCAATTTGTTTTTGTTTCGTATTGACTCCTCAGCAAGTCCGCAAACTTGTTATCGGCACTTTTAAGATTGTCTTCTAATTTGTTTTTAATTTCGTTCGCAATATTATCTACATATTTTTTGGTTGCCGGATCGGTTTCGTTCAATGGATGCTGAACATTAAGCAATCTGCGTTTCTCTATATTGAAATGATTGTCTGACGTTAGAGTGAATCCCATTCCGGGTGGACCTCTTTTAACACCACCACCGCCCGATGTAGAATGGTAACGACGTCCAAATTTATCAATACCTACCATAGGCATGATGTTGCATGAGTTTTAAAAATTTTACGCTTTTCGAAGGATTCTCAATATAACCGGCTTCGTATAATTCTTCAACTATAGATATTATATCGTTATCATGACCAGTATGACCAATTAATTTTTCAGACCACTTTAATTGCAACTCATCAATCAGTTCATGTACGTTGTTCCAATATTTATGTTCGATGAAGGTAGGAACCTCTTTATATAAACCACCTAAGAGCGGTTTCGTTTTATGTCTTACTGATTTGATTCCTCCTCCTCCTATTCCTCCTCCTCTACCTTCAGGTGGTTTATCTAACAGTGGTTTTAAAATGTTTGTGTATTTGGGTAATCGGGTTCCTTTAATTTGACCTGTTGTTTTATATTCTCGTCTATGAGCATTGGTACTTAGTATAATATTTTTATAGTTTTCTTTATCTTGCTGAGTGATTACATTAAGATCGGGGTTGTTTATTATCAGCAGTTCATACAATCCAGGTGTTCCTTTGTACTCATTACCTTTAATAACGAGATTTTTACCGCGTATATCTATTGGACTATCGCCGATTTTCCAATTATCAGCTTCAGGATCGTATTTAACGCCGTAAGTCGTGTCGGTAAGATGAGTCGTGTCATGTATCATCCTTTCTACGTATTCCCTTGGCAGTGGATCGTACTGATTTAGAAACGAATCGTCACCAGAGCTATCTAACAAAGTAGTAGAGTAATCATCAATTTGCTCTTCTTCGCTAGCTGGCTGCGATTCTGCGGTGGGAGAAGTCTGTGTAAATGATGATGATGATGGAAATACTGTAGTACTCATCGGAGTTGAAGACGGTGGTTTTTTTATTGGTAGCATTGATTTTAGAGACGCTATCGGCGTTGACGGTGGAGATAATTTAGGCTGCTGTTTTACTTCTTTCTTAAGATTTTTTGTTTTGCTTTTATCGTCGGCTACTATCTCCTTAAGCGGCTGAAGTAATGGCTTATACGTGGTTTGTAAAAACTTTTCGGTATAGAACTTTCCTTTTTTAAGCGCATCATATTTCTGTTTGATTGTATTACGTACTTGTACTAGTTTTTGCTTTAAATGTTTATCTTTAGGATTCATTGTTGTAGCAGTAGCAAACAGGTCAGAAACAGGTCAGAAACCAGGTCAGAAAACAGGTCAGAAACCAGGTCAGAAAACAGGTCAGAAAACAGGTCAGAAACCAGGTCAGAAACCAGGTCAGAAAACAGGTTAAAACAGGTCTGAAAACAGGTTAAAACAGGTCTGAAAACAGGTTAAAACAGGTCTCTAAACAGCTGATAGTGTCGGGTCTACAACAGGTTAGAACAGGTCTATGTTGTAGCAGTAGCTTGAAAAAAACAGGTTAGAAAGCGGGTAAAAAACAGGTCTGAAAACAGACCAGAAAACAGGTCTGAAAACAGGTCAGAAAACAGGCCAAAACAGGTCTGAAAACAGGTCAGAAAACAGGTCTAAACAGCTGATAGTGTCGGGTCTACAACAGGTTAGAACAGGTCTAAACAGGTTCCATACAGCTGATACTGTCGATTAGTGAATCGATAGCTTGAAAAACAGGTCAGAAACGTGTAAAAAACAGGTCTGAAAACAGACCAGAAAACAGATCAGAAAACAGACCAGAAAACAGGTCTGAAAACAGGTCAGAAAACAGGTCTAAACAGCTGATAGTGTCGGGTCTACAACAGGTTAGAACAGGTCTAAACAGGTTCCATACAGCTGATACTGTCGATTAGTGAATCGAACGAATGTTACACCACGTATATATAGTTTTCAAAATTTTTACGATATCTCCCGTTCTGTAACTGATTGTCTTTGCTGATAACAATGAAACTATATGGCTCTTTCCAACACTTTATACAAATGTTGCGAAATTTAGAAAAGTCCATATCTGTACCCACATGATCATTGTATACATGTCTTAAATTTAAATCGTCCTGTTTAAACAAAATTAATAAATTAAAATTATCCCGTATTAAATGTTTAGGTATGCGAGTATATGTCTGACAGAGATAGAAACAATCAATACCCTTATGTCTTCCCATACTAAAGTAATCTCTAATCTTGTCTTGTTCGCTACATGCTATATCGTCAAAAACTATTACCGTATTTTGTTTTGCCTTATCCGGTGGAATTATTCTTTCATTTTCCTCAAATGTATAATAGCCTAATCCTTTTATCGGTTTTAAAACTTTCTCTAAAAATTGATATTTTGACTGATATAGAGACTTACAATAAACATATACATTTTCAAATTTTACTCCATTCAAATCTTGAAGCAAACTGATCATAACGTTCGTCTTGCCGCACCCGCTAGGTCCGCAAATACCACATCTGATGCTGGAAGGTAACAATGGACCATTTTTATGAGATAGCTGTTCTTGTTGCGCAGAATCATTATAAAAATCAAAGTTTTCTACAGGCAACTTATACTGTTGCTTGACTATCTTCATTTTAACGAATGATGCAGCTAACGTAGAGCGTGTTATTATTTATACTCTTCTAACTTCGCCGGTAAGAGGATTGTACTCGATAATCGCATCATGTAGAATTAAGCAATAAGCTACAGTTCCGTTTGGAAAATCACTACGAGCTTCCATTTCTAATTTAACGTCAACGGTGGAATTCTTAAGCTTTTCTTTTTGCTTAGAACAATCGATTACGAATATCGGTCGCTCTTTGAAATCATCATATTCCAGCAGCACTGACGTATCTGCTCTATTGTAAAAAGCTTTATGAAAATTAACATATTGACAATACGCCATATAATATTTATTTGCGTTGAAATCCAGATTCCAATTTTCGTATGGATAAGTGTCGGAATTAAGATGAAGTTTAAGATTTGTGAGGTTGCTGTGAATAAAATCAGTAGCATTAGCGGTATGATTATTTCGTTGACCTTTTTGAAAGGTAACAAGTACCCATCGCGGTTTTTCCAATTGATTGGACGTTCTAATAGGCCAAGCATCTGTCTGCGAAGGCTTGAGTGCAGGTAATTCGTACAATTCCCATTGTCGAAAGGGAACAGAAATTGTAGCATTTTGATTGATGCGATTATACAAGCTTAACTTTGCAGCATCGCTAGGTATTATATGTGGAACTTTCCAATGAATTTTCGTTAGGGTTATCTTTGCTGTATTAGTATCTCCACTGAAACAGTCTAAATCGGTACGAGATCGTATGAGTATCAGCTCTTGACGCATATTTATTATCGCTTGCTTATAATCTTCGGCAAAGCCAAAAATGTGTTTTAGAGGAATTGCAACCGCAAAACTCTTTTGCTTTTCATCTATGCGGTGTTGTATTTGCAAAGGTGTGTTTGTTGCCGGTTGCCATCCAGCCGGTGCTAATGCACTAGATTCATTTGTCGTATAGGACGCATATCCTTTAATCGCACTGGTGATACCTGGCAATCTACAAACATCAATTTTTTGTCCTCCTATCTCATAACGTATCTCATCGAATAGGAAACAAGCGAAATTGTTACTTAAATTAAAATTCTTTTTCTCCTCAGTTACAGCAATTTTACCCTCCACATAGATAAAACTTTCACACACATCGGTTATTAGATCTTGACTCTGTATTAAAATTCTAATTTCGTCGGTATAATTAAAGGTAGCATTGCCATACGGCAGATACGTATGTAAATCTTCTTTTTCGATGGACTCGTCAAAGTTAATTTTACCGAAAACGTTTAGTTTATTCGACATTTTGTGTGGTTCACTTCTTCACTTCAAGTCCCAATTGATGACTTAAGAAGTCACGTTCTTGACGTGTAAGCTTGACTCTGGTTTGAAACCTATTAAACTTTACGCTGGATCCATACCTTCTTTTATACTTTTTCGTCGTCGCCCGTGATTGAAAATTTTTTTGACCGTAATTACTACTACTAGGGTTATTAAAATCGATCCCCATTTTCTTTGATTTCAAGCAATATACTCGCCAATTCGTTTCCGAAATCTATAAGTTCACCCTTTTGATCGACGAAACGCAGCTCTATATTGTGTATTGTTTCGACACTCGCTTCTAAATATATAGGACTAAACGGTACAACATCCATACGATAGCCAGGTTCTACACCTATACTAAAGCCGTATAAAATATGAGCAGGTAAATTATTACGATACGCTCCTTTAATAATGTTACATTCCACGTATACGTTTGTATGCTTAACGATTTGAATGTCTAATTCGGAAGCGTGCTTTTTATCCGCTTGATATTGTAAAGGTTTAAAACCTAGCATACGCCCAATAGAATCTGATTGTGAAAAATCCACCTCGTAAACGCTTTTAAATTCTACTTGTAGCGTAGAATTGTTTGCCCACAATCGAAAACTACCTTTAGGACTAATGTGATTCTCTAAATATTCGTTAAGGTGATCTATTTCGTATGAACCGTGTTGTATATGTATAGTTTGAGTTGTACCTTTATCGTCTTTGTAATAAAATTTGTCGTTTCCCTCGTGAATATTTTTAATAGAATTACATCCGTAAAATCCTCTCAGAGCAACCAGATAACTTTTATTCGGATCTAATCGTATCGGTTCGCGATAAGATGCCTCTAGTATATTACCTGCTCCTTCTAGTAAGAGTAACAGAGACATAACTAATGTTCAGATGAGCTTAAGTTACGCTATTTATATAGAAAATCCAGACATAGATGTCCGCAAATAACGGTATCAAATTTTTGTTTTCGTTCGTAGTTGTAAAAGATTCTACAACCTTTAAAATATCGAATAATTTCCACGGGTGGCTGTAAATCACCAAAACTATCGAAATATTTTACTATAGATCCGCGCTTTTTATATGCTACCCAGTGTGTTCCCATCCCCTTTGCACTATCCAAATTTACAATACCGCTCTCGTTATGCCAAGGTGTTTTAGGTAGGTCGTCACGCATGTATACACCTCGAAAATATGGCACATTTTTTGCATATTTTATTAAATCTGAATCCGATAACGCTCTTTGAGGCAATCTAATTAGTTTTTTGGATACGGTTTTAAATATAGAGCTCCTCCGGCGGCGGCCTTTTTTTTAGTAGGACACTTGGCTCTCCTCTTTTTTTTCGTTTTTCTTCCTCCGCCACCTAATTTTTTCCCTAAGGCGATAGCTTCCATGGTACTATTATGTCGGTTCGCTTCTTCCATTTGTTTTTTAGTTGCTTTGGAATCATTTATAGCTTTCGCTATGCCAGATGCGCCACCGGCCAGAGCACCGGCAGCTGATAGTCCCGCAAACAGAGGTATTAAAAACGGAAGAAATCCGCCTGTTTTAGGTCGCTGCTTTCGACGACGTCGACATTTTCTTTTCTTAACAACATCAGCCGAAGCCGCCAACTGATTAATATCAAACGGTATAAGTCCTCCTCCCATTCCATTTTTAGGTAATTTTAAAATGCGAGACTTTCTTTTCTTCTTCTTTATCATACCCATTCCAAATTTCTGTTTAGTTTTCATTATCGTTGTAACGAGCCAAGCAGCGGCCTTCTCCCCGTAACTAGCGTTGTTTGAATTGAATATTTGCCAGGCTCCTTCTTCTAATGCTTTATCTGCCCTATGTCTAGCTTCCAAATTATCTCGATTAAGAGAATATTGAATATCGTGCTGTTTACATAAACGATCTAACGCATTTATACCGGGATCACCTAGTGTAAGACATTCTTTTAAGCGCGTTCCGGGCCCACAATACTGATAATTCCCAGGTAAATGAAGCTCAAAAGGTAAATTATTGATTAGACTGTTAACTATACCACTACCTTTAACAGCTTTTCTTCGACGAAGACAAGTTTTTTTTACCTTCTTACAACGTCCTCGTGCTAACGTCATTTAGGAGCATGCGTCATATAGCACTTCTATTTATACCTTTTTTTCGAAGAGAGAAAGAGAAATAAAACAACAACCGATATTTCATACATTTATTGTCGCATTTTGTACAACAAAATAAAACTTAGTATACATGTTGTGAATAATACAGCCGATAATACATAGGCAAGAACAATGATTACTAATTGACAACTGTCGTCACTAGGTGTCGCTATCCACTCAAAACTAACACCATCTATACTAGAATTATTTAAATTCCATATTTCTATTCTCCAATCAGTTTCCTCTGTTACATTATGGTTAATCTTAAATCTAATTTTATAAAATAGAAATGTTTCGTTGTTGTTATTCTTAAATCTACTTAAATTTATACGATATACATAATATTCATGACCATTCGAAAAATAGTCCATTGTCATAAGAAGCCATTTAGCGGGCCATGCTAAAGTTTCATTGGTTTGAGGTCGGTGGTGGTCTCCGAATTCTGGATAAATGTACGCTCTCGTTGCAGCGACCGGTTTACTTACAATTAATTCCTTTTCAGGTGTAAGCAAACTAAGCAGGATTATCGATGTGAGATTCATCATCATCATGAATTCCCAAGTGATAATAGACGAAATTTTTCAAATGTTTCCCTTTTTATAGAGTACACTGTCAGCATTGAACGTAAATCACTAAGATTATTAAGATGTTGTTGTAATTTCTGATGAAGCAGCGACAGCAGCATTTGCTTGATTACACCATAGCTTACGTAATCTTTTGACTGCAATAAGAAAACGATTTCGATGTAAATTCAATATTTCCAGAGCACAGAGTATTTCATAGGACTTGTAACTTAGTTCTGTATTTAACAGCATTCTAGCATCTTGTAGAATTCCATCATCGGTATATTGTTGACCGTAGTGCGCAGTTTGTTGTATTAGGATATTAATAAATTTGTTTACCTCATAGACATCTGCTTGTTTAAGACGATAATTAATCACATCTTGTAATTCAAGCAATCTTTTAAATTCTGATAGCATTAATCGACACTGATGTGCACTACCCTGTATCAGTTCTTTAATGACACTGCACTTGTCTGTTAAAAATTCCGGCTTATAATTGTATTCCAATAGGTATGCCGTTATTTCTGGTTGTAATTGTAGCAATTGTTGCCATTGAAACTGATTTAAACATATAGCTTTATCAGTTTCAGCTATATCCATGCATCTGATGCATAAGACTTGTACTACTGGTTCCAAACTTAAACCTTCACTGTTACATTGTGTATTAAAGCCAACGGTAACAACTTTCTTATGTTCCCAACTATTTGTTGTGAGAAAGTACTGCGCATTTCCTATCACGTGATCAAATTTAATAACTTTGTTGTTCGTCTCCCCATCTCTCACCAATGGAAATTCAATCGCATCTTCCCATCCATAATCAGGTGGTACTACTACACTGTTTTCGAAGAACGAATTAGGGTGGTGGTGGTGTGTTTTTATTCTTTTAGTCTCGACATCATCGTCATCTTCATCGTTTGAACGCTTTTTTCTAAGATCCTCCGCCGGTTGTTCTTGTTCATTAGTATCCATGGTATCTTCCCATTTATTAAACAATTTATTAAACAACAGATAATCAGGTGGTGCAGGTAAACTGATTTTGGCGGGGTAAAACGAATTACACTCGTCGTCACCTCTTGTTCTTTTAGCTATAGGCTCATCATCATCATCAACAAATATTGGCGATTGTCTTGATTTCGCGCGCTTCAAAAACGATTGAATATCGCTGCACCGAATACAATCACAACCACCCAAGTAGGGGGATGAGGAGGAGGCGGAGGAGGAAAACATTGTAACTGAAACTTTTTCAGTTTTATAATAATCTTTATAATTGTTTGCACGTACCGACAACGGAACTATTACTTCCGGGGGCCCCTGTTTTCTACGTGATTTGTGCTACTTTTCCATAAGAAACAATGTTAAATTGAACGAATTCAACTAAAATATTTCTCATGTAGACTTGAAGAGCACAATACTAATCATCGTAGTCGTTGTAGTAGTCATCGTCGTCGTCGTCGTCGTCGTCCATTCGTAAAGACATTAAATTGCTTAATAATTTTTGTATTTGTTGTAGAATGCTCTCTCGTGGACAATTTATTCCGAATATGTCTAAATTCTTTTTGCCACCTTCTGTTATGATATTTGTGAATTCGTTGTATTTATAATAGCCTTTTTTGTTAAAGAAATAAATGTGCCCATCTATATATCTAAAGACGGATTTAAACGAATTCGGTATTCCCGGAAACACTATACTATTCAAACCATATCTGATATATTGAAACGTGCATTCGTTTAATAGAAGGTTGTAGTGGCCATCGAAAAATATATAGGTCTGACCTGCGTTCGTATTAACAGCGCCGTTAATTTTTAACGAACGTCTTAATCCTAAAGCCGTATTGGGAAAAGCAGGCTTTAAAAGTTTAAATCCCGGATACGATGTAATATAAATACTTGATTCAATAAAAAAGATTATCTCTCCATTTGGACGTTGATATATAGCTGTGATTTCTGTAAAATTCCTCGGTAAAAACGTTAACCAATCGGTAATTAATTCGGGATCGTTATATTTTCGACTTTCTAAGGGAATGATCCATACGTATTTCTTATAAAATATATACAACTTTTCATTTACAATTAGGAATGTATTGAGAAATTTAGCTAACGAACACAAGTCTGCTGTTTTTTCTGCTTTTCTCGCCGTTACTGCTTCTACCGCCGCCGCCGCCGTCGCTGCTTTGTTTGTAGTAGAAGGAGATGCAGTCGTTTTTTCTTTATGTTTACGTTTTATAATGTTTCCTCCGTATAACGCTTGAATACCTGATTTATCGTCATAATCTAGTTTAATAGTTGATACGTTGAATTTCTCCTCGCTTCCCCTCGAATAATAGGGATACATGACGGAGGATTTAATAGGCGAATGATGTAGTCCTAAAGCGTGTCCGATTTCGTGAACCAGAGCAGTATATAAACTTATCTTTCCATTAGGTAAAATTCCCGTTCCAACATACCACTCTTTGGTTTTTAAAATATGAATTTCCACCACGCTGTTTTTACCGTCGGGAAAATAAGCGTGTGCCAATGAATCACCGGCTAGTTCGAAAGTGCACACTTCTGATTTTCCTTGATACCTATGGCGAGCTGCTTGATACGATATTAAAATCATAGGATTCTGATCTGTTTGTTTAAACGTTATATTCGTATATCGATTCCATAGTTCAAATGCTGCTTTAGATGTTACTAATTCTTCGTTGCTCTCGCCATGAAAATTCCAGGTAATAATATTTGTGGTCCATTTCGTAGGATGAAGCACGTATGTGCTAATATCTGGGACCCCACATCTTTTTTCTTCCACCAGTTGTTCCATTTCGCTGTTTAAATTTCCTCCGTTGATTGGAAATCGATAGAATTCTTGAAATTTCGTTAGAGCTAACTTATATTCTGGCGAATTAATATTTAATAATTGCAATTGTTGTTCATTAGATACATTCAAATATCCATAGCGATATAGAAAATGTACAACATTATAATCAACGTCAGAATTATTTCCATTATTGTTAGCAACGACGACTACTACGTCACCGCATGCTATAATGATGATACAGATTGCAGATAGCAACGACGACATCATTACCTTACCACTTCAATACGATTACTAATTTTTTCAAACTTAGAATGCTCATTTATACACTGCTGTTGTTGTTGTTACCTTTGACGGCTTCCTCCACCTTCGTGCATTGGGGGGGGGGGGGTTATTCCACAAATAAAACTCGTAGTATAACTTATACATGTATTTAAACATTCATTACATAATTATTATATATCTGATATACATTAGAAAGAGCGCAATAACATACTGGATTTAAATGATACATGCAAGCCGGTTGAACTAAATTAAATTTAGGATGCTCTTCCACTTCAAGTACACACTTTTCAGTAAATTGTTTTATAAACAACGATTTTTCACGTCCTTTTACATATATTACATCAGCATCGCGTAGTATCCGCCGTAAGATGGCTGGAAATTGATAGGCGGGAGTAAATCCTTCGTTCCAATCGATGCAATGGTGATACCTCATCAACCACTGAGCTTGTTTTTGCAAACTTGACGGTAAAGCAGTAAATGCAAAGGGCGGCTTAAAAATATAATGGGTTACGCTGCTACCATTATAGGCAGCCAATTCCTTTGGTGTGAAGACTTTATCGGCTGTATTGAACCCCTGCACATCGACTACAAGTTTCATGGCTGCTGCTGGTGGTGGTCGTTCACGTTCCACGAAGACACTAATCAGATTTTACGATACCATTTACTTTTAAATCAGATATAACTCACAGCTTCTGGACTATTTTTTAATATCTGATTTTTATCGATATTATTTATCTTTGTAATGCTCGAACAATTACGATCACGATGTAAATTTAAACAGGCTATTAGCTCTTTTCTCTTTACTTTTCCACCGCCGGTCCAGTTGTATACCTGTAACTGTACAGTAGTTTCGAATATAAAAAATATAAAATTATATTTAAGTTTTGCCTGACGTGGTACTACATCATCATCATCGTTAATCGTAAAAAATATTTCCAAATTTTTATCGCACGCACTCTGAAAGTCATGCAATTTAAAATGATCGATTTCTCCAAAAATCACAAAATCTAAACGAACTTGTGGCGGACGATGACACATTATTAATGAATGCAAAGAGCGTCACGGTCCAGAACACCGGCAGCTAATAATTTCGCCAACAGAGGTATTGCACCTCTAGTTGATAATCCCGCAAGCAGAGGTATTAAAATCGGAAGGAATCCGCCTGTTTTAGATCGCTTGTGCCACTTTCGAATACTACGACGGGTGTATTTTCTTTTCTTCTTCTTATCAGCATCATCCGAAGCCACCAACTGATTACTGAAATCCCATTTACGCTGATTGATATCGAGCGCAGGCAGACACGTCATTTTGCGGTTTAGATAAGTCTTATCAGCAGCCCGACACAGTCGCAAATAGTACGGTTTAGATAAGTCTTATCAGCAGTCCGACACAGGCACAAATACACACAATTAACTGTAAAATCACTATATATGACTCCCCACCTACAGACCCCTGTATTACATAGTTTCAGAGCTTGATCACAGATGGCGTACGTGTGTGTTTTCGCGCCAAGTCCCCTTATCAACTCTCTGCGGTTTTCGTTGTTTTCGCGCCAAGTTCCCCTTTATCTGCTGCTGCGGTTTTTCTTATCTGCTGCTGCTGGCTTACGCAATATATTTCGATATTGCCATCGGCGCCGGGGGCCGGGACCCGGGGCATAGCCCCGAAAGGGGGCCCGCGCAGCGCCGGTCCGGAGCGACCCCACACACCTCCCCCCTCCACCGCAAACCCGCGCTTGCGCACCTCGGCACATTGGGGGGGCCCCACGAACATGGGGCCCCCAAGGGGGCGGAGCCCCACAAAATGGCGACTAGGGCTGCGCCCCAAAACCGCCTCGGCCACGTAGCGCGCAAATTTGAATTTCCCGCCAAAATGACGTCACTTCCTGGTCCAAAACTGGTACTGCCTATCTACTCTTCTATTTCAATTTGACGAACTAATGTTACAGAATTGATATCATAGTACCAGTTAATGCTATTGATTTTCCTCGAATATGTTACAACAAAACACTTGTTAATATTAAATTGTAGGTTGTTCTTTTGGGTCCACTGATACACTGTATCCCAATCTGATTGTAACTCTTGACAATGCTCAACTGTACTAACCTCTTTAAAATTTTTAAAATCATCGGCATATAATAAACAGTGAGACTATTTAACACTTTTGGTCATGTCGTTTATGAATAGTATAAATCAGGGCTGTCCAACTTCAAGGGGCCCAAGGGCCACTGTAAAAAATTTGAAGGTTATGAGGGCCGCATCATAAAATGTGTCGTATGCGACTTTGTGAGTGATTTGTAATAAATATAAAACGTGTATATTTCAATAATAATAATTATTTATTCAAGAAGCTTAGGTTACATTACAAAAATCATTGAAACATAAAAGAGATATACAGGGTAACCGACAAACTTACACCATATGTTCTAGAAGAGAAAATTCATATTCACTTTAGGTTAATTCCTTTCTGTTCTTGAGATACCGACAAAAGAAACAAATTACATCAATTAATGTAAATTTACGTATAGAGGTGTGACGTTGCACCCCCTTACTGAGGGCGTCAAAGATTTACCCCTCGGGTTAAGCGCAAATCGGAGAAATACGTTCACTAAAATATATATTCGATTAGGTAAAACACCATATAATTACTAAAATCACTAAAATATATATTCGATTAGGTAAAACACCATATAATTACCAAAACAAATATAATGTTTTTAGCTAGTTATGATTAATTAAAAATAACTCTGAGTTGTACATTATTTAAAATTAACATGTTCTTCTGGAACGGTGTCTGATTTCGTGGGTCGAGCTGCAACCCAATGCACCGGTGAGTGTTGCGGGTCCCTATTGGTAGTCCGCCGGTACGCACGCCGACTCTTCGGAAATGGGCTGAGTAAGTCTTTTGTTCCTGCAAACTTGACCTTCCACTCAGCAGTGATTTTAAGCTGTAATTTCCCCTGAATTCGACGATTTTAAGAGTTACCTGGAGGGCGGGGGGGGGGGCGTTAGTGCCTAAATCCTGGTGCAGAGGTTGCTGATACCTTACGACGGCTAGGCGTCGTTCTTGGAGTGAACGCGGTGTCAAATCCTGCAGATGGAATTTATTCGTCTTGAGCGTTATCCTCCCGGTAGGGAATTTGCGGGCTGCGGAATCGAACGTCAAAGTCCAAGAATTCGCCTTTTTAATGACCAAAAAAAGGGCCCTGCAGGTGAGTTTATGAAAGGCGGCTACAGGACTCTAGCCGCTCACAAGCGGGGTAGAGGCTGCGATTCCTACAGGTTACAGGTTTAATTATTAGTAAAATGAGGTTATGAGGAGTATTTCTCACCTCTCGGGGCGGAGGGATCTGCGTTTAAAAATTAGGCGGTTGGAAATGGCTTTAAAGCAGTCAGCCCAGCAACACAGTATAGCGTATTAAGACAGGGTTAAAGCCTCAGGGACTTGATTTCCCAAGAAAGTTCAACAATCAAGGTAAAATCGAATTCTAGCGATCTTGCTCTTGCGGAAAATTTGAACTTCTCGGGCTGACAGTACAACACGTCATCTCCCTTGAAGCCTGGTCTGGTAAGGGTTGGAGGCCTCCGTTAGACAGTTCAGCGTGTCAGACCGGAGGGCCCAGGTAGAATAGGACAGGACAGCATCAGGAGTGGTGGACTCAAGGGCGAATTTTCTCAAGTTACTGGAACTGGCAGTGCAATCTTCTTTTATTCCTTTTCTGCCACGTTATCGGGGTACTTGCCCTAGGTTCCACTGGAGAGGGAACGACGCGGTCGTTCATACTTCGCGGCTAGGATTTCTTATCGCCAGTTCACGCGTCCAATTGATGCAGCGCTTGATTAGGCGATGTATCCAATTTAAATACATTTTATGTATAAGAAAAATTTAATACAGAAGCAAGCCTTACAGAGATAAGTAAGCAAAATAAAATGACATCCGTTGATAAAGTTAAAGTAGACAATGATCACCCCCCATTGCAATTAGATATTCCTCTAAGTATAGACACTAAAAGAAATATAAAAAATGAGTATAAAAACACAAGTGCTCACAGTTCTTATGATTTCAGAAAAGCTAATTTTGAAGGAATGTATAGAGAAATGGCGGTTGTTAACTGGGACTTCATTGATACTTTTAGTGACGTTAATTTAGCAGTAGAGTGGTTCTACGGAATGTTGTACTCTGTTCTTGACAAATATGTCCCAAAGTATCAGAATAGGAAAAACAAATTCCCATATTGGTTCTCTAGGGAACTTATTAACTTAATAAAGAGAAAAGATAAATATAGGAAAAAGTACAAAGCCTCGGGAAATGTTAATGATTTACATTCTTTTAAGGAGTTACGCAGAGAAGTTAAACGGGAATTATCTAACGCGCATAGACGATTTATTGATGGGGTAGAAAATGACATCTGTGCAAATCCTAACAAATTTTGGAGTTACGTGACTGCAAAACAAAAGTCTTCTAACACTAATAATCCTCTAATGTATCAAAATAAAGTTTTAGATTCGTTTAACTTAATTACTGAGGGTTTTGCCAGTTACTTTGAATCCGTATACTCCGATCCTGAAACATTTCAATTTGAAGACTTATTACAATCTGAGACGATGAATGGTGTCTCTTGCTATGATTTTTCAATAATATCAGTAACTGATGTAAGGAAAGCCATTAAAAATTAAAAAATAAACGGTCTTGTGGTCCAGATTTATTACCTGCATATTTATTTAAGGGCCTTGCTGAATTCTTAGCTTACCCACTGTGTCAAATATTTAATTTATCCATAAAGACAAATACTTTTCCTGATAGCTGGAAGATTTCCAAAGTTACACCAATTTTTAAAAGTGGGGATAGAGATATGGTAGTTAACTACAGACCAATTGCATTAATCTCAGTACCAGCAAAAGTATTTGAATCCTTAATATATGATGAAATCTGGAATCACTTCAGACACTACCTAATAATTGAGCAGCATGGGTTCACCCCTAAGAGATCTATTGTATCAAATCTTCTAAATTATGTTGAAGAAATATCAGAAGTGTTGGATAAAAATAAACAAGTGGACTGTATATACACAGATTATCAAAAAGCCTTTGATAGAGTATGTCATTTTAGATTACTCAAAAAACTAAATTTTTACGGTTTTTCAGAAAATGTTATTAAGCTTATTTCTACTTACCTGTTGGGCAGGCCACAATATGTATATTATAAGCAAGCCTCATCAGAGAAATTTATTGCATTGTCAGGGGTACCGCAAGGATCCAAGCTTGGACCACTGCTATTTTTAATTTTTATTAACGATATTGGAAACGTAATCACTGGAGCCAGATATCTACTCTATGCGGATGACCTCAAAATATACAAGACAGTCAATGATATCAATGATTGCCACGAACTACAACGTAATTTTAACAATGTACTGCAGTGGAACGAAAGAAACAAACTGTTTTTTCATCCACAGAAATGTAAAGTTATGTCTTTTTATAGAAAGAAATTGCCAACGCCATATCATTACCTAATTAACGGGAAAACTTTAGAAAGAATAGAACATGTGACTGACCTGGGAATTAGGTTTGATAAAGAATTAAAGTTCAATGATCATATTTTAGAAATGGTTAAAAGATCCTATCGCTCTCTCGGGTTGATTATAAGATTTGGTTTCGAATTTAGAAATAACTCAACGTTAATTTTATTATACCAATCTATAGTGAGGTCCAAATTAGAATACGCAACATTGATATGGAATCCATCACACAATTATCTCAGTGATCTAATAGAACGAATTCAGAAAAAATTTGTGAGATATTTGTACTATAAAGAGCATAACATTTATCCTATTTTGATACCATATTTTGAATTGTTACCGCTATATGAATTTAAATTATTAAAAAGCAGACGGGATTTCAATGGTCTAGTGTACATATACAAATTAATGAATAATATGGTAGATGACTCCAAAAGTTTATCTAAAATTGGTTTTTACATTCCACCGGTTCACATTAGAACTCGTACACTGTTTCATCAAAACTTTGCTCGTACTTCTCATTATTATAATTCACCTATAAATCGGATACTTCGACTATATAACGCGAAGGCTAACACTGTTGATATATTCTGCACAGGTGGTTTAGCTAACTTTACATTATGCTGCTCTGGATTAGATATTTGATTTTCAGTTGTGGCTCCCCGTTCTTTCACCTAATAATAGTTATCATTTAAAAAACTAAGGTGTGATCGGGGATTATTTTCATCTAGTGTGGCCGTGGAGTGCTTGTACCAAACATTTTTGTTTTTTTTTCTTTTAAGTGAGTTATGGTTACATTCAAGAATTGGGAGCGTTCCGTGGCCCTGCTGGATGGGAGTAGTTTTTGATCATACCATATAAATATATGCCATTTTCATAAATTTTTTCTTTTTTTAATTTTCAAGCTACAATGTAATAGGGCTCTTCAGCCTGTTTTGTAGCCGTACATAAATAAATAAATAAATAAATAAAAACTGTCAAAGTAATCATTAGTTAACAGCAATTAACAACTAGAAGAACTAAACACTACTAAAAAACAATAAAAAACAGTTGTTTGATCGCTACAGCCCTATTCGCGTTGGTGGCAACTGTCAGACTGAGACAACGGACTAGACAAGCCTTACATCGGAAGTGGGCGGGACTGTTTCCTAACACAATGTTGAAAGATAAAGTGAACACTCTTTTACTAATGACATATTTTTGTACCTTTGTCCTATGTACCTATTTTAAATTGTTTTCAATTATTTATAATGTATATTCTAAATTCATGTTTCCTGAAAGTATAGTATCTATCGATCCGCGGGCAGCAAAAACATCCTGGAGGGCCGCATGCGGCCCGCGGGCCACATGTTGGACAGCCCTGATCTAAAATATGCCCCATTTTGTTTGTGATTAAGTTATTCTGAGTAATATTCATAAAATCAACAAAATTTATTTACGTTCTAAACAAATTTGAGTAGTTGTACAAAGGTTCCACATTTAAGTAGTATTGAGCTAATTCAATTAAATTTAGGTTGCCTAATATTAAAATTTGAGATTCCCATAGAAAATCCAAGTTTCCAATAACATCAAATAAATTCATGTACTCACGCTGTCCTTGATCCGGAATTATATACACAACCAATACATACAGAGATTGAATATCCACCTTGTTAATTTTAATACACAGTAAGTCCCAAGTTAAACTGTCATATTGAATTTTTTTTCAATGAAATATGTGAGGAAACCGCTATTAGTGCACCACCCCCTCTTGTTTGCTTTGTTAGTTCGTAGTACCTATCTTTTCTGTAAACCCTGTATCTATCCGTAAAAAGTTTACTAGAAAAAATTCCATCATGTAACCAAGTTTCTACTAGCAGAATTAATTTCGAAATCACATTCATGTACGTTCATAAAGAAATTATTTACTTTTGTTCGTAATCCACGCACATTTTGATAATAGACACTAAAGTTATTGTTATTTTTTGGTGAATTATCCGCTATGCTGATAGATACGTATTTATCACTTGTTTTATTAACTTGCAGTTTTTCGATATCTTTCTCATTTTGTATCTTAATTGCATCTGTATTATCTTCATACCTGATGTAAATGTTACCTTTATGTGACCAGATATACTTAAAATCAATTCATATTTCAATGATTTTATCTTCCAGAAAAGTTTTTTATGATAAGGTGTGAGATTCTCGTTTATGAATATCATTGAACCACCAGAATTTTCTACAATGTCGTTGTTAGTTAATTTTGTGTACCTACTTTTTTTGTCCATTATCATGTCCCTAGTAGTTCTTCTGGCAAATTGAACTATAACCGGCTCGGGATTATTTGCGTTCTTCGAAGGGAGTCTGTGAATGCTTTCAATGTGATCCTTACTAAATCCTGGTATTTTTAGTTGATTAGCAATAACCTCCATTGCACTCGATAGGTCTTCATGTTTTTGCTTTTTTAATCCAAGGATCTCAATATTTTTATTTCTTGAGTACTGGTCTAAATTATTTACTTTGTTTTCCATTCAATTAATATGATTTTGTTTGTATTCCACAAACTCTTCAAGTTGATTAATTCGGTTTTCATTCAAATCCACTTTCTTCTTAACTTGTACCAAGTCCTCTTGAATATTTGTAATTTTTTCATTCATTTGAGTAATAGTGTTCGATAGCTGCGTCATTTGTTGTGATAAGTGGGGTAATAATTGCAACTGCACACTTATATCATTCAGCTTTTTAGCAATAGCTGCAGGAGATAAATCCAAATCCAAATACGGCAGCATATCTCTGTTCGTAGGAGTCCTTATTTGGGTAGTTTGAATTATCGCAGGTACAACATCTGTGTCTTGCAGTTTTAAACCACCTTCACAATTCCATCCATGCAAATGGTCTGCTTTTCTGATGCACTCGAATTCTTGTAGGCTCATATTTATGCACTTCAGATGGTAAACTTCATTACAACTTTTATAGTTAATAACTTCATCGTATCTGCCACACTTCGGATTGCACACTTTACATAACGGCGGCATTTTATTCGCGGTCAATTCGAATTAATTATAAGAGCGATGTGATAGACGTAATATCCAGGTACTTAGCTGAGTTTTGGGTATGGGATCTGAGTGTTATTTATACTTATTCCTAACTGTTTGGTTAACAGTTAGGAATCGCGGAAGAACAAGTATATATGATAATATTAAAGAAAAAGAAACAACAAACATTGGAGTAAAACAAGGCTGTAGTCTATCGCCAATCTTATTTTTTAACCTCTATATTGACCACGCTATCAGGAAATGGATTAACAACATACATGAATAAACACACGATCTAAATAAAAATAAATATATCGCTACTTATCTATTTGCAGACGATCAACTGGTGGTTTCATTACAGTCATTACAGAGAGCAGCTTCTAAACCAACAAATAACAGAAGCATACAACTT